>JBBCBC010000021.1:23065935-23447474 GCA_037126765.1 Stenogyne calaminthoides
ATGCATCATTGAATCAGATAGGCATCCACTTGTCAATGTCGCGCCACTTCGAGTCTTTTTCAGACTCTCCTTTTGCTTAGAAACTTTTTGAATCCACCTCTTCTCTTATGTTCTTCTTTTTTTCTTCTTTTTCGATCGAGGAGCACCGAATCTTCAAGTAGCGCTTCTTTTTTCGCTTTTCAATTTCAGGGGCCTTCAGAGTCTTCTTGGTATCAAAAGTCTCTGGTTGAGTTTCAGTTTCCTTTTCTGGTTCTCTATCTGATTCTTCAAAATCCATAATCAGCTTCCTCTGAGTAGGTTTAGCTACCTTTGCTCTTTTCTTCTTTTCAGTTTCAACAAAGGCAACTGCTTTTCTCTTTTCTGGTCTGGCTTGTTCTTCTTCTGCCTTGCTTGTTTCAACCATCCTTCTATCACTCATTTTCTCACTAATTACTTCCTGAATGGTTTGCTCAGATGCTTGAGTGAAGATAGGTTTTTCTGCTTCATTGAACTTCAGTTTCTCAGTGGCTTCAATCTCACTTAAGGCATCCACAATTTTCTTTCCTTCAGCTTCTTTTTGAGTCTTTCTCTCCAAGGTTTGTGCCAACAACTCACTTAATTTGCCACCAGGCCTTTCCCCCTTTTTGGCACCATACCTTGGGAGTAGTTGAGTCAATGCAGTATCCATATAGTATTGCTCCTTGCTCATATCTTGCAAGACCGCCTCGCCAACCCGATCATGCTCATCTTCTAGCCTCATCATGTAGTTTTTGGCCATTGAGAACTCATCCGAAAGAGGAGCAAAATGCTTTGAGAAGACATCATGCATCATCTCTGTCATCTTGGTCATGAGCAGAGAGCCCATTTCCTCAACAGCTGTTTTGATCATCAGATCATTCTTCTCAATCAGCTTGGCTTCAAGATAGGCAGTTCTTTCTTGATACATCTGCTTCATGTTGGCATTAAGCTCTGTATGTACTCCATCAATCTTTCCATCTAATGTAGCTAATTTATTTGATAGAGTTGTTTGAAGCGTATCAGATGATGAACTCATGTTCTCTATTTTCTGATTTTGAGTAGCCAGGACTAACTCCATCTGAGTCATCTTGTCTGTGAGAATTGTTTGCAGCATGCCTGATGAAGAGCTTAGATTCTCAAGTTTTTGAGATTGAGATTGACTTGCCAGTATCTCTTTCATCCTTAGCTCTATCTTCTTTAACTCATCCAGGATTGGTGTGAGATCAACCACTGGAGTTTGTAAAACATTTTCCAACTGAACTGGGTGCTCCAACTGAGCCTCAGTCTGCATATCATAAACATCAGATTTAAATCTAGGTACTTGAAAGAACCGGCATAATGTATAATGTGCAAAAAGTACCAAGAATGCTAACTTCGGGCCGAGGTTATCGATATCGATTGGTTCAAGATCGATATCTGTCCCCATCGACTCTCGGTTTCCTTCTCTTTCAAGATTCGCCCGAGGTTCCTTCTCCTTCTCGATTTCTTTTTCTCGCATCATCTCCCTTGTCCTTATCTTTGTTTTGATCATGAGAGCTGGAAGCATCTACTCCTTCAGTAGCTTTCCTTTCAGCTAGCTTCTTTTTCACCAATTCATCAAAATCAACAGCTTTCATCCTGAGCTTTGTCTTTCTGAAGCCTAAGAATTCAGTCAGGGCAGCTGTCTCAGCATTCCACCACTCTTCTCCTCTGTATGAAGCAATGTTCAGCATCTCCGGGAGTGTTTGATTCGAGAATATACATTTGTTGTTCTCGAGCACAAGAACATATCCTCAAGGTCGGGATAGGTATTCACTTTCGAAGATATCTATCCCAAGATGAACCGTTCCCCCTTGCTTCATCATTCAGTCTCTTCAGCTTCTCCCTTCTTCAATCTTGGGCTTTCAGGAGTGGTAGCCTCAGATTGTATGAGTTCCAGAGCTGATGGATCAAGAAATGGTTCATTCAGAAGTGCATCCAAGTTCAAGAATTCACGAGGTTCGATCGATCGGCGTCACGAACAGATCGTTCTTCGATGGGATCGAGGTCCCTTGAAGATTTCCTGAGATATTTTATCTGAGCTCAGAGAGGTTTCAAGTACCTCGGAAAAACACGCTCCCTCGGTTTCTTGCTCCTGCACATTTGTCACTACCTGAGCAAGAACCTGAAGTGGAGATTTCAACCCTTGCTGGCCTTTAGGTTGAGATTCTTCAGTTTCACTGGCCTCCTTCTCAGCAATAGTTTGAAGCCTTCTTCGCTTCTGAGGAGCCAGTGCTTTCTTCTTCAGTTTCTCTCCTTTCTCTCTTTTAATTTCCATCAGGGCTTTCCCCCTAGCTTGTTTGGCTTCTTCATCGGTTTCCTCGATTGGATTTCGGCGGATTGTCTTGTTTCCCTGACCTGCTCCACCACTGTTGTATCTTCCTCAGTTTCCTCTTCAGCAGTCTCTTCCTGAGACTCAGAGTTTTTCTCTTTCTTTCCTCTCAACGTCTTCTTCGTTGGTTTGAACATGATTTTTGACTTTGGAAAGGAAGTGGAATCGGCAAAAATGTCATCCTCTTCTCTGCACGTTTCCAATATAAATGCAATCTTGGTTGCATGTAGAATTTTTCCCTTGATAACTACAGAGCCATTCACCTTCTGAATTTGTTTGGCTTGATCACTCACCACTTTGATCAAATAGTGCAACCAATTGAATGCCGTAGTAGGTGAATCTTCAATCGCCGCCATTAGGCTTAACTTAGGCGTGCTTATCTGTTCGAAACTACCAGATCTACTCATGATGCATTTGCTTACAATATCCAACAATACTCGATATTTAGGCTTCAAATGCCTCTTATTCAAAGTAACTTCAAACTTTACTGGATGCTCAGTAATTTTATCCAAATACTCTTGTTCCCTACCCATCATGTATACCGTAGGGTCTTCACCTCTATCACTTAACTCATATATGACATTTAGATTCTTAGGAATAATATAAAATTCCCTAACAAAATCCACATATTTCGAACCATGCTCCAAATGCGAGACTGTAATCTGAGACTCTATGCAATTCTCATCGTTTAACTGCATATTAGAAACAAACTCAATTACCTCTTTCGCATATTCGGCCTCTGGTTGATTCGCGACCAGGCATGTAAGCTTTGCCAAACGAATCATATGCAACGCCTCCTCCTCGTGAGTTGCATTGGACGTGCTTTCTAGAGAAATGACATATTCGTACCATGGTTTGTTGGAAATGATGAGTTTTTCGTATATAGAGAGTGTCATTTTTGGTGATTTTGAGTGAAGGGTTTTTTAGATAAGAGATTTCTGGGTAATCGAAGGTTTTGAAACAGAGGGTTTGTGAAGATGAAGGCTTTTTTTGGAATAGGGCTTGAATGAAATTTTTCAATGGATATAAGATTTTGATATATGGAAAATTGCGTATATGAAGAAATCGACGGTCAAGATTAAAAACCGACTAAAACGGGTATTTGAAGGACAATTTCGCAAATACTTTGCCGCCAATTTATCCTTATTAGTGATTAATGAACAGTGTATTTAATTACTGTTCCTGCAGACCATTGACTTTCCTCGTGGATTTCAAAGGTCCTGCCCAATTATTTCTTCAGAAGTTTTGTCATTTATTGCCAATGATTACTAAGATTCAGATAGACAATAAATGTGGTGCATGAGTAAATACTTCTTCAGACTAATTTTCTCCATCGATTATTCTTGAAGTTTTGACCATGATAAAATGTCAAGATAATAATCGAAAAATCGAACTTCGTGATAACTGAGTTTCCCAAGACTCAGTGTTCAGACTCTTAATTTTATCCCGAGTTTTTCAAGAAAAACCCGAGAAAAACCTTCATGCATCTAGAAAACCTTCAATTTTTTAGATTTGCTTTATTCACCGATCCAACATACCTAATTCAACTGATAGTTCCCGAAATCTTGATTCACCAAAGGTTTAGTCAAGATATCGACTCTCTTATATCAAGATGAATTTTCTCCATTCGATGTCTTTCTTCTCAACATGATCTCTCGATGAAGTGATGTCCGATATCAACATGCTTACATCCGGTGTGCAATATGATTTTGTGTAATAGCAATTGCACTATTATTATCACAAAATATAGGTACTTCATTGGCTATAATCTTATAATCCCTCAATTGTTGTCTCGAGCTAAAGAATCATGGCACAACAAATTTTACTGCAGCCCATGTATTCAAATTTCAAAGAAGTCTTGGTTGCTATCGAGGTTTGTTTTTTTGAAAACCATGATATCGGTTTTTTTACTTCCAAGAAATTGACAAGTTCCCGTGTGGTAGACTTCCTTTCAATTCTACATCCTCCATAATCGAAGATCTCAATAACCCGCAATTCAAGGTTATCATCACCGGATACCATAATCCTCTATTCACATTGCCTTTAAGATATTTCGAATCTTTTTGCGGCCTCCATGTGACTAAATTTTTAGATTAGCTTTATCTTCGCACATATCCCAACAAAGAAATGTTATATCGTGCCTACTAGTGTGAGATATAGCAATGATCCAATAATCCTCTATAATCGATTAGTGATTTATTGATTTGCCTTGAGATCGAGATCCATATTGTAGTTAGTATTCATGGGAATTCTAACCGCATTGCAATTTCAGACTCCATACTTTGCAATCATATCTCTCCGTGTATTTTTGTTTGATTGATGAATATTCCTTCCTTAGTTTGTTTCACCAAGTCTAAGAAAGAAATTCATCTCCCCATCATTGACATCTCAAACTTTCCTTTCATCGAGTAGAAAACTTTTCACACAACCGATGATTTGGAGATCCAAATATGATGTCATCCACATAGATCCTAACTAGTAAAATATCCTTTCCATCTTCTATCCCCGAACAAAGTCCTATCAACAATTCCTTTGATAAAACCATGGTCAAGAAGAAACCGAGAAAGGGTATCATACCATGCTCGGTGCTTGCTTAAGACCATACAAGGCTTTCCCGAGCACAGAACTTGGTCATTCTCGACAAAATCCTCGAGGTTGTTCCACATATACTTCCTCCTTAAGCACACCATTCGGAATGCACTTTTCACATCCATCCGATGGACTCGAATTTCATGTGGGCAAGATATGCAAGAAACAATCGATGGCTTCTAGTCTTGCAACAGTTGCAAAGGTTTCATCATAATCCAAGCCTTCTTCTTGGGAATAACCTTGTGCAACTAGCCTTGCCTTGTTTCTCACAATGTTGTTATTTTCATCTTTCTTATTCTTAAACACCCACTTAGTTCCAATCACATTGTGCCTTTTAGGTCTGTCCACTAGCTCCCAAACTTCATTCCTTGTGAACTGATTCAATTCTTCTTGCATAGAAACAATCCAGAACGAGTCTTGTAGAGCTTCTTCAATCTCAGTAGGTTCATTTTCTGATAGAAAACAGCAGAATAAAACATTTTCACCATGGAACCATCTTGTCTTTACTCCTTCTGATAGATCACATACAATCTGACTTGTAGGATGGCTATCCAACCATTTTCTCCTGGATGTTCCCCCTTCAGTAGTGTCCTCAACATCATAAATGTTAGGTTCAAGCAGTTCATAAAATTCAGGGAATAACAGAAAAGGAGAAAGGGAATCATCTTCCTCAGGGGATATTCTATTCAGAACATTGTTAGAGACATTTGTTCCCCCTTGGTTGATAGATTCAGAGTTTGCCTCAGCTGTGACCTCATCTTAATCGGCATTACATACCTGAGTCCTCGAATCGGTGTATGTTCGGATTGGTCACCAAAGGTGTGTTGGCTTTCCTTCAAAGGGAGAGTTTCCATCCCGAGTCTCACCATCCTCGAGTTTTTTCATCCCGAACTTTTTGTCTCGAGTCCGATTCACTCCATTCATAGAAAGTGACCGACTTTTTTTTTTTTCGTGTTCGTGAGGATTTCTTTTTCAAAGCTAAGTCCGGGTGATTCTCTTGGTCGGTTCTCCCGAAATCATGTTCCCTGCTTCTTCCGAACACAAGTAGATTTATAAAAAAACAACATGAGGTGTTTCTTCCACAATAAGAGTCCCACAGCTTGTAAACTCGAAGGCTTTATCGACTTCGAATATCCTAAGAATATCCCTTCATCGCCTTTGCTATCAAAAGTTTTCAACCGATCTTTACCATTATTGTGTATGAAACACTTGTAACCAAACACACGAAAAGAAAGAAACAAGAGGCCTCCTTTCATTCCACAAATTTCATAAGGAGTTTTTCCTTGATTCTTGGTCAAGATGGATCTGTTTCCGAGAGTAGCATGCAAAGGTTGATAAATTCAAAATTTCAAAAATCTCTTAGGAATATCGACTTCAAAGAATCATTGTTCTTTAGCCTTCCTCCGAGTCCTATTTCTTCTTTCAAAGAACACCATTCTCATTGGGGGTCCTTGCGGTGATGTTTCATGGGTTATTCCATTTGTTTGCACAAAAATCATATATGATATGATTGATAAACTCGCCCTTTATCCGATCCGATCTTGACCACACTCGATTCTTTTCAAGATCGAGCCTTTTTAGTATTTCTACGCATGAATTCGAGTCTCCTTCTTACTAAGTAAGAATATGACCCATGTGTATCTAGAGTAGTCATCAACTACCACAAGTGTGTATTTCCTGCCATTAGTGCTCACAGGTGTTACTGGACCAAAGAGATCCATATGTAACAAATTGTAGTATTCTATCGAAGAAACATCTACTTTGCTTTTGAAAGATGCTCGATTTGATTTGTTTTCCTTTTCGACAAGCATCACATACATGATCTTTATGAACACTTCATTGGGTAACCCCTCATAAGTGCTAATCTTGCAAGTTTGTTCAGGGGTTTTGAAGTTTAAGTGATTCATTTTTTTGTCTTTACAACCAACTGTATCGAAGGAACTTTTTTCCAACCAAACATGTATCTTTAGGAGATAATTTCCAATCAAAGAAGATACACATTTCTTTTCTAGTACCAACAAGAAAATTTTCGTGAAGTATTATCTTTCACATAACATAAGTTCTTTGAGAACTCAACACCAATCCTTTGTCACGTAATTGACCGATAGAAAGGAAGTTATGCTTTAAACCAGACACATATGAAACACCATGGATATGAACAGAATCAACTTCAAGAGTTCCATATCCTTCAGTTTGTCCTTTGGAGTTGTCTCCAAATGTGATCTGAGGGCCTTTTTGCTCATCATAGTCAGTGAGTAGTTGCTTATATCCTATCATATGTCTTGAACATCCACTGTCCAGATATCATACAGCAGGTGCCAATTCATTTCCACTCATCAGTGCTATGTTGTATTCATTCAGCTCAGTTCCCTTTTCCTTTACCTGAGAAACATATCAGTTTTTAGGTACCCATTTGGTGTAGGGTCCTACCAGGTTAGTCGTACCTTTTGGAACCCAAATCTGCCTGATAACTCTAATTACTTTAGAGTGACTGATTTGTCTCCCATAAACATCTACATACACATTCACTACCCTAGGTGCCTTGGCAGTACCTTGTGTATGAGTGCTAACCTTAGCATGAACATGAGCCTTAGAGTTCTTCTTGGGTTCAGGCTTTTTGTTCAAGTGCCTTAGCTTTGGTGCAGCTGGTCTCTGTCTCTGCTGACTTGGGTTCAGGAAACTTTTACCCTTAGACAAGTGGGGTTTAGGTTGCCTGTACTGAAATTGGGGTCTTTCAGTAATCTGAAGACTTGGTCTTTTTAGTTGAGAATATCTCTGCTGAGTGTTTCTCTTCTGAAAATTCCTTTGATGGTTCAGTGCAGATCTCTTCAGGTTGGTATTCTTAGCCTGAGGCTTTGAAGTACTGGCCTGAAAATTTCCTACTGAGTGTTCAGGTTTTCTAGCCTTTTCCTGAGGTTTGGGCTTTCTTCCCTGAATCTTCAGTTTTTCTGAAACCATAGGTCTTTTACCCTTGTCTAAAACTCTGGGTTGTTCATCAGTAAGAAGATTAGATGCCACTGGTTTAACAAAGACAGTCTTGGTGCTACTAGAAGCGGCATTTAGAAGACCTTGTGAGGTTCCCCCTGGAATGTATCACAATACAGCTTTTATAGTTGCAGGTCTTTGATAACTCTGAATTTCATCTATTACTTTAGATGTAGAATTCAATAGAGCTAACTTTCTCTGCGCACTATCCTCACATTTCATTAGAGTTTCATGCTTCTCAAAGAGGTCATTGTACTCAGTTCTATTAAGCTGAATCTCTTTAGTGGATTTCTCTAATTTTCCATTCAGGGTCTCTATCACCTTCTCTTTTTCTGAGAGTTGTACTTTCAGAACATCTAGTTCATCAGTAGTTCCAATCAATTGAGAAGTGATCTCAGCATTTTTAGAGTCTTTCCACTTCAGATTCTCAGCAGTCAGTTCCTTGTTCTGCTCTTGAGTTTCAATGAGCAGTTCTTGTAACACAGAATAGTCCTTCATAAGATTCTCAAACGAATCCATCAGGTCAAAGTTACTGTTTACAGTTGAACTTGAGAACTCATGTGCTTGTGTAGGAGCAACAACAGAGATAGAAGAATTTACCTCCTCCACAGTCATAAGACAGACATCATCACTGTCACTGTCTGAGAAAATCTCATCTGAGGAACTGGAACCTTCTTCAGAATGTTCTTCCTCTTCTGCAATCATAGCTTTCTTGCTGGAGATCTTTCTGTCTCTCTTAGCTTGTCTCTCCTTTCTTTCTTTAGCACTCAGCTCAGGACAATCATATTGAAACTGACCTTTCTTCTGACAGTTGTAGCATCTGTTGGTATCATCATCCTGATCACTTTCCTCCTTGGTCTTGGAGTCCTTCTTCTTGGATGAGGATCCTTCAGCTTTGTGGTCCTTCCTTTTCTCAATGTATCTGTCCTCAGCTTCTGAGTTTCTCTTGTACCTGTGATTCCTGTAGTATTTCTTATATTTTCCATATCTGCTATTGAGTCTTTCAAACCTCCTTTTTCCATCAGTACTAGCTTATCCTCTTGCTCATCCTGATTTCTGGCAAGTGAGTTTTCAGACTCTCTAGCTTTACAGGGTTTCTTTTTGGCTTTAAAAGCCACATTCTTGCTAGATGAAGAATCATCTTTGCTCTCAGATTTCTTAGTTTTCTTGTCAATCACAAACTCATAAGCTTTCAGTTCAGAGAAAACTTGTTGGTATGGCATGGAATCAATATTTTTGGTGTTTTCAATCACCACAGCATGTATATCGCATTTCTTAGACAATCCTCTAAGAATTTTCAGTGCCACTTCTCTCTGTGGGTATCTTTTCCCAAGAGCACTCAGATCATTCATGATGCTAGTGAATCTGACCTCAAGTTTGTCAATGGACTCACCATCTTCCATTTCAAAGCCATCAAACTTTCCAATAGCAACAGAAAGTTTGTTTTCCTTAATATGATATGTGCCTTGACACATAACAACAAGTGTATCGCATATTTCTTTTGCAGTTTCACAGTGAGAAATCATTCCCATAACACCATCATCAATAGTGATATACAAAGTATCTTTAGCAATGTAGTCCAGATTGACTAACTTTCTCTCATCAGGAGTCAGTTGGTCATCAGGTTTAGGAAATTCATCCCTGGGATCATTTCTCTCAGTATCAGTGATTCTGGGATTTACAACAGTAAATTTGAATGGTCCTTCAGAAACCACTCTCCACATTCTTTCATGTTTTGAATACAGATGAGCCTGCATTCTCAGTCTCCATAGGTCATAGCTCTCAATAGATAACATAGGAAGTTTTTTAGAAGGCATGATGACTGAGCCTTGTAAGATATCAGCAAACAGATCTATTCAGTAGACCACCAAAGTCTTTCAGCAAATAGACTATGGCTACCAAAGCAAGTGGTCAAAATGAACCACTGCTCTGATACCACTTGTTGGTCCCGGTGCTAACGTGTCTCACAAGTGTATGGGGGGGGGAATACACGTGTTCAGTGATTTTTAAAACTTTTCTTTCACTGAGGTCAGATGGGTCAGGTTATCCTGATAATTTTGCCCTGAGAAGCACAGATTGCCCTAAGTCAAAGTCTACTGAGACAATGATCCTGAGCTGCTTTCAGAAGCTTCAGATTAGCCCAACTAATCCTGAATTTATCAGAGATCCTGAGGAGCTTGGATCAGATAATTATCTTACTGAACACTCAGTAGAGTTAGTTCAGTTTGGTAACTATCTGTTCTAGTTACTCAAGTGTGCGGAATGGTTGGCCCTAAGTTTATACTCGTTTTAGCTTTGCTGAAATATCTTCTTCCTTTAATAAAACAGTGATTAAGGTTGTGATCAATTTGATGCAAGTTCAGTGGATTGGTTCCAATTGAATATCAGTGAAATATGCTTTCAGTGAAAAACATGCAACAGATAATAATGCAGTACAAAAAGCAAAACAACACAGCAATTATAGTGGTTCAGAGACTCAAGCTCCTACATCCACTCTCTATGATCTTCAGAGAAATTCCTTAACCACTTTCTAAAGCTTTCAGGCTAACTCACTGTAGCTTACTCACTTTTCTACCTTGAGTTTTCTGGCTGACTCACTGCAGCTTACTAACTCAAACACATACAAGTGTTCAGACTACCACAAGTAGCTTACTAACTTCTTCTCTAGAGTTTTCTGTCTAACTCACTGTAGCTTAATCACTCTTTACAACTCTAACTCACCAACAAAACACACACAAACTACCTTAACAAAGGATTTGGGTTTTGGGTTGGTTTCCAACTAGGGTGAGATATCCTTTACAATAAGAACTAATGCAAAGGCTAGGATATCTCTTCTAATGCTTTGGATATATCTATCAATCTAGGCTTAGAATAGTGAGCTCTCTCCAATGTGAAACACTTGGGAAATTCTAGGTTTTTCGAGTGCTTCAATTTGCAATAATACGAATGAGCTCTTGAGTTGCTTTGAAATTTCCCGTAACCTCTCAATGTAAAGGGTCACTGGTATTTATAGGCAACTTCACCAAGGTCACTCTTTGAAAACTATCCGTTGGAAGAGATAGCTTTATGAGTTTCCCCTTCTGGTGTTTGATGAACGGCTATTTTTAGGGTTTGAACACTCCCTTGCATGTTTTAGGAAATATGCAGTCATGTAGTCAATCACCAATTTTTGCAGTCTGGAACTTAGTACTACTGACATAATTCAGGGTCCTGTCGCTTTCAGTGTCAGTGAAGTACAGTGTTGTCTTCCTCTTATTGGTTCTTGTCTTCAGTGAATGTAGACAAACAAAACGGCTCTTTTTTGGTCAATCTCTCTGAATGAGACAACCTTTAACAACACTTAGACTTAGTTTCTTTTGTTCTGCACTAGAATGTTTTGGGCAATATCTATTTTTCTGAACATGTGCGTTTTTCTCAGTTTTGTAGTCTTCATATAGATATTATTCAGTGCCTCTGAACATTCAGGTTATACTGAGTATTCAGTATCTTACTGAGTCTTCAGTGTCTTACTGAGTCTTCAGTGTCTTCAGCAACTTACTGAGTCTTCAGTGTCTTCAGCAACTTACTGAGTCTTCATTGTCTTCAGCAACTTACTGAGTCTTCAGTGTCTTCAGTTACTTACTGAGTCTTCAGTGTCTTCAGGATCTAACCTGATCTATATCTGCTAACTATACATTGTGTAGATATCTTCCTAAACCAATCTATGCTGAAACCTGACTCAGACTATCAAGATTATTTTGAACATGTCATACTCAGGGATTTTTGGGATCTAATCAAAACTTCTTTATTAAATTCATCTCCCAACATTATCTATATTATATATTTGAGTTTTTAATTCTCTATCTAAACAAAATACTTAAGATTTTGGTAATATACACTTAAAATTTTAATTCTCTATCTAAAACACTACATTGTCTATATTATATATTTGATTGTACAATCATTTGTGATTATAATTGACGTATGATTATAATTGAGGTGATTTTATACATGAATAGATTATTTATTCTCTATTATAAAATACAATATAATAAATAATATGTCATTTTATCTAATCTCTATGTTCAGTGTAGTCTTAAGTTATGAATTATGTTTAGCATGTTGTCATTATCAATGAATTTGGGTTATCCATCAGCTCTTTTAATTGCAGATGCATTATAGATGTTAGTTTTTTTTATGTTTTTCATGTTCTTCTTTGTGAATGATTTCAATTGTCTTCTTATCCATTGTTTTATTTTGTAGGTTAGATCAATGTACAAAATGGACAATTTCTTTCCGCCTAATATCATTTTGTTATGCATTTCTATCCATCATTGTTGCATTCATCTTAAAAGGTGATACTCGCATAAATTTGTTCAATTTGGCATTTTTTATAATTTTAAAAAATGCTTGATTATGATATTATGACTTAAAAAGCTAGCAACATTCATTTTAACGTTTAATATTTTCCCAACATATTTGAACTCATGATTTTCTAAAGAATTTGAAGCAATTTTTGGTGTCATTTTTATTCTTTTATGATTTTCAATTTCAGTCCATGTTAACTTTTATTTATTCATTTTTGGTCCAAAAGGACCAAAATTTTGAGCAAAATGTATAAAGATAATTGAATGGTATTATGCATTTTGGAGAATTTGCATAAAAAAAATATTTTCTGGTGTTAAAGCAAACAAAAATAGGGAAAAATGATGAAATTAAAGAGTGGACAAGAATACAACACATATAGATGAAGCCCGACTAACCAAAAATTGGGGAAGGTTCAATACAAAATATTGCTTAAGGAAATGTGATCGTTAAAAATTCAAAATGTTCAGGATGATATTCAACGGGCTGACCAGTTTGAAATGGGCACTAGCGCAAAATTAATAGTTGCTCACAAAAAAAGGCAGCATTGTTGGTGAAGTTGTCTTTATTACTGACATAAGAATTAGCTTAAGGGTCCTTACTTTTCCAAATAAAATGTCACCATTTGTGACTTTTCTGTTTTTTTGTACAGTATTGAGGGATTCATTTGTTTTATTTTTTAATGAAAAGAATAGAGAAATGAAAAAGATTTTATTTATAACCTGATAAGCATTAATTATGAGAAAGATGGAATGAGTAGTATGAACCAAATTAAGAATTTGGATTATCTATCAGCTCTTTCAATAGCAGACCCACTATAGATTTCAGTTTCGCATTTTTTCATGTTCTTCTTTGTGAATGATTTCAATTATCTTTTTTTTTTCTATTTATGAATCGCGTATCTTTTATTTCGTTTTGTAGGTTAGATCAGTGTACTAAATGGACAATTTTTTTCCTTTTAATATCAACTTTGTTGTGCATTAATTATATCCATTGTTATTACATCCATTTTAAAAGGTGATACCCACTTAAATCTGCTCAATCTGATTTTTTTCTCTAACTCAAAAAAATGCTTGATTGTGAGGCTATGACTAAAAAATTATCAACATTAACTTTATCCTTTAGTTCCCCTGAAATGTTTACTCTCTGCTTTTGTTCTAGGCTATGACTCATAAATTTTTCTTTTCGAACTCTTTTGTTTCTCTCTTTGTCAAAGGCTCTTCATCTTACGCCTACTAATAATTTTTTTATATTAGTTCTTTTTGTAGGTCGGTGTTGCAAGTTTTTAAATTTTGTCTTGAATGTAAGTTTTTAAACAAATAAGACTGTATATTTCATTTCATGATCTCCTTTGAATTATGTCTTGAATGCAATGCACAATTTCCCCATGTTTTTCTTAAATTGATGCTAAATTCTTTTTACAAAATTTTTAATTATTTTTTCGTTTCAGTTTCAGCAGGTCTGTGATGATCCATTGAATAGCTTTTTTGCTTCCATAGCTTAACTCTCACTGTAACAATTTAATTATGGTTGATTAAAGTGGTTTGGAACATTAACTTTAACATGAATTATCCACTTTTTAATTTGTCAATTCTTTTTTACTTGCATTTCTAATTTAATTTGTGCATGCATAGTTCAAGAATTTATTAATTATGTTGGTGCTAGAGGCAAGTTGAACACACATGAACATAACATGTACATATATTTATTTGTCCTATTATTATTATTTTTTGAGCAGCCAAAAAGATTGGTACAGATTTCCAGCTTTTACATATCAATTCTTGGATTAGAACGCCAAGCCTTTACTTATCAATTTTCAGTCTTTACTTGTGCTATTCACATTGAAAATTTGGTGCATTGACTATGAGGACAAGAATACGTACATAGCGTATTATCGAAGCCACTATTTCATCTTATATATTTTGTTATCAACTCTTTGAGAATTCTCAAATTTGAAAGAGTTTGCTCTGTCTATTTTATTTTTATTTATGTTTTAGTATATGAGATGAATACAAGATTTTATTTTTGTAATTGTGAAATGTCTTGGTCGAGATAATTGCACAGAAATGTTGGGATCGATTCGTTGCCTTTTCTATATAAAAAAATTTAGGTAACTTTTTTTAATTGTTTCTTAATAGAGTCGGTATGCTAGGTGGATTTCAAAAAAATATATACAAATCGATGAGGAAGTCTTCTGTGGGTTTTATACGTGCATAAGACATAGCTCCACTTTGACATTCGAATCATGTTTCCCTTTAAAATATGATTAGACTTGGTCCATAACTTCATTGTTCATATAATATAGTAAATTAGATTTTTTTTATACATGAAAATGTCTCTTATAACTCTTAAACAACTCTATCAAGTTGATTAATCTATGTATACACACACACACACACACACACACACACACACACACACATATATATATATATATATATATATATATATATATATATATTTCGTATTTGTCTAATGCAAAAATATTGCACCACGTACATGTTAAACTATTGGAGAGAGATTTTTAATATTGTTATGTATTATTTTATTAATCATAATTTATTTAATTTACGAAATAATATGATATGTTATTTAAATAATAAATATTATGTATACATCAATTTAATATTGTGATGGATACCATAAGGTGTTTTTTTTTTATCGGGGAGTACCATAGGGTGTTAATATCACAAAAAGGTATTAAATTTAAATTTATTTATGCTTATCAATTTATATTATATTCTACATATATTATCAACATCATTTAATGTTGAATAATTCTAATCTAATATATAAAGTGATATATATGTATATATATATGATCATGATATGTATTATAATAATACATTTATACAATCAATCTGCAAAATTATAGGATAAAAAATAATCGCACATTAAAATAAATCATTAATTGATGTTATTCAAATATAAAATTTATATAGTGGATGATTTGTAGATTTTTAAAATTTTTACAGATTGTCAAAAATGATTAATGATTCAATTAAACTAAACCTTATAAAACTTTAAAATTTGGTTAAGAAATTTAACTGACAATAAATCGGTGGATCATCGAAAAATATTGTAGACCAAGTCAATATTCTTATTACACAAAGTTTCAATTATAAATATATCCATAATATATTTTAGAAAGGACATATATATATATATATATATATATATATATATATAAAAAACTCATATGAGACGGTCTCATGCATGAGACGGGGTACAATCTAGCACAAATCACACACACCCCTCCCAAGTTAATGTTAAAGCACAATACCCAAATTATGTTATGTCTCATCGTGGGACTGTCTCATGCAAGAGTGTCTTATATAAAAATTATTTTTTTAAACAATAGATAGTTTATTTAAACAATACATTATATTTTATTCCTTTTTATTATTCCTAATATAGTTAGATTAACTAATATGCATTTAATCTTGAATTTATGTAGACGTAAGGATTATTGATGAATAATCAAGAATGGTTGTCTTGTAGAGATTGATAATATATTGTGGACTCTTAACAAGTCTCTACAAGACTTTGAGGGTATGACAATAGCTGACTTCTATCCTAATTTTTCATCTCGGAATAGATTTTTAATTATGAATTTCATGTGCAACAAATTAGATTTTAAGATTTAGTATGAGTATTTGATGAGTAGACTTAGTGATGAACAACACGATGTTTATGAATAAATACACAAGTTCATTCATTCTGGTAGAGGTGGGGTACTATTTGTGTATGAATACAATGTAATTGGAAAAATATTTATATGGAAGATGTTGTCTGCAGGTTTGAGATCTAATGACAAGATTGACATTAATGTAACATTCATGGCATATCTTCACTTCTCTACTCATTCTAAGTTTGTCATTCCTATTAATGCTACCGAAGATTCTACTTGCAATATTAACCAGGATAGTTATCTTGCCGAGCTTTTGATTAATATAGATCTCATATATAGAATGACGCTCTGATGGGAAATAAATATTGTATTGAAGCTCTTGATACTACATTGAAGGATATTATGCAGCTGACTAACCTGCTATCTTTTGAATTGTATTTTGGTGATAAGGTTGTTGTGTTTGGAGGCGATTTCTAACAGATATTGTCGGTTATTCCAAAATAAAAAATGCATGATACTGTACACGCTACAATAAGGTCATCTCTTTTGTGGAATGATTGTACACTACTGAAACCTACAAGAAACATGCGACTGCAGAATTTAGAACAGATGATGGTTTATACAAAAAAAAAAAATTGGATAACATCTATTAGAGATGGAACTGTAAGATCACAAATTGAGTATGGTATTTATGTACAAATTTTGGATGGTACTTTTTCTTTAGGTGGTGATGATCTGATCGACCATATTGTTGAATATTTATCTTGATTTTATGAACATGATGGGTCTTTCTATGCCCGATGTTGTTAGGTCCATAAACGATCACATGATTTGGTTGAATGTAAATGAATCACGTAGCTATTTAAGCTCTAATAGTCCTTGCCATGTTGATTCAAATGTTGATCATCTTTCTTCTGTGCATACTCATGATCAATTCTTGAGTCGTCTGAAGTGTTTGAGTGTTCATCATCATGAACTAAATTTCAAAATTGGAACGTCGGTAATGTTATTTAGAAATATTGACCACTCAAGGGGTTTGTGCAATGGAAGCAAATTTAGATTTTTTAATATTATATTTTTATTTTTTTTCTCATCTTTTAAAGGTTGAATATGTATTAATTCATTAAATTTGTAATGAAATGTTTTTTTTTCAATATATAGGTTGGTTATTACAAGGATGAGTGATATAATTCTTGAAGCTAAGGTTCTATCGGAAAGTAATGTCGGATAGTTAGCTTTGATATCTAGGCTTACGTTGATCCTCCTGGTCATAGATTGTCGTTCAAATTTTAACGAAGACACTTTCGTTGATGGAGATAGTTTTCGTTGATTGTTTCATATTTTATGTCTATAAATAAAAGTCAAGGACAATTATCTTCTCATGTAGGGAAATTTTTGCAAAAGTCAGTTTTTAGTCGTGGACAATTGTATGTAGTTGTTTCCCAGATAACATGCTTCTAGGGTTTGAAGATTATATTGTGTAGGTCCCGAACGGGTTTTGTGAGGGCAGAAGTCTAGAGGGGAGGGGTGAATAGACTTAAAAAAACTTTTGTCAGATCGGTGTGAGAGCAAGCTAAGCTTTGATCGAGTCGAAGTGAATCGGTTTGGACTGATAACCAACTTACTAATCGCCTGAAGGCAGATCAGTTCGGTAACTATCAGTTTAACTGATGTGCGGAAGCTAAGTTTTACCCGTGTGAAAAACCAGTTTTGATAAATCATATTCCAAAGTCAGTCTTTTAACCAGTTGACTAAAGTGTCAAACTTGATCAGATCAGAAGCTTGGTGCTAGCTGATCTCAACTTAGAATATGTATGCTGCTTTAATAGTTGTGCGCGATTGTGTAAACAGTTAATCAAAGCGGTAAAGGAACACAAGATTTATAGTGGTTCGGACAAACCAGATCCCCACGCCCACTCTTCCCTATCACAAGGGGCACCAACTAAACCAACTGGACTTAGATTTTTGTGTTAGTCCAACACAAGACAATCGACAGATATTTAAAGAGTTCTCACTCAACCGATCCCGTAAATCGTAACTAGAAACCCTAGTCCGAATCTTGCTAAACAACTTAACCTAACTTTGGGTTTGGATAAGATTGTTTTGGTTCCAACTATGAAATCTTTTCTAGTGTTTAAGGTAGCCTATCAGCTAGATGAAAAGATTTCTATGCTAAGAACTTATGGGATGAACACTTAATAAAATACTCTTCTTGATCGTGTTCTTCGCATGCGAAATCGATAATTGCTTGAGCTTCTTGATTGTTCAGTGTTTCCGTGTCTTCACTCTGAAGTGTGATCCCATATTTATAGACCTTGAAATCAAAGAGCCGTTGGAGAGCAATTTGAATTTCAGGCTATATTTGGTAGGTTTGCAGGATTGATGTGACGTGCTTCAGGAACGGCATGGCTGAAAGCGTGAATAGTGTCTTTTATAGCCGTTAGAGAGAGCAGCATCAAATCCCGTAATTGTCGGCTCTGATCATACGTGTCTCGTTCTTATTGGTTAACAGACACACTTTTCAGTGTTGTTCTTCCAACTAAGGTTGGTTTTCTTCTTGTTCATATCATAGACGTATGACTAGGTGAAACATCAATTTTCACCTGGTGAGCTGACCTGATCAGTCAGAACTAATCAGTCTACCTGATGGAGTCTTCTGGTGCCGGTTAACTTAGCTTCAACTAGCAGACTCGGCTGATATAGATCTTCTGGTCTGATCTTCTGGAAGTCATCTGATCTTCAAGTATTCTGAGTTTGAGCTTCATGACTTCAGCTGTGATATCTGACTTGATCAGATCGATCTGATCTTCTGTTCTTCTCTTGCATTCGGCTGTCGGATATCAAATTATTCTCCTAATCTTCAATCGACCTATACATATTAAGGTTCCCCTCAATATGTGACCTATCTATTACATCGGTTGTTCTATACAATAATTATCAACGGTATTCTATAAACCAGTAATATAAACATCGATCGACTAATGTGTCCGACCGGGTCCTATTACATGTGTTTACGAACTGTATCAAAACTATAAATTTCCCAACAATTTCCCCTTTTTGATAAAACCAAAACACTGAGAAACCAAACACTTGTTGATAAATATAGAACAAAGAAAGAGCACATAATCGAAGACAATGAGATTTTGTCTTAGGATCAGAAAATAAACTTTTCTCATTAGATATGTTGATTACATGTTACATCAGAAAAGTTTGAATTTAAAAGTGATCCTCGAGAAGTCTTCGATTCTTCACTCTTTTAGGCTTGTATCCTTCCGCATCTCTTTTGATCTTGAGGCACGCGTTGAAAATCGATATAGTTTCCATTTGACATCATTGGTCTGCTGAGGATCAGTTATGTGCGTTTTGCTCAGGATGTCAAAATAGAACCTCTGAAATGCCAGTCAGTCAAATGAGCCATCTGTCTTCTTCGAGTAATCCAACAGATCATACTCTTGGCGAGATATTTTTACGTTGATTATCTTGGCCTCATTTTCCGAGATACTTGAGAAAAAACTGATATTTATTTTCCAACCAACAGGAATTCATCATCCGGAGATTCTTCTCGTGGAACAAGATTAAGAACAAAGGCATCCAGAAGCCATTCGCTTCTGATCTTATTCCATTCCTCAAACCTCTTAGCGTGTGCAGCAGTTTTTGGAATGATCTCATCAACTCTTCTTTGGCACCGAGGTTCTCGTACATATTTTCCAAATTTTCCTTTCTTCGCCTTCGATCCGAATTTCCTCTTGAGATCTTACGCTGTGCTAATTTGTGCCGCCTCTTTCTTTTCTTCTTCGCTTTTAACCTCTTGAAAGAATCTAGCTTTTTGGACGATTTCTCGGCCCGATTTCCTTATCGGCTTTGTGTCCGCTACCGTTTTCTTGTGACTATTTTAGTCCGAGTGGTCGGTACAGTTGTGATGTCCCAAAGACCAAAGAAGAAGCCTACCTTTCTTGCCTTTGGCTTTTCCATCTTTTCAGAGACTTCGTTAGCAAAGAGATCCAGATGGTCTAGTCTTTGTCCATAGGCTTAAACTGTCTGAATTAGGTCTTCTGTTGTTCTGATCATGTCAGTTGGTTTCTCACTCCGTCCTTCCCCCTTTTTGGTTTGATCAAAAAGAGTAGTGAGGTGGGAAGTCAGAGATCCAAAGCTGACTGATATCGCCCTATTGAGATCTGCAACAGATAGACCTTGAGCTTGAGCAGTTGGATTTTGAACCTTCGAGATCAGCTCAGTCTTGACAGATTCCATGGCAGTAGAGAGTGTAATAATCAGTTTGTCAAGTTTCTCTTCTGTCAATTCTAGCTTTTCAGTGAGCATCAGAAAAGAAACTTGTTGTTGATCCACCTGAATCAGCTTGTCATCAACTAATTTTATAAGTTCGGCAGACACGGTGGTCACAGTTTGGGAGAACTGATCTTTGATTGCCTCAATCTGGGAAATAGCCAATTCCCTTTGATCTGTTATTTCTTTGAGGCCAATCTGCCTCTGATCAGCTATCACTCCCTCAACTTCTTCTTTCAGGAGATCTTTGAGACAAGATCTGATCTCCTGAAGTTGATCAGCGGTGATGTGAGATGTAGGAATGGTATTCGTCACTTGATCTATTTCAGTTGTTTGTGCCTCCAGTGGTTGGTCATGAACTGCAGCACCAGTTCCACTATCATCGGCAACTCCTGTATCCTTCATTGTAGCATCTCGCCGGGGAGCTTCTTGAGCGATCTCCTGCTCACCTTGTTCATCAACCCCAGGCTTCACGTGGATCGAGCTTTGATAGATTCAGCAGTTATCAGCTCAGCTGGTGATCCTACTTTAGCAGATTTCCTCATATCGAAATCAAAATCTGCAAACTCATCAGCACCGCCCATCTGTTCAATAATCATTATAAAATCTGAGAAGCTTTTTAATCGAAGATCTCTCCAGGTGAGGATCTCCATAACTTCCTCTCTAATAGCAGGATGGGCGACCAGTTCTGGATACATCTCATCAATTTCTCGTTCGATTTGCATTCTGACCATTTTCCCTGTGATGGTCTTTGATGATCTAGACTCGTGAATTGTCCATCCCGCATTTCCTAGGTTGATGAGATGTGGAGGGTTCCGTGGTGCTTGAGTAGGTGGAAGTTGTCCGATTGGCTCGACTGCAGAGGTTCTGCTTTGGAGGCAGGTGCGCCTGGTTCCACAACAGGTAAGCTTTCTGGTTCGCGAACTGATGTAGTTTCAGGTTCGCGGGCAGGTGGGAGAGAAGGAGAAACATGCTCAGCAGCCAGTAGTCTGAGTGGTGAATCAGCTCGAGTTGGAGGAGAAGGAGATCGTTAGCCCTCGTGCTTCTTCCTCGTAATGTTCTCATGAGCTCTCGGCTGAAGCTGCTGTCCCCGATTTTTTCACGATTTTTGTGGCGCATCAGCCGATCTGGCTCCCTTCTTCATCTGACTCATATTCTAGAAACAGAGTCATGGAGGCCTTCTTCGCCTTCTTCGGCCTCTTCTCCTGGGCCTTCACCAATTTTCTTTTCTTTTTCTAGGGGGCATCTGGTGTAGACGAGGTTGCTTTCTTGCTCTTTCCCTTCTTCGCCTTTGGGGGGGTGGGCCGCATATCATCGTCTGGTGGTCCAAATATGGATGAAGTGGTGGAGAGGAAAGCCTTGTAGGACTTCAGTCCATTCTGGTCCCATTTGGCATTTGGCATTTTGTCCTTTAAGATAATCGCAACCTTGTTGAGATTGGCCGATCCTCTTCTTCGATAGACACGCCTCCATTCATCAACTCCAAATTTCTCATGTTCTTGGAGTAGAATGGCCTTTAGGAACCCATGCCAATTGATGTTCTTGGCTTCATCAATTATTGCAGCCATGCTGTACAGTTTGACGGATGTAAGAGCATCTGGGCTGAACGCAATACCCATGATTGTTTTTGACAATATGTCAAACAACAGTCGGTATTTCCTCTTGAGCATTGGTCTGACAAAACCTGCGGTCTGATGTTTGTCCACCTCTCTTGAAGAGTTCGTTTCTGATCAGCTCATCTTCATTCTCCCCAGTAGTGAGCGGCGAGATTCGGCCCTTTTAGCAAGTTTGAGCAGACGAGTTATGTCCGCGTTCGTCGGTCGATCTCTTCTCCGCTTGGTACGAAAGTAGTTCTTCTCCCGAGGGCGTCAGATCCACTCTTAAATTCCTTAGGAATTCGAGTGCTTCATCTTTAATCAATGGATTGCGATGAACCGTCTGAATATTTCTCAAGACCTCCTTTCTTCAGAATTTGCTCCACTTCCATTGATTCCGGATCCCGAGTAATGTCAAACTGCACGAACTTGTCGTCGACAATCTTTAATGCCAGTTCCGCATAATTGCACATTATTTTACCCATACCGTGAGTGGCCATCTACAAATAAGATAGACTCGATTAAGATTGTGCATAAACATAGAGATATGATATATTGATTATCAGACCTATACACAGACCTAGTAATCGATAAACACATGCGGAAACCAAGAAACAATAAAGCATAACACAGGATACCATCGATTGACAAAATCTTTAAGATCAATGGATTTTAAGGAAAAAAGATTCATCAAATAATCAGAAATTACCAGATTCTGTTTTTCGGGAAGATAATTTTGAAACTTAAGAAAAACACTTTGAATCGCAGAGAAGTAATCTGGAGAGTTTTCAGAAAAAGAACGCAAGTTTGTGAATGGGAAAACTCTGGTAGGGTTTTTGATGAACCTTATAAAGATGAGGAGGGAAAAAGACAAGATTTGGAAGATCAACCGTTTGAAAAGATTAAACGATCCAGATTAAGCGGTTTTGAGCATATGGTCGGGAAAAGCACGTACGAAAACCTTTTGGATTTAAAAGCGCATTTTGTAGCAATTAATACAGGTACCCCACGTCCGCGTTAAATGATTTGCACGAATACGTCCACCGCGTAATGCGTCTGATAAAAGCAAATAAAAACAGATAAGATCCGATAAATAAGCAAATAACAAGGGAAAAGAAAAGCGTATCTGGTTGACTGATATAGTAATCAGTCAATACCACTTGAAGTTGATTCCACTTGTTGATCTTAGTTTTCTGCCTAAGCCTTATAATTTCCCAACTGTTCTTTTCAACTGATCTGTTTCATTTTGCTTCTGATTTCCCTTCTGATCCTCCTCGATCAGTTGAAGTTCCCCCTTCAACTGATATTTTTGTTTTCTCATAGACTGATATAACTGATTTGTTGAGGTTTCAAGTTCAACTGATCTTCCTTATCGATCGGGCCAGATGTAATCGATTTTGGTTGACCTAATCTGATTCTTCTCGAATCAAGCCAATTCTTGGGATAAGTGTTACCGCTTAAAACTTAGTCTAGAATAGTAGTCTCTATTCCCTAAGTTGGCGCGATTTGACATCGCGAATTATCGTGCGATATCTCGATATGTCAATCCAATCGTAAATTTATCCAATTATCATCCACGTGATTCCTACATTTGTCCCCTTGTGATGCAAATTTCTCTAATAGGCTTTTTGAAATCAAATTTGCATTTGCACCCTTGCTTGGCCTCTATAAATTGGACCAATGTTTTACACAACATAACCCATTCACCATACTTATCTTCTTTGTAAAATCATGCATTCTGGTGAACCCTTATTTCCGGTGAAACTTCCGGCAATCACCTTTACCCCTTTTTCAATGATTTCAGCTTCTCAAATCAACCATGTGTGTCCCTTATCACTGTTTTCGTCGTCATCAAAGATTTCACATACAATTGTTGCCAAGCTTCTCTACCACCAAGGCGGCGGATCTGCTGTCGCAACTGAGAAGACACTTCTCCTAACCGTATGCACCTTGTGTGTCTATCGCGATGACGTAACTAGCATCAACAGACTCAGTCTGATATAAAACATGAGTTTGATATACGGTCTTGATCAGACAACAACTGATCTTCGTATATCAACTCTATTTTTTCATGTAGCACATGTGCCCATAAGGTCTTTGAACCAAATTCTTGGCACGTGTGCTCCATTTAACAGCTGGAGAGTCCATTAACTTCAGGTCTAAGGGCTCCTGGCTTAGAAATCCTATCAACGCCGCTCTCGCTCCACTGGTTTTAGCTTCAGCTAGCGGCTTTAGGATTATTTCAAAGCCTCTCTCACCCTTGTTAAGTGGGGGAAAATGAGAGCATCAGATTTAAAATCTCTCTCTCCCGCTCTTCTTGGGTTAGGATGAGGGTTTAGGGTTATAGGTTTAGGGTTTTCGGTTATGACTTATGTACTGATCTCCGGGTCCTTTGTACTTGTAACTTGAAATGTAATCTGACCTTCGGGTCTTTATCAATGAAAAGTTCTATTATTCCATTGTTGTGTAAATTCTCTGCTTTCTTATGCGATTGTTGGCTTTAATCTGTGAATCTTGCTTGTTGAATATCAGCTTAATCGACTTACAAAGATGTAAAATAACCAAACTGATTTAATCAGATAATCCTTTTAAATTGAGCGTTTCCTTTAATCTGATAAACCTTAAATCTGATCAGTTCCTTTAATCTGATAACTTGTAAATCTGATCGATTTCTCATATCAGTTCCTTGACTGATCTTCTGATCAGTTGAGATACCAAACTCAACTGATTTCTTTCAACCTGGTTAGTCTCTTAACCAGCTGGTTCTGGAGAACAATCCATCAAGCATTTTAGGTGCTTTTTCTCCAAGATCCAGAAGCCCTAGCTCATTACACAATTCTCTGAATCTGATCTCAGCTAGTGGCTTGGTTAGAATATCAGCTTTCTGTAAATCAGTGTGAATCTTTTCCATTCTGATATTCTTCTTTTCAACATGATCTCTTATAAAATGGTGTCTGACATCCACATGCTTGCATCTTGTATGTAGAACAGGATTCTGAGTGATTGCAATAGCACTATTACCGTCACAAGAATATAGGTACATTCTTAGCTACAATGTTATAATTCCTCACCGCCGACTAAGCGGAGGCGGTTGGGAAGCAACCAAATTCCTGCGACCATATATTACGCTTGATAGTAGATGTCATAATCGATGTTCCGCTTTTTGAAAACCACGAGATCGGTTTACTTCCTAAAACCCGACATGTTCCCGAGGTTGATTTCTGTCAATCTTGTAACCTCCATAATCGTAATCGAAATACCCACTAAGCTCTAGATTATCATCGATGGGTAAAATAAACCAAGGTTTATTGTCCCTTCAGATACTTAAGAATCCGCTTAGTCGCTTTCTAGGTGGCTTTGCATTGGATTTGCACGAAATCGCACATACACCTCTTTTTTGAAAGGTGATATCCGGGTCTGGCAAGCGGTCGGTATAGTAGAGATCCAATGAGAGCCCTATATTCTTTCTGATTTGTTTTCTGACCATCCTCATCTGGATCCATCTTGAATCCAGTCATCATAGGAATTTTGGCTTCCTTGCAATTTTGAACTCCAAACTTAGCCAATAAATTCCTAGTGTACTTTGCTTGGTAGATGAATATCCCTTCTGCACTTTGCTTCACCTGGAGACCCAGAAAGTAATTCATCTGTCCCATCATGGACATCTCGAAATTCCCTTGCATCAGTTTGCTGAATCTTTCACATAGACTCTTGTTGGGAGATCCGAAGATGATGTCGTCCACGTAGATCTGAACCATCAGAATATCTTCTCCATCTTCTATTCTGAATAAGGTTCTGTCCACTGTTCCTTTAGTGAACCCAATGTCGATCAAGAACTGAGAGAGTGTATCATACCAAGCTCGAGGAGCTTGTTTCAGGCCATAAAGAGTTTTTCTTAAACGGTACACTTGGTTGCTCTTTTCGAAGCCTGGAGGTTGTTCGACATAAATTTCCTCTGCTAGTACCCCATTTAAAAATGCACTCTTTACGTCCATCTGATACACAGTGAACCCTCTGTGGGAAGCATATGCCAGAAACAGCCAAATGGCTTCTAGGCGAGCGACTGGTGCAAAGGTCTCGTCATAATCAATTCCTTCTGATTGTGAATACCCCTTAGCAACAATTCTTGCCTTATTTCTGGTGATGACAATTTTCTCATCTCTCATGTTCTTGAAAACCCACTTCGTGCCAATTACGTCTTGATGATTTGGTCTGTCTACCAGTTCCCAAACTTGATTTACATCCGAACTGTTCCGGCTCTCCTCCTGCATGGCTAGAATCCAATCCGACTTGCATCTTGTAGAGCTTCCTCTACTCGTTGTTGGTTCCTTCATAGACAAATAACAAAGAATACATGACACTTTCACCAACGATGTCTAGTTTTAACTTTATCAGATGGGTCTCCGATGATCAGATCAGTTGGATGACTGGTTATCCAGGTCCTTCTGTTCTGATTTGCGTCGGTTTGGAGAACTTCATCCATTTCTGATAAAGGTTCATTACTAGCGACTGAGAGTGGTGCAGAATTATGATCCACTTGATAAGAACATGTCTCGGTGATGTTGGACTCATCATGTGTCGATGTCATTCGTGGGAACTTCAGTGTTCCCCCGAACCGGATGGTTCGGTTGATCTTATCTCAATTGCACGAACAACTTCTTCATCGACGCTTTTTCGTACCTTAGGATCTGAATGATCCGTGAATCAGCTAGATCCGGAATGTATCTTTATTACTTGTTTACGATTCTTTTTCCTTGATCGTTAGCTGATCCATTTTCTGAGCATCAGGTACTGGTTGATCAGGTACGTCTTGTTCTGAGGCAGATTTCTCTTGTTCAGATGATGCTTCATCAAAGACTACATGGGGTATTTCTTCCATAACTAGGGTTAAATCTTTGTAAACCCTGAAAGCCTTGCTAGATGAGGAATATCCTAAGAATATACCCTCATCGACATGGCCTCAAAAGTCTTCAACCCACTCTTCCCATTGTTGTGTATGAAACACTTACACCCAAAAAAACATGGAAGTAAGAAACACGAGGTTTTTACGCCTTCCACAGTTCATAGGGTGTTTTGTAGTGAGCCTTAGTCGAAGACATCCGCTACGAGTATGGCATGCAAATGTTGATTATACTTCGCCTGAAACGGCTTAGTATTGCATGTTCACTAACATCGTCTGAGCATCTTCTTTGAGAGTTCTGTTCCTCCGCTTCGCTTTCTCCATTCTGTTGTGGGCGTCCTTGCGGTGATGTTTGTTTCTTTCAGATACCAAACTTAGAGCAAAAATCGGTAAATAAAAGAGTTCGAAATTTTGTACCTTTATCGATCGATTTTTACTACAATCGACACCCTTCTCATTTTGTAATCTTTTTTAGCGACTCGGGTATCTTCGTTGTCGCCTCATTCTTCTTATGTAAGAATATAACCCGAATAAACTTGGAGTAGTCATCAACGATTACGAGTATATTTTCGTCCGTTGAGATCGATCGGGTAATCGGGTCCAAATAGATCCATATGAAGCAAATTGTAGTACTCTGCTTGGATGTCGGTCCCGAATTCCCTTGAATGAAGCTTTGACTGTTTTTCCTTCGACATGCAAAGACATGTCCGATCCTTTGAAAATACTTCATTCGGAAGTCCTTCCACTAGTGACATCCTTGCTATCTTATTAAGAGTTTTAAAGTTCAGATGACTCATTCTTTTGTGCCAGAGCCAACTGCTACTTTTGGAACTCTTGACAATCAGGCATGCATTTCTTGGGCAATTGTTCCAATCACCGTGTGTAGATCGTCCCTTTCCTTGAACCAATTAGCAAAATCATTGAGTGGCTCGATTCTTGATAGTGCATTGGTCGGGCCGAGAACTCAACACTGAATCTGTTGTCGCAGAATTGTGAAACCGATAAAAGGTTGTGCTTCAGACCTTCGACATACGAGACTCCAGTTACTTGTACATCATCATTCTCTAAGGTTCCGAATCCTTTGGTATAACCAAAGTTATCATCACCGAAGAGTTCACGCGGGCCTTTCTGTTCTATGTAAGAGCTGAGGAGATGTTTGCTTCCAGTCATGTGCCTTGAGCATCCACTATCGATGTACCAGATAGTTGCTTGCACACCTCCTTTGTTGGCCGGACCCACGCGATCCTGGCAGCCCAAATCATCAGCTTTAGGTACCCCTTTGGATTGGGTCCCGAGGGGTTAGGTTTAGTTTTGGGGATCCATACAAACAGAGCACTTCTATTGAGATCAGTTAGATCAGAAGGCCTGATTTGTCTCCCATACCTATCAACATAATCATACGTCTCTTTATATGCTTTCTGATTAGTATGATTATTAGTGTGAACCTTGGGTGACTTAGAAGACTTGGGGTTTATCTTTTTCGTTTTGTCTTCTTTTCATCCAAAGTGGTTACAGTGCGGCTGTTCTAGATTTACGATTATAGGGGGTAGGTACGATTGTTACCATCAAAAGATTCATATCTTTTTCGGCATAGGTGGTTTTTTGCGGTTTACGAAGCATGCTTATTAGGCAATGACCTTGATTGGGTCTCGATTAGACTTCCTTTTACAGGTTGTCTTTTCTGATTCCTGATATGTTGATCAGGTTGAGGTCTCTTCAGAAGAACTGGGTTCTTCTGTTGATTCCTCGGTTGACGCTTCCATTTCTGTTCCCCGTTACGGTTAGGCACCGCCTTACACCGCTCAACCGGTCTTTTTTTTCCTTATTAGATACATGTTTGGCTTTTGGTGTATCTTTGTCGAAAACTTCGTCTGATTACACCTTTTTAGATGAATCAAAGGGCTTTTGATTATGTGGAAGGGTTCTCATACCCAAGTCCCTTCTTGTTAATCGTTGTTCGAAAATAGGTGTTCATGTCTTGAATCGGTTTTTAGATGATTTTGTGAAAACCTCTATTTTCTTACGCAGATTATCCTCGATGATTTTAGACTTTCATGCTTTAATAGCTCATCGAATTTTGCTTGCGAGATTTTGAAGTCATCGAACTTCTTTGTTTGTTAATTGCCATTGATCTTTGATCCGCTTCTCCGTCGAAGCTTTAACTTTCGAATTTTAAATTCCTCGATTGCCTTTTGAGGTTTGATGGAGATTTAAGTTCGGAGGCTTTCTTGAGATCATTCTCTTTAGCAAGTCGATTATTTACGGTCCTCGGCTTGTCATTTTCGAACTTCCACTATAGCATAAGTGTCTCTGCATTGGAGAGATCCTCAAGCAATTGCTTTCGAGTAGAGCTGCGAGTCAATCTCCCCAAGCGGTGTCTGCTAATGATAAAGAGTGTAAAGCGAACAAAGCGAGTTTGGAGGTTACCTCAGATTGGTCCTCCTTGGCCATCAGCAGATCTCATCATCATCCGAAGAGAATATCGGATCTTCATTTCCATAGAAGTCAACAAAGATCACGATCGGATTTAAATCTTCTCTGAGAGGAGTATCCGAGAATCCTCGGAGGGGGATCTGAATCGTCGATTCTGGACGATGTCGACAAACCATGGCTTTTTTGTCCTGTCTGGTTGCTCTCTTACGTTCCTCTTTTCTTCCCTTTCTCTTGGCGTCGTCTGCAGGCGTCTGCGCTTTAGTGACACTGGCTTCTCCACGGTTGAAGCCGCTCCTTGATCCACGGAAACTTTTCTTCCAGGGTGAATCACTTTCGTGCATGTAGGTCCCGAACGGGTTTGTGAGGGGCGTAAGTCTAGAGGGAGGGTGAATAGACTTACAAAACTTTTTGTGCGGTCGGGTGTGATGGCGGATAGCCCGAGCAGTCTTGAGTGAATCGGTTTGGGCTGATAACCAACTTACTAATCGCTGAAAAGGCGGTCGATTCGTAACTATCGGTTTAACTAATGTGTCGCGGAAGCTTAAGTTTTACCCGTGAAAAACCAGGTTTTTATAAATCGATTCCAAAGTTAGTCTTTTAACCCGATTGGTGAAAGTGTCAAGCTTGATCGGTCGAAGCTTGGTGCTAGGTGATCTCAACTTAGAATATGTATCTTGCTTTAAAGGTTGTGCGATTGTGTAGACAGTTAATCAACGCAGGTAAAGGCACACAAGATTTATAGTGGTTCGGACAAACCAGTCCTACGTCCACTCTTCCCTATCACAAGGGGCACCGACTTAACCAACTGGACTTAGTTTTATGTGTTAGTCCAACACAGTACACCGACAGATATTTAAGGAGTTCTCACTCAACCGATCCCAGAAATCAGAACTAGAAACCCTAGTCTGAAATCTTGCTAAACAACTTAACCTAACTTTGGGTTTTGGATAAGATTGTTTTGGTTCCAACTATGAAATCTTTTCTAGTGTTTAAGGTAGCCTATCAGCTAGATGAAAAGATTTCTATGCTAAGAACTTATGGGATGAACACTTAATAAAATACTCTTCTTGATCGTGTTCTTCGTGCGGAAATCTGATAATTGCTTGAGCTTCTTGATTGTTCAGTGTTTCCGTATCTTCACTCTGAAGTGTGATCCCATATTTATAGACCTTGAAATCAAAGAGCCGTTGGAGAGCAATTTGAATTTCAGGCTATATTTGGTAGGTTTGCAGGATTGATGTGGCGTCTTGAGAACGGCATGGTGGCGTGAATCTTGTATTTTATAGCCGTTAGAGAGAGCGACATCAAATCACGTAATTGTCGGCTCCGATCATCGTGTCTCGTTCTTATTAGTTAATGAGCGCACTTTTTAGGTTTGTTCTTCCAACTAAGGTTGACATTCTTCTTGTTTGGATCATAGGCGTATGACTAGGTGAAACATCGGTTTTTCACGGTGAAATGACTTTGATCGATCGAGAATCGATCGATCTACTGATGGAGTCTTCGGTGCCGGTTGACTTAGCTTCAACTAGCAGACTCGGCTGATGTAGGTCTTCTGGTCTGATCTTCTGGAAGTCATCTGATCTTCAAGTATTATGAGTTTGAGCTTCATGACTTCAGCTGTGATATCTGACTTGATCAGATCGATCTGATCTTCTGTTCTTCTCTTGCATTCTGGCCTGTCGGATATCAGCTGTTCTCTAAATCTTCAAATCTGACCTATACATATTGAGGTTCCCCCTCAATTTGTGACCTATCTATTACATCAGTTGTTCTATACAGTAATTATCAACTGGTATTCTATAAACGGTAATATAAACATCAGTCAGCTAACAGGTTTGACTGGTCCTATTACATGTGTTTCTGGAACTTTTATCAAAACTATAAATTTCCCAACAGTCTGTATGATCTATCAGGTGACTTCCCTTTCTGATAGTAGTCTGAGCTCCTTCTTTCAGATCGATTATCTCTTCTCTCATCATTTAGATTATCTCTTTTCTTTTCTTCTGCAGGATCTCTTCGATCATCGATCTAGTTCTTCTCGGAGATCCGTTGGGCGATCTCCTATCTCTTCCTCGGCTATGTTGATAATCTTTATAGAACCTTCGATACTTACCAGGTTGAATATTTGATTTTTCTAGTTTCCTGGTAAGCAGAGCGATCTGTTCTGCCTGACTTATGATGTTTCCAACAGGTTCATTTGCCTTTGATCTGCTGCTGGTTGCCTTAAAACGCAAATCGATTTGGAAGTTGAGGCTTCAAATGGGCACCTCATCTTCATCTTCTTGTCCTCTTTCAATTAAATCGAACTCGTGAGCTTTAAGGCTTAAGAACAAGCTACTTGGTTTCATCTTTGAAATGTCTTGGCAATCCTTGATTACCGTGACTTTCATATCCCATTTCTTAAAGAGATCTTAAGATCTTGTAGTTGATGTCCTTGTCGACATCTCTACCAAGTTCTCGTAGCTTATTCAATCGACATAGTAATCCTTCCATCGAGTTCGTTGATGGTCTCGTTGAAGCAACATCTTGATTTTTTCAACTTCACCGGTTCGGCTTGTAGACTACCGTCTTTGATCCGATCATTTCCCTCGCATATCTCAAATAGAGTATCCCACATTGCTTTCCGCGCTTTTGAGATATTTAATCTTTTCCTTGGTGACCTTATCCATCGTTTTCATGATAATATGCTCAGCGATTGTGTCCAGAGTATCTGATTTCCTTTCCTCTTGCATCCATCAAGGCCGGGCTTTTTTCGCATAAGACTTCCGGGCAAAAAAGCGGATCTCCTCCAACTAAGGGGTTGTCGTGATATATGATGATGGGTCCTCTTTCGATGACTTCCATCATTCGCCACTAATCGAACCTAGATGGTTGCACATATAAATGGCCTAATCTGCATACTCATCAATTGAGAACTTTGGCATATCATGATACATACCGGAGGTATTATCCATCTTTGAGTGATTTTGGAAAAACGAATGAGTTTTAAAAACGGTTTTTCAAGATCGGTTCAAATGACCACAAAGATTCTTCCTCAAGAATTGATGATACTCAAAGCCCGATAGTGCCGTAGAACCACCGCTCGATACCAACTTGTAGGTCCCGAACGGGTTTTGTGAGGGCGTAAGTCTAGAGGGAGGGTGAATAGACTTAAAAAACTTTTTCGCAGATCGGTGTGAGAGATTAGATTAGCTTTGATCAGAGTCAGCGAAGTGAATCGGTTTGGGTGATAACCAACTTACTAATCGCTCAAGGCGATCGATTCGGTAACTATCGGTTTAACCGATGTCGCGGAAGCTAAGTTTTACCCGTGTGAAAAACCGGTTTTTGATAAATCGATTCCAAAGTCGGGCTTTTTTAACCCGGTTGACTAAAGTGTCAAACTTGATCGGATCGAAGCTTGGTGCTAGCCGATCTTAACTTAGAATATGTATCTTTGCTTTAATAGTTGTGTGCGATTGTGTAAACAGTTAATCAAAGCGGTAAAGGCACACAAGATATATAGTGGTTCGGACAAACCAGTCCTACGTCCACTCTTCCCTATCACAAGGGGCACCAACTAAACCAACTGGACTTAGATTTTTGTGTTAGTCCAACACAGTACACCGACAGATATTTAAAGAGTTCTCACTCAACCGATCCCAGAAATCAGAACTAGAAACCCTAGTCTAAAATCTTGCTAAACAACTTAACCTAACTTTGGGCTTGGATAAGATTGTTTTGGTTCCAACTATGAAATCTTTTATAGTGTTTAAGATAGCCTATCAGCTAGATGAAAAGATTTCTATGCTAAGAACTTATGGGATGAACACTTAATAAAATAATCTTCTTGTTCGTGTTCTTCGTGCGGAAATCTGATTATAGCTTGAGCTTCTTGATCGTTTTAGGGTTTCCGTATCTTCACTCTGAAGTGTGATCCCATATTTATAGACCTCGAAATCAAAGAGCCGTTGGAGAGCAATTTGAATTTCAGGCTATATTTGGTAGGATTGCAGGATTGATGTGACGTACTTCAGGAACGGCATGGCCGAAAGCATGAATAGTATTTTTTATAGCCGTTGGAGAAAGCAGCATCAAATCCCATAATTGCCGGCTCCGATCATACGTGTCTCGTCCTTATTGGTTAACAGACGCACTTTTCAGTGTTGTTCTTCCAACTAAGGTTGACATTCTTCTTGTTCAGATCATAGACGTATGATTTGGTGAAACATCAGTTTTCACCTGGTGAGCTGACCTGATCAGTCAGAACTGATCAGTCTACCTGATTGAGTCTTCTGGTGCCGGTTGACTTAGCTTCAACTAGCAGACTCGGCTGATGTAGGTCTTCTGGTCTGATCTTCTGGAAGTCATCTGATCTTCAAGTATTCTGAGTTTGAGCTTCATGACTTCAGCTGAGATATCTGACTTGATCAGATCGATCTGATCTTCTGTTCTTCTCTTGCATTCTGGCCTGTCGGATATCAGCTGTTCTCTAAATCTTCAAATCTGACCTATACATATTGAGGTTCCCCCTCAATTTGTGACCTATCTATTACATCAGTTGTTCTATACAGTAATTATCAACTGGTATTCTATAAACGGTAATATAAACATCAGTCAGCAAACAGGTCTGACTGGGTCCTATTACATGTGTTTTAGAACTTTCATCAAAACTCTAAATTTCCCAACATATTGTGTCATGATGATAATTGGGATTGTAGTATCACGGAAAATGTAATTTTCATGCTGTTCTTAAGAATTTTTTTTTAATAATAAATATTCAAATGTCACAACTTTTTTCATGATATTTTATTTTTGTTAAAGTTCTTTTCATATATGATTATTATAATATTGATTATTTGTATTATCATTCATCAATGATTTATTATATTTTCTTAAACACGTTATAATGAGCATACTTAGTCAAATTAATTAATGCTTAACATGAAAATATTAGACATAAATATATATTTTTATGATTTTTTATATTATAACAAGAAATTTATATAAATTATTTATTGTAAATTTCTAAATTTTAATTTAGTAGTATATATGTCAAAATTATATATTTTCAATATTAATAGATATTTTATCATGAATATAAGTATTATACATTATAACATTAGTACGATAAATGTAAAAAAAATAGGGTTAATTTTTTTTTTTTTAAAAACACCATTCTCAAGTGGCGTTTAGTTCACGGGACTGTGATAGGATTGAGTGGGATTGAGTATGATTGAATTGATTGAACTGGATTTGTTTGAATTAAGATAGGCGTTTGGATTGTAGGTTTGATTGAGAGATTAGATGAGATACCTATTGAAATGTCATAAATAACCTTAAATTGAATTTAAACAACCACACTTCATTCTTGTGAATCTGTCAAACAATAGAAGGACAGTTTATAATATTGCATTTGAGATATGTTCTATCTCACCTTTCATGTGGGATTGACATATCCCTCCATGGAGGGATTTAATGCATTTTCTACCCGGACTTAAAGTATATCATGAGCCCTCATCCCACAAACCAAACGGTGGATTAGTTGGGACTAAAATCATAATCCTGGCCTATCACGATCAATCCCGCGAACCAAACAGGCCATCAGGGTTTTTATCAATTACAACATATCATTATTTTTCTTTGCAATTTAAGATATCACCTTTTAAAATTTTGCAATTTGAAGTAGTTGTCCATTTTTTTTAGCAAGAATTAACTAATGCGGCTGGTTGAGCTGCTAAATGGTCTGTGTAGGATTTCACGACTGATAAATGAAATATTTTTTCTTTTTTTTTTAATTTGATTTTTTTAAGAAATCAATATCTTAAAAAATATTTTTTAAAATTTAGGAATAGAACCCCCAAACTCCTCTTGACAAAAGATAAGCTCTTATTATTTCTCCCAAAAACTTAAAAAGAAGAACGCTAAATCGTCCACTAAATTGAAGCTCCAAATTCTTGAATATTAAAACATTCTTTAGTTATTGTTTTTCTTTTAAAAAAATATTTTATTCATCAGTCTTGACATTCTATGTGGATATTTATGTCAATTTCGACAACCATGTCACTTAATTATTATCGAAAAATTGACAGATGCTTCGAATAATATAACTTTAAAAGGTGATGTCTCGAATTGCAAAGAAAAAAAGTATGTTAAAAACTTTAAAGGTGGTGATATATTATAAAATTAACCCAAACAAATACTACAAAGTGAAGAATATTAATTGTTCTTTGCAAAGAATTTCTTTAACAAATCAATTGTTATGAATAAAATTAATAGAGCCACTAAATATACCTCATAATTCCCCATTCACACCCCATAATTCTTATAAAAAAATAGACATATACAAGATGACCCTAATACCCTCATATAATTAGGTAATACGTTAGATTATGTACATCACTGATCCATAAATCATAAACCCTAAGAGTATTTATTTCTTAAAATTCAATCCCATAAACCTTTTCAACATTTTGATTTAATATTTTATTGTAATAATTATTGTCATGAAATATGAAAATTCAATGGAGATCATCAATGTAAGTGTATTCAGTGTGTGTGTGTGTTTTTTTTTAATACTTTTGATTGATTTTTTTAGCATAAACTTCGGATTTTTGGGCCAGCCTCGCCACTGTTTGGCTACAATCGCGGCTGAATAGAGGTGAGCCATTGTGGCCTTAACCGACATGAATTTTTTTTAAAAATTAACTGTAGAAGCTGTATTCAATCCTAAGGGCCGAAAGACCATGAAATCGTGCATGACGCTTTGACCTACCACCACCAAGTTGTTAATGAAGCTTTGACCAAACAACCATTAAGCCGTGTATGTTTTATTTTGTAGCCGAATGAAGCTGATGGAAGACATTTAAAATTTTAACAAATTGTTTTGTTTCAGAAAAAAGTAAATTGTAAGAAAGTTCTTTTTGGCTTAGGGGAAAAGGGGAAGTGGCGGTGCCTTGAGGAGGGGGGGAATAAGAGAAATTTTATTTTGGATGAGAAGGATAAAATTGTAATGATTTGCGTTGAGTTTAGTAGCTCCCAATATCAAAATCTTAGTTTAAAACTCAGATTGTTATGAATTAATATAAATAATATAATTGGATGTCAATATAAAATTTAAATTTTATATTAGTCCAAAATAATATTTTAACATATAAAATATTTTGTGATAATAATGATCATGCTCAGCACGGGTGCAATACTAGTTTGAGAGGTAATACGGGTTCACTGAGTTGATCGAATTATATTAGTTTGAGAATAACAGATATACAGACGCGCATATACACACGCACATATATATATAATTAAATTACTATTTAAATACATATTAATTAATTCTACTAATAATAATATGTAATTGAACCCCATTAACGAATAGCTAGAATTTTAGAAAACAATATGTAATACATATGTATATGTGTGTGGGGTGACTCGTGTGAGTATAGATATACGTCTGTATATTTTAGTTAATATATATGCTATTATTTCTTATTAATGTTATTTTTTAGTATTATCAATAGTATGTATAGTGAGTTATATTTAAAAGGTATTTGAGTATTATATCCTCTAAATAGTTAGTTATTTAATGTAATTGGTTATCCACCTATTTGAGGTTGAATCTGATTAGAGTTATAATATGAAATAGGGAATTGGCGATCACAAATCTATAACTATATAATACACCTACATATTGCCATTTTTATTTTCCTGCTCTTTTTCCTGGGCCGTTGGATCATCATCAATCGATTTCGGCCCTTCATTTTTCCCCCAATTTAATCATAGTAATTTTGACAATTAAATTAATGATATTAAATTCGTCTTTATTACTTGCTTATTCTGAGGGCAAATTTTTTGTTCTCCCACCTATTTAAAGAGAGGTTTAACACTCAAACTTTTTCAATCTCATTTGTAGTAGTTCATTTTATTTTTTGTGCATTAAGAATTAGATTGTTTTACTCTTTTTTTAGGACAATTCTTAGTGCATAAGATGTAATGTTAGGAATTTTATTAATATTATCAATTTGGTTTGTCCATCAAACACCGTGTTTTAGAAATCTCCTCGACGGAACGAAAAACTACAATTCATGGAAGAAAAATCAGGACATCGGATAATTTTTTTGGTAATTATCTTTTGTAATGTTTTGAATTTCTTGATTTTCAGGTTATTTAGGCGTTAAGTTTTTCATTCGCTCTTTAGATTTTCTGGTAGCATCGACATTTAGTCTTGCATTCACTGGAGTACGTTCTATTCGATGTCGCCTTTGTTCAAGAAATAGTCAATTTTTCCCTTTTTTGTTGGATATGATATTTCAGAGTCCCATCTATGTACTATTGTGCAAGGGGATGATAATTACTTGTGCCATGAATATTGTAATATTAAATTTTATCCTACAACTCTCAATTATATATATGATGGTACTTACATTATTTTTCTACCGATCATTTGCAAAGAATATAGTATTGAGCCTACTAAAATGAAACATCATTGGAATTATCTACATTTTATTCGCTTTGTAATTTAAAGTAGTCAAGAGAAATGTAAACTTTCCACAATATTTTCATCATTTTTTTAATGGATTATGGGATATTCAATTATTTAAGAATTTATAAATATAATATTTACCTTTCAGAAGCAACTCATTATGCAATGTATTATTTTATGAATATTGTATGTAGATTAATTCTTATAAAAAGAAGCTAATGATGATTATTGGTTGATTAAACAATGTTAGAATTAATTGTCATAGTTTAGATTGAATTGCTTTATTCTTTTAAATTTATAATATTAAATCTTATAATTATTTTTATTAAAAAAAGATTTGTTCGATTATTGACTTTTTCGGTGAATTAAAATGATATTTTACAATATAAGAATAACTATTCTGAGATTAATTATATGAAAGTTTAGGTTAATTTGTTATAAATTCCATTATTTGTGCCAAAATTATAGTTAGTATAATATAATGTGTATGATTTTCAACTTTTTCTTCATTTAATTGTTTGATTAAAGGATGCCTTAATACTATTTATACCAATTTCAGAGCACTAATTGTTTATATAAATTATTTTAAATTACTACATTGTCTATATTATATGATTGAGTTTTAAATTTTCTATTTTTTATGTTCATTTGTACTTTAAGAATTATACACTACATACTTAAAAGTTTGGTAATTCTTTTTCTTAAGCATCTGAAATTATTATCATTTATTTTCAATTCAAAGTAATTTCTTCTCATTAATGTATGATTTCCTATAAATACGATTATAGTTTAATTTTGTATAATTTTCTCCTTAATATGCTCTCATTATTAATTTTTTTTCATGTTTTAATGTTTACATTAATTACTTATTTTTATTATAGAAAATATAGTTCTATTCCTCCATATGATTATTCTCAATCAGTTAATGTGAATTGTTGTTTTAAAAATTGCTCTCAGTATAATATGTAATTTGTGTGTAGTGATTGAATTAATTGCTTCAAAATGTGATGGACATTCTTAATCGTGTATATATATATATATATATATATATATTATTTATTCATGGTAAGGTCTCATATACACTTGGTGCACGGACTCTAGATCCGTGCACTCACTTTGACCCTGCCCATTTTATTGTGGATCCTCATTTTCACTGATGGCAAGGTCTCATTTTCTAAATGGACCACTCATATACCCGAGTGCACGGTGCGCACTTGGTGCACAGAAGACCCACTCTTTATTCATTATGCTTGATCATAGTAAAAGATGATTGATAATTAAAACTAATTTTGACGTTACTTTTTAAATTGTGTAAATCCTTAAGCGTGTAAAAAAAATCGCTACTTAAAATGTTTAATTTTGAGATTTTTATATTTCAATTTGATAGACATTAATAGACTTCTTGAATCTATTTATAACTACATAATAAACCTACGGATGTCAATGGCCCATAAAAGATCAAGTAATATTCTATAAACCATATAAAATTTTAATTCAATAAAATCACCCTATGAAAGCATATCATTTAAACACCATGTAATATGCCGCAAATCACATAAAATTTAATTCTATATATTAAAATAAGAAAAAAAAAAGGTTTATTTTTAATTTTTAGCCACTAATTACTCCTAAATGATGGTCATGGAGACAAGATGTTGGGAAATTTATAGTTTTGATAAAAGCTCCAAAAACACATGTAATAGGACCAGTCAGACCTGTTAGCTGACTGATGTTTATATTACCGTTTATAGAATACCAGTTGATAATTACTGTATAGAACAACTGATGTAATAGATAGGTCACATATTGAGGGGGAACCTCAATATGTATAGGTCAGATCTGAAGATATGAAGAATAGCTGATATCCGACAGGCCAGAATGCAAGAGAAGAACAGAAGATCAGATCGATCTGATCTAGTCAGATATCTCAGCTGAGGTCATAAAGCTCAAACTCAGAATACTTGAAGATCAGATGACTTCCAGAAGATCAAACCAGAAGACCTACATCAGCCGAGTCTGCTAGTTGAAGCTAAGTCAACTGGCACCAGAAGACTCCATCAGTAGACCGACGACCTTGATCGATCAAAGTCACCACCAGTGAAAACCGATGTTTCACTTACCATACGTCGATGATCCGAACAAGAAGAATGTCAACCTTAGTTGGAAGAACAACACCGAAAAGTCGCTCGTAACCAATAAGAACGAGACACGATGATCGGAGCCGGCAATTCACGGGATTTGGTGCCGCTTCTAACGGCTATAAAATACAAATTCACGCTTTTCGGCCATGCCGCCTCAAGACGCCACATCAATCCCGCAAGTCTACCAAATATAGCCGAAATTCAATTGCTCTCCAACGGCTCTTTGATTTCAAGGTCTATAAATATGGGATCACACTTCGAGTGAAGACACGGAAACACCGAACAATCAAGAAGCTTAAGCAATTATCGATTTCCGCATCGAAGAACACGAACAAGAAGATTATTTTATTAAGTGTTCATCCCATAAGTTCTTAGCATAGAAATCTTTTCATCTACCGATAGGCTATCTTAAACACTAGAAAAGATTTCATAGTTGGAACCAAAACAATCTTATCCAAACCCAAAGTTAGGTTAAGTTGTTTAGCAAGATTTCGCACTAGGGTTTCTAGTTACGATTTATTTCGATCGGTTGAGTGAGAACTCTTTAAATATCTGTCGATTGTCTTGTGTTGGACTAACACAAAAATCTAAGTCCATTGGTTTAGTTGGTGCCCCTTGTGATAGGGAAGAGGGAAGTAGGACCGGTTTGTCCAACCACTATAAATCTTGTGTGCCTTTATCGCTTTGATTAACTGTTTACACAATCGCACAAACTTTTAAAAGCGAAAGATATATTCTAAGTTGAGATCGGTAAGACCAAGCTTCGATCCGATCAAGCTTCGACACTTCACCAACCGGTTAAAAGACTAACTTTGGAATCGATTTATCAAAACCGGTTTTTCACACGGGTAAAACTTAGCTTCCGCGACACATCGCTTAAACCGATAGTTACCGAATCGATCCGCCTTCAGCGATTAGTAAGTTGGTTATCGATCCAAACCGATTCACTTCAGACTCGATCAAAGTTAATCGCCATCACACCCGATCTGCAAGACAAAAGTTTTCGTAGTCTATTCACCCTCCCTCTAGACTTACGCCTCACATAACCCGCTTTGGGACCTACAAGTGGTATCGAGCAGTTGGTTCTACGACCACTCGACTTTGTGTATCATCGATTCTTGAGGAAGAATCTTTGTGGTCAACTTAACTGATCTTGAAAAACCTTCTTAAAACTCATTCATTTTCCAAAATCACTCAGCATGGATAACACCTCAGGTATGTATCATGATCTGCCGAAGTTCTCAATCCATGAGTATGCAGATTGGGCCATATATATGTCCAACCATCTAGGTTCGATAAGCGGCAGAATGATGGAAGTCATCGAAAGAGGACCCATCATCATTTATTACGACAACCCTGCAGTTGGAGGAGATCCAGACTTTGCCCCGGGAAGTCTTGTCTTAAAAAAGCCCAAATTTGATGGATGCAGAGGAAAGAAAGCTGCACACTCTAGATACTATCGCAAGACATATTATCATGAAAACAATGGATAAGGTCACCAAGGAAAAGATTAAATATCTCAAAACTGCAAAAGCAATGTGGGATACTCTAGCTGAGATATGCGAGGGAAATGACCAGATAAAAGACAAACTCTACACAAGGCGAACCGGTGAAGTTCAAAAATCAAGATGTCGCTTAACTAAAACCATCAACGAACTTGATGGAAGGATTACAATGTCAATAAACAAGCTTCGAGAACTTGGTAGAGAGATGTCTGATAAAGATATCAACTACAAGATATTAAGATCTCTTACCAAGAAATGGGACATGAAGGTCACGGTAATCAAGGATTGCCAAGACATTTCAAAGACGAAGCCAAGTAGCTTGTTCTTGAGCCTTAAAGCTCACGAGTTCGATTTAATTGAAAGAGGACAAGCTGATGAAGATGAGGTGCCCGTTAAAGCCTCAACTTCTAAATTAGTTGTTTTTAAGGCAATCAGCAGCAAATCAAAGACCAATGAACCCATTGGAAACATCATAAGTCGGCGTAAGCAGACGCTTCTCGCTTTGCAGAAACTAGAAAAATCAAATATTCAACTTGGTAAGTATCGAAGATTTTATAAAGATTATCAACATAGCCGAGGAAGAGATAGGAGATCAGCCAACAGATCTCCAGAAAGAACCAGATCTGATGATCGGAGAGATCACAGAGATGAAAGGAAAAGAGATAATCTAAATGATGAGAGAAGAGATAACCAATCGCATGTAAGAAGCTCGACTACTATCGAAAGGGAAGTCACCAGATAGATCATACAGATTTTGGAGTGATTCACCCGGAAGAAAAGGTTCATGGATCAAGGAGCGTGCTTCAACCGTGAGAAGCCAAGTCACTACAAATAAGCAGACGCCTGACCGACGCCAAGAGAAAGGGAAGAAAAGAGGAAATGAAGAGAGCAACGGCACAGGACGTAAAAGCCATGGTTGTTTAACACATCGAAATCGACGATTCCTATTTGCCCTTTGAGGATTCTCGATACTCCTCTCAGAGAAGATTTCGCCCCGATCGCCAGAAGATCAAGTTGACTTTGCGAAAATGAAGATCCGATATTCTCTTCAGATGATGATGAGATATGCCTGATGGCCAAGGAGGACCAATCTGGGGTAACCTCCAAACCTGCTTTGTTCGCTTCTACACCTGCTATCATTAGCACACACCGGCCGGGAGATTGACCGCAGCTCTACTCGAAAGCAATTGCTTGAGGATCTCCAATGCAAAGAGACATTTATGCTATAGTGGAAGTTTAGAATGACAAGTTCGAGGATCGTAAATAATCACCTTGCTAAAGAGAACGATCTCAAAGAAAGCTTCAAACTTAAATCACGGAACCGCCGTAAGGCAACTGAGGAACTTAATATTCTGAAAGTTAAAACTTCTGATCAGGAGAAGCAGATCAAAGATCAGCTAGCAATTAACAAATAGCAAGCTGATGACTTCAAAATCCTGCAGGTAAGGCAGGTGCCTAACCGTATGAATGTAAAATGGACCCCAATCGGTAAAGCATCACCGAGGAATCAACAAGAAGAACCCAGCTTCAAGAGACCTCAACTCGATCATCAGATCGTATCGTCGAAAAGACAACCTGTAAAAGGGAAGTCTAATCTGAGACCCAATCAAGGTCAGCTGCCTAATAAGCATGCTTTAGGTAAACTGCAAAAACCACCTATGCCAAAAAGATATGAATATTTTGATGGTAGCAGTCGTACCTACCCCTATATTCAGAAATCTAGGGCTGCTGCACCTGAGCCACACTGGAAGAAAAGAAGTCAAATAGAAAAGATAAATCCCAAGTCTTCTAAGTCACCCAAGGCTCACACTAATAATCATACCAATCAGAAAGCATATAAAGAGACGTATGATTATGTTGATAAGTATGGGAGACAAATCAAAGCCTTCGATCTAACCGATCACAATAGAAGTGCTCGCTTTTGTATGGATCCCCAAAACCAAACCTAACCCTCGGGACCCAATCCAAAAGGGTACCTAAAGCCCGATTTGATTGCGTTTCGCGTGGTCCGCCAACAAATGGGGTGTGTGCAGCAACTATCCGGTACATCGATAGTGGATGCTCAAGGCACATGATTTGAAGCAAACATCTCCTCGGCTCCTACATAGAAACGTAGGTTCAGCGTGTACTCTTCTTCGGTGATGATAACTTTGGTTATACCAAAGGATTCGAACCTTAGAGAATGATGATGTACAAGTAATCGAGTCTCAGATGTCGAAGGTCCAAGCACAACCTATTATCGGTTTCACAATTTCATGACAACGGATTCAAAATGAGTTCTCGAATCGATCAATGCACTATCAAGAATCGAGCCACTCAACAGATTTTGCTAATCGGTTCAAGGAAAGGGACGATCTACACAAACCGATTGGAAATAGTTTGCCCAAGAAATACATGCCTAATTGTTAAGAGTTCCAAAAGTAGCGCTTGGCTCGCACAAAAGAATGAGTCATCCCGAAACTTTAAAACTCTTAATAAGATAAAGAAGGATGTCTCTAGTGGAAGGTCTTCCTAATGAAGTATTTTCAAAGGATCGGACATGTGTTGCATGTCGAAGAGAAAACAGTCAAAGCTTCATTCAAGGGAATTCTGGACCCAAGATCCAAATTATTGCAAATTGCTTATATGGATCTATTTGGACCCGATTACACGGTCGGTCTCGTGACGATTTGAAATATACTCGTAATCGTGGATGACTATTCCAAGTTTACTCGGGTTATATTCTTACATAAGAAGAATGAGACGACAAACGAAGATACCCGAAAATGCTAAAAAGATTACAAAATGAGAAGGGTGTCAATGTAGTAAAAATCAGATCAGATAAAGGTACAGAATTTCTGAACTCTTTTATAACTGATTTTTGCTCTAAGTTTGGTATACAACATGAGACATCAGCTGCAAGAACGCCACAACAGAATGGAGTAACAGAACGGAGGAATGTAACTCTCAAAGAAACTTTCGCACGATGTTAAATTTAACATGCGATACCAAGCCGCTTTCGCGGTAAGATCAACACCGCATGTCATATTCGTAATGTGATGTCTTCCGACTAAGGCTCACTACAAAACACCCTATGAACTGTGGAAGGGCAGAAAACCTCGTGTTTCTTACTTCCATGTTTTGGGGTGTAAGTGTTTCATACACAACAATGGGAAGAGTCAGTTGAAGACTTTTGAGGCCAAGTCAGATGAGGGTATATTCTTAGGATATTCCTCATCTAGCAAGGCTTTCAGGGTTTACAATAGACGAACCCTAGTTGTGGAAGAAACACCCCATGTAGTCTTTGATGAAGCATCCTCTCAAACAAGTGAAATCGCCGAAACAAGACGTGCTGATCAACTTTGTGCACGATGCTCGGAAAATGGATCGACTAACGATCAAGGAAAAAGGATCGAAATCGTAATAAAGATACATTACGGATCTAGTTGATTCACCGGATCATTCAGATCCTAAGGTACGAAAAAACGCCGATGATGAAGCCGCATACCGAGATAAAGATATCAATCGAACCATCCGGTTCGGGGGAACACCAAGTTCCCATCGAACGTACATCAAGACATGATGAGTCCAACATCACCGAGACATGTTCTTATCAAGTGGATCATAACCGCACCACTCCCATCGCTAGTAATGAACCTTTATCGAAAATGGATGATGTTCTCCAAACCGACGCCGTCGAATCGAAGGACACGGATAACCAAATATCCAACCGATCGATCATCGGAGACCCATCTGATAAAGTTAAAACTAGACATCAGATTGGTGAAAGTGTCATGTATTGTTGTTATTTGTCTATGAAGAAACCAACAACAATAGAGGAAGCTCTACAAGACGCAAGTCGGATTCTAGCCATGCAGGAGGAGCCGAAACGATTCGAGAAAATCAAGTTTGGGAACCGGTGGGCCGGACCAAATCATCAAGACGTAATTGGCACGAAGTGGGTTTTCAAGAACAAGAGAGATGAGAAAAATGTCATCACCAGAAATAAGGAAAGACTTGTTGCTAAGGGGTATTCACAATCAGAAGGAATTGATTATGATGAGACCTTTGCACCGCCGCCGCTTTAGAAGCCATTCGGGTTGTTTTAAGCATATGCTTCCCACGAGGGTTCATTTGGTATCGGATGGACGTAAAGAGTGCATTCTTAAACGGGGTACTAGCAGAGGAAGTTTATGTCGAACAACCTCCGTGCTTTGAAAAGGGCAACCCGTGTACCGTTAAGAAAAAGCTCTTTATGGTTCAAACAAGCTCCTCGAGCTTGGTATGATACACTCTCTCAGTTCTTGATCGACAGTGGGTTCACTAAAGGAACAGTGGACAGAACCTTATTCAGAATAGAAGATGGAGAAGATATTCTGATGGTTCAGATCTATGTGGACGACATCATCTTCGGATCTCCCAACAAGAGTCTATGTGAAAGATTCAGCAAACTGATGCAAGGGAAGTTCGAGATGTCCATGATGGGTCAGATGAATTAATTTTACGGGTCTCCGTGAAGGAAAGTCTTGAAGGATATTCATCTCGCCAAGCAAAGTACACTAGGAATTTATTGGCTAAGTTTAGAGTTCAAAATTGCAAGGAAGCCAAAATTCCTATGATGACCTGGATTCAAGATGGATCCGCATTTAGGATGGTCGAAAAACAAATCGAAAAGAATATAGGGCTCTCATTGATCTCTACTATACCTAATCGCCAAATAGACCCGGATATCACCTTTGCGGTAGGTGTATGTGCGATTTCGTGCAAATCCAATGCAAAAGCCACCTAGAAGCGACTAAGCGGATTCTTAAGTATCTGAAGGGGACAGTAAACCTTGGTTTATTTTACCCATCAGATGATAATCTAGAGCTTAGTGGGTATTCTGATTCTGATTATGGAGGTTGCAAGATTGATAGAAAATCAACCTCAGGAACATGTCAGTTTTTAGGAAATAAACTGATCTCGTGGTTTTCAAAGAAGCAGACATCAGTTGCGACATCTACTACTGAAGCAGAATATATGGTCGCAGGAAGTTTGTTGCTCCCAAGCGCTTCTCGCTTAGTCGGCCGGTGAGGGATTATAACATTGTAGCTAAGAATGTACCTATATTCTCGCGATAATAGATCTTATTGCAATCACTTTCGAATCTGTTCTACATACAAGATGCAAGCAAGTGGATGTCAGACATCATTTTATAAGAGATCATGTTGAAAAGAAGAATATCATAATGGAGAAGATTCACACTGATTTACAGAAAGCTGATATTCTAACCAAGCCACTAGCTGAGATCAGATTCAGAGAATTATGCAATGAGTTAGGGCTTCTGGATCTTGGAGAAAAAGCACCTAAAATGCTTGATGGATTGTTCTCCAGAACCAGCTGGTTAAGAGACTAACCAGGTTGAAAGGAATCAGTTGAATTTGGTATCTCAACTGATAAGAAGATCAGTCAAGGAACTGATATGAGAAATCGATCAGATTTACAAGTTATCAGATTAAAGGAACTGATCAGAGTTAAGGTTTATCAGATTAAAGGAAACGCTCAGTTTAAAAGAATTATCTTATTAAATAAGTTTGGTTATTTTACATCTTTGTAAGTCGATTAAGCTGATATTCAACAAGCAAGATTCACAGATTAAAGCCTACAATCGCATAAGAAAGCAGAAAACTTACACAACAATGGAATAACATAAATTTTCATTGATAAAGACCCGAAGGTCAGGTTACATTACAAGTTACAAGTACAAAGGACCCGGAGGTCAGTACATAAGTCATAACCGAAAACCCTAAAACTATAACCCTAAACCCTCATCCTAACCCAAGAAGAGCGGGAGAGAGAGAGATTTTAAATCTGATGCTCTCATTTTCCCCCACTTAACAAGGGTGAGAGAGGCTTTGAAATAATCCTAAAGCCGCTAGCTGAAGCTAAAACCAGTGGAGCGAGAGCGGCGTTGATAGGATTTCTAAGCCAGGAGCCCTTAGACCTGAAGTCAATGGGCTCTCCAGCTGTTAAATGGAGCACAAGTGCCAAGAAAGTGGTTCAAAGACCTTATGGGCACATGTGTTGCATGCAAAAATTGAGTTGATATCTTTAAGATCACCGTTGTTATGCGATCCGCACCGTATATCAAACTCATGTTTTATATCAGACTGAGTCTGTTGATGCTAGTTCCGTCATCTCGATAGACACACAAGGTGCATACGGTTAGGAGAAGTGTCTTCTCAGTTGCGACAGCAGACCCGCCGCCTTGGTGGTAGAGAAGCTTGGCAACAATTGTATGTGAAATCTTTGATGACGACGAAAACAACGATAAGGGACACACAGGGTTGATTTGAGAAGCTGAAATCATTGAAAAAGGGATAAAGGTGTTTGCCGGAAGTCTCACCGGAAATAAGGGTTCACCAGGATACATGATTCTACAAAGAAGATAAGTATGGTGAATGGGTTATGTTGTGTAAAACATTGGTCCAATTTATAGAGGCCAAGCAAGGGTGCAAATGCAAATTTGACTTCAAAAAGCCTTTTAGAGAAATTTACATCACAAGGACAGCGTGTAGAAATCACGCGACTGATAATTGGATAAATTTACGGCGGGTTGACATATCGAAATATTCAGACTATAATTACGCATGTCAAATCGTGCCAACTTAGGGAATAGAGACTACTATTCTAGACTAAGTTTTGGCGGTAACACTTATCCCAAGAATTGGCTTGATCTGAGAAGATTCAGATTAGGTCAACAGAAATCTGATTACATACGAAACTGATCAGATGAGGAAGATCAGTTGAGCTTGAATATCTCAACAAATCTGATATATCAGTCAAGCAAAGATCTGGAATATCAGTTGAAGGGGGAACTTCAACTGATCGAGGAGGATCAGAAAAAGGGGAAATCAGACAGTTCAGTTGAAAAGAACAGTTGAGAAATTATAAGGTTTAGGCAGAAACTAAGATCAACAAGTGAAATCAACTACAAGTTCCTTCAAGTGGTATTGACTGATTGCAATATCAGTCAACCAGATACGCTTTTCTTTTCCCTTGTTATTTGCTTATTTATCGGATCTTATCTGTTTTTATTTGCCTTACTGTACGCATTACTTGTGTGACGTATTCCCAGCAAATCATTTAATGCGGACGTGGGGTACCTGTATTAATTGCTACAAAATGCGCTTTTAAATCCAAAAGGTTTTCGTACGTGCTTTCCCGACCATACGATCAAAACTGCTTAATCTGGATCGTTTAATCTTTTCAAACGGTTGATCTTCCAAATCTTGTCTTGTTTCCCTCCTCATCTTTATAAGGTTCATCAAAAACCCTACCAGAGTTTTCCCATTCACAAACTTGCGATTTATTTTCTGAAAACTCTCCAGATTACTTCTCTGCGATTCAAAGTGCTTTTCTTAAGTTTCAAAATTATCTTCCCGAAAAACAAAATCTGGTAATTTCTGATTATTTGATGAATCTTTTTTCCTTAAAATCCATTGATCTTAAAGATTTTGTCAATCGATGGTATCCTGTGTTATGCTTTATTGTTTATTGGTATCCGCATGCGTTTATCGATTATTAGGCCTATGTATAGGTCTGATAATCAATATATGATATCTTCATGTTTATGCACAACTTTAATCAAGTCTATCTTATTGTAGATGGCCACTCACGGTATGGGAAAGATAATGTGCAATTATGCGGAACTGGCAACGAAGATTGTCGATGACAAGTTTGTGCAGTTTGATATCACTCGGGATCCGGAATCGATGGAAGTGGAGCAAATTCTGAAGAAAAGAGGTCTTGAGAAATATTGTCCGCTTAACGCAATCCAATCCGGATGCAAAGATATAAAGCACTCGAATTCCTAAGGAATTTAAGAGTGGATACGGACGCTCCGGGAGAAGAACTACTTTCGTCAGTCAACGGAGAAGAGATCAGACTGACGAACGCGGACATAACACGTCTGTTCAGCTTACCCAAAGGTCGAATCTCGCCTGCGCACTACAGGGAGAATGAAGATGAGCTGATCAGAAAGGAACTCTTCAGGGAAGATGACAAACATCAGACCGCAGGTTTTGTCAGGCCGATGCTAAAAAGGAAATACCGACTGTTGTTTGACATTTTGTCAAAAACAATCATGGGTATTTCATTCAAATTTTTATGCTCTAACATCCGTCAAACTATACAAAGATGGTCATGCGATAATTGATGAAGCCAAGAACATCAATTGGCATGGGCTTCCTCGAAGGCCATTCTACTCCAAGAACATGAAAAGTTTGGAGTTAATGAATGGAGGCGTCTATCCAAGAAGAGGATCTCGCAATCTCAACAAGGTTGCGCTTATCTTGAAAGACAAACCGCCAAACGCCGAATGGGACGAGAATGGATCAAGTCCTACAAGGCCTTCTCACAACAACTTCACCATATATGGGCCACCCGATGATGATATGCGCCAACCCTCCAAAGTCAAGAAAGGAAAAAAGGGAGGAAGCGACCTCGTCCACACCAAATGCTCCCCGTAAGAAGAAAAAAAAACTGGTGAAGGCCTGAAAAAAGAGGCCAAGAAGGCGAAGGTGCCTCCATGACTCTGTTTTCTAGAAGATGAGTCGATAAAGAAGGAGCACCAGATCGGCTGATGCACCACAAAAATCGTGAAAAATCGACAGTGTGCTTCTCAAGCCGAGAGCTCGCTGTAACATTCTCGAGGAAGAAGCCGAGAGCAGAACGATCTCTTTCTCCTACAACTCGACTGATTCACCGCTCAGACTACCGGGTCTTTGAGCATGTTTCTCCTTCTCTCCCACCGCCCGCGAACTTGAAACTACATCATTCATGAAACCGGAAAAGCTTTCTGTTGTGGAACCCGGTTTGCCTCCACAATGAGACCTCTGCAGGTCGAGCCAATCGGCCAACTTCCGCCTACTCAAGCACCACCACAACTCTCCACATCTCATCAACTTTGAATCGACCAGGACAATTCCCCGAGTCTAGTTCATCAAAGACCATCACGGGGAAAATGGTCGAATGCAAATCGAGCGAAAATTGATGAGATGTATCGAATCGGTGCGCCCATCCTGCTATTAGAGAGGAAGTTATGGAGATCCTCACCGGAGAGATCTTCGATTAAAAAAAGCTTCTCGATTTTATAATGATTATTGAGCAGATGGGCGGTCTTGATGAGTTTGCGTTTTTTGATTTCGATATGAGGAAATCTGCTAAAGTAGATCACCACCGAGCCGATAATCAAAAACTATCAAAGCTCGATCCACGCGAAGCCGGGGTTGCTCGAACAAGGAGAATCGAGATCGCTAAAGAAGCTCCCAAGCGTATGCTACAATGAAGGATGCAGAGTCTGCCGATGATAGTGGAACCGGTGCCGCAGCTTCATGACCAACCACTGGAGGCGCAAACAACTGAAAGAGATCCGGTGACGCAAAACATTCCAACATCTCACATCACCGCTGATCAACTTCAGGAGATCAGATCTTGTCTCAAAGATCTCCTGAAAGAAGAAGTTGAGGGAGTGATAGCTGATCAGAGGCAGATTGGCCTCAAAGAAATAACAGATCAAAGGGAATTGGCTATTTCCCAGATTGAGGCAATCAAAGATCAGTTCTCCCAAACTGTGACCACCGTGTCTGCCGAACTTATAAAATCAGTTGATGACAAGTGGATTCAGTGGATCAACAACAAGTTTCTTTTCTGATGCTCACTGAAAAGCTAGAATTGACAGAAGAGAAACTTGACAAACTGATTATTACACTCTCTACTGCCATGGAATCTGTCAAGACTGAGCTGATCTCGAAGGTTCAAAATCTAACTGCTCAAGCTCAAGGTTTATCTGTTGCAGATCTCAACAGGGCGATATCAGTCAGCTTTGGATCTCTGACTTCCCACCTCACTACTCTTTTTGATCAAACCAAAAAGGGGGAAGGACAGAGTGAGAAACCAACTGACATGATCAGAACAACAGAAGACCTGATTCAGACAGTTGAAGCCTATGGACAAAGACTAGATCATCTGGATCTCTTTGCTAACGAAGTCTCTGAAAAGATGGAAAAGTCAAAGGCAAGAAAGTTAGCTGTTGCGGGTGCTGGGACATCACAATCAGTATTCGACCACTCGACTAAGATAGTCACAAGAAGACAAATAGCCGATCTGAAAAGCAATAAGGAACTGTTGAGAAATCGTCCAAAAGAGCAGATTCTTTGAAGAGGCCCGAAAAAGCGAAGAAGAAAGAAGGGCAGATAAATTAACAGAGGCAGAAAATCTGAAGAAGAGATTCAGATCGAGAGCGAAGAAAGGAAAGGAAAGGCTGGAAAATCATGCGTAACCTCCTTACCACAGAGTTGATGAGATCATTCCAAAAACCTAACCGCACATGCTAAGAGGTTTGAGGAATGGAATAAGATCAGAAGTGAATGGCTTCTGGATGCTTTTATTCTTGATCTTGTTCCACAAGAAGAATCTCCAGATGATGAATTCCTCAACTGGTTAGAAAATAAATATCCAGATTTTCTGAAGTATCTGGAAAATGAGGCCAAGATAATCAACGTAAAAATATCTCGCCAAGAGTATGATCATTGGATTACTCGAAGAAGGCGGATGGCTCATTTGGATGACCGGCATTTCAGAGATTCTATTTTGACATCCTGAGCAAAACGCACATAACTGATCCTCAGCAAACCAATGATGTCAAATGGAAACTTTATCAGATTTTCAACGTACCTCAATATCAAAGATGCGGCCGAGGTTACAAGCTGAAGTGAAGAATCGAAGATTTCTCGGGATCACTGTTTTTAAATTCAAACTTTTACGATGTAACATGTAATCGACATATCTAATGAGAAAAGTTTTTTTTCGATCCTAAGACAAAATCTCATTGTCTTCCGATTATGTGCTCTTTACTGTTTCTATATTTATCAACTGTGTTTGGTTTCTCAGGTGTTTTGGTTTTATCAAAAAGGGAGAAATTGTTGGGAAATTTATAGTTTTGATAAAAGCTCCAAAAACACATGTAATAGGACCAATCGGACACAGAGGTATCGATGTTTATATTACCGTTTATAGAATACCGATTGATAATTCTTTGATAGAACAACCGATGTAATAGATAGGTCACATATTGAGGGGAACCTCAATATGTATAGGTCAGATCTGAAGATATGAAGAACAGCTGATATCCGACCGGGCCGAAATGCAAGAGAAGAACAGAAGATCGGTTCGATCTGATCTAGTCGATATCTCAGCTAAGTCATAAAGCCTAAACTCGAGAATACTTGAAGATCGGATGACTTCCGGAAGATCGGACCCGTAAGACCTACATCGGTAAAGTCGCTAGTTGAAGCTAAGTCAACTCGGCACCGAAGACTCCATCGTAGACCGATCGGCCTTTGATCGATCGGTCACCACCAGTGAAAAATGATGTTTCACTTAGTCATACGTCGATGATCTCGAACAAGAAGAATGTCAACCTTAGTTGGAAGAACAACACCGAAAAGTCGCGCTCATTAACCAATAAGAACGAGACACGTATGATCGGAGCCGCAATTACGGGATTTGGTCTTTGCTCTCTCTACGGGCTATAAAATACAAATTCACGCTTTTCGCCATGCCGCTTCCTAAAACACGTCACATCAATCCTCGCAAGTCTACCAAATATAGCCTGAAATTCGAATTGCTCTCCAACGGCTCTTTAATTTCAAGGTCTATAAATATGGGATCACACTTCAGAGTGAAGACACTAAACACCGAACAATCAAGAAGCTTAAGTAATTATCGTTTCCGCATCGAAGAACACGAAACAAGAAGATTATTTTATTAAGTGTTCATCCCATAAGTTCTTAGCATAGAAATCTTTTCATCTAGGCGATAGGCTATCTTAAACACTAGAAAAGATTTCATAGTTGGAACCAAAATAATCTTATCCAAACCCAAAGTTAGGTTAAGTTGTTTAGCAAGATTTCAGACTAGGGTTTCTAGTTATGATTTCTGGGATCGGTTGAGTGAGAACTCTTTAAATATATGTCGGTGTACTATGTTGGACTAACACAAAAAATCTAAGTCCGCTTGGTTTAGTTGGTGCCCTTGTGATAGGGAAGAGTGGAAGTAGGATCGGTTTGTCCTAACCACTATAAATCTTGTGTGCCTTTTATTGCTTTGATTAATCTGTTTTACACAATCGCACACAACTTTTAAAAGCGAAAGATACATATTCTAAGTTGAGATCAGCTAGCACCAAGCTTCTGATCTGATCAAGCTTGACACTTCAGTCAACTGGTTAAAAGACTAACTTTGGAATCTGATTTATCAAAACTGGTTTTTCACACGGGTAAAACTTAGCTTCCGCATTTGTCGATTAAACCGATAGTTACTGAATCGATCCGCCTTGAGCGATTAGTAAAATCCGTTATCGATCCAAACCGATTCACTTTCGACTCGATCAAAGGCTAATCGCCATCACACCTGATCTGCACAAAAAGTTTTCAGAAGTCTATTCACCCCTCCCCTCTAGACTTCTGCCCTCACATAACCTGTTTGGGACCTACACAAGATTTTATGCGGTAAGTTTGTCTTAATACTTTATAGATTTACACCAATTTAAGAGAAGTACACACATCTACATAAAATTGTTCAATTTTTAATTATTCAACATAACAAAACACTTAAGACGTCCAGTATATGCTTTGATCTTTTATATTTAATATTAATGCATTTCCTTCTAGCATGGCCTTCAATGTTTAGTGATATAAACCACACCAGATTAGCCGTTTAATTCAAGGATACATTTGTTATTTAAGTCATTTCTTTATTTATTGATTATAATATTTACAATAATTTAGTAATATAATCTGCAATCTCTACTTTTCCTCGCTCGCTGATCGCTTGGGCTCCGTGTTTCAAGTTCGACATTTGTCTCACTTTTTATAATTTTGTTGATGATCTTGAATTATCTCTGAGTGTAATTTTTTCTCAATTTGTTCATTTGATTATGATATTTCCAGTTTATATGTTTATATTCATTTGTTGTTTTCGTCGATATATGTAGATATATTTGTATATATGTAGATATATTTGTATGTAGATATATTTGTATATCTACAGACTTGTGTTCTATGGTGGGAATACTTGAGTATCTGGCTTTTGGCTCTGTAGCATCTTTTGTCATATTCTCCATACTTTCCACACTTAATTTGATGGAAGATCTTGTATTTATAGTGTGGATTTGAATGTTACCGTTGGAGAGAATCGCATTCAAATCCATCTATTATATGGTTCTATGACTTCTTGGTGGTTGTCTTCCTCTCATTGGTCCACGTCAGCTGAATTCTAACGGCTATATTCTTTAGTTTCTTTGCCTCATAAAATTCAGGTTATACTGAGTATTCAGTATCTTACTGAGTCTTTAGTAACTCTTTGGTTCTTGATTTCTTACGAGTCTTGAGGATACTCGAGTCTCGGTGTCTTGATGACATCTTGAATCTTGATCTTATCTGAGTCTTCAGGTTTCTCTGAGTCTTCAGGTTTCTCTGAGCCTTGAGTTTCTCGAGTCTCGGAGTTACTTCTACTCGGGGTTCTTGATTGACGAGACTTCTCTTGGTGACCTTATGCGTCGGGCATCTTGACACTCGAGTGACTAAGTTCGGTTCTTGACTTGACATCGACCCTCGAGTCACTTTCACTTACTAAGCCTCGGATCACTTTTACTTCATCGAGCCTCGGATCACTTTTACTCGAAGCATCAGTTTCTTCTTGATCCGATCAAATCATTCGGTGATCGATCAACACATCTTCAGATCAACATATCAGGATAACATCAGGTCAATATATCAGGTTAGCATATCAATTTATCATATCTGATCTCGATCACGTCCCGATCTCGTCGATCTCATCTGCTTCCTCTTCGATCGCAATTTTCTCTTGATCTTACGGTCGGTTTCTTTCTTATCGGTGGCTTAGCTTTTCTTCTTTTTCTGATTTACCTGGCTCATCGCTTAACTTTCGAAACTTCGTCTAACTCATCGATCTCGTCGGTCTCGTCTCTGACCTCGTCGATCTCGATCATCTACTTCTGATTCCGTGAGTTCCCCCTCAACTTGTTCTTTCGTTCCCCCTCAACTTGTTATCTGTAAATTAGCTTGAATAACACAAGTTGATAATGTTTTGGCATAATTCATCAAAACTAAAATATCCCAACATCATTTCTTTATTTATTGATTATAATATTTACAATAATTTAGTAATATGATCTGCAATCTCTACTTTTCCTCGCTCGCTGATCGCTTGGGCTCCGTGTTTCAAGTTCGACATTTGTCTCACTTTTTATAATTTTGTTGATGATCTTGAATTATCTCTCAGTGTAATTTTTTCTCAATTTGTTCATTTGATTATGATATTTCCAGTTTATATGTTTATATTCATTTGTTGTTTTCGTCGAATTTGGGATTAAAGTTCTGCCGCATTTAGATTTTTATGTGCAGATTTTTATATTTCATCTAGATTCTATTGTGTTGGCTTTCTTCCCGATTTTGCTTAAGAGTGTTTCAAGGTCTTTTTACAGTTTTCGGCGATAGTCGCCAAATCTTTTGGAAGCATTGGTGTGGTTATTCTATTTTTTTGGGTCAAGTTTGCTTGGGCAGCTATTTCATAATGTCATATTTTAATAGATCTTAGTTCTTCAGCCCACTTGAAAAATTGTATAACGATTCAGTAATGTGAAACTGATAATTGTAATTTGTCGTATCTATTTTGTCGTAAAATATCTTGGAGTGTAATACGTTATTTTGGAATACGTATATATGAATTTTTTGGTTAGACAGGTGAGTAAGGAAGAAAAATTATTTATACGTTTTGAGATGTATTTTTTTTACCATTGTAATAGCACTCTGATTATTGTGTCTCATATTTTTTTTTTAATAATTTGTAGGCATATGTTGCTGAGCGGATTGTAAATTTTCAAGCTAAATAAGCGAGTTGAGAGGTCATTTATTTGCCAATTCAAAGTAATTTCTTCTCATTAATGTATGATTTTCTATAAATATGATTATAATTTAGTTTTGTATAATTTTCGCCTTAATATGCTCTCATTATTAATTTTTTCATGTTTCAATGTTTACATTAATTACTTATTTTCATTATAGAAAATATAGTTCTATTCCTCCATGCGATTAGTCTCAATCAGTTAATGTGATTTGTTGTTTTAAAAATTGCTCTCAGTATAATAAGAAATTTGTATGTAGTGATTGAATAAATTGCTACAAATATGATGCACATTCTTAATCGTAGATATATATATATATATATATATATATATATATATATATATTATTTATTCATTATGCTCAATCATAGTAAAAGGTGTTGATAATTAAAAATAATTTTGACGCTACTTTTTAAATCGTGTATATCCTTAAGCGTGTAAAAAAATATTCGCTACTTAAAATGTTTAATTTTGGATTTTTTATGTTTCAATTTGATAGATATTAATAGACCTCCTGAATCTATTTATAACTACATAATACACCTACCGATGTCAATGACCCATAAAAGACCATGTAATATTCTATAAACCATATAAAATTTTAATTCAATAAAATCACCCTATGAAAGCATATCAATTAAACACCATGTAATATGCCATAAATCACATAAAATTTAATTCTACATATTAAAATAAGGAAAAAAGTTTATTTTTAATTTTTAGCTACTAATTACTCCTAAATGATGATCATGGAGACAAAAATTTATGCTGTAAATTTGTCTTAATATTTTATAGGTTTACACCAATTTAAGAGAAGTACACAAATCTACATAAAATTGTTCAATTTTTAATTATTCAACATAACAAAGTAGTTAAGAGCAGTATATGCTTTGACCTTTTATATTTAATATTAATGCATTTCCTTGTAGCACGACATTCAATGTTTAGTGATATAAACCGTACACCAGATTAGCCGTTTAATTCAAGAATACATTTGTTATTTAAGTCATTTATTTATTTATTTATATAATATGTACAATAATTTAGTGATATAATCTGCATCTCTCTTTTTTTTCTCGCTCATTTGGTCGCTTCGGGCTCCGTGTTTCAAGTGCGCCAACTGTCTCACTTTTTATAATTTTGCTGGTGATCTTGAATTATCTCTCCATGTAATTTCCTCTCAATTTGTTCATTTGATTATGATATTTCCAGTTTATATGTTTATATTCATTTGTTATTTTATCGTCGAATTTTGGATTAATGTTCTGCCGCGTTTAGATTTTTCTGTGCAGATTTTTATATTTGCTCTAGATTCTATTGTGTTGGCGTTCTTCCCGATTTTGCTTAAGAGTGTTACAAGGTCTTTTTACAGTTTTCGGCGAAAATCGCCAAATCTTTTGGAAGCATTGGCGTGGTTATTCTATTTTTTTGGGTCAAGTTTGCTTGGGCCGCTACTTCATGATGTCATACTTTAATAGATCTTAGTTTTTTCAGCCCACTTGAAAAATTGTATTACAATTTAGTAATGTGAAACCTATAATTGCAATTTATCGTATCTATTTTGCCGTAAAATATCTTGGAGTGTAATGCACTAATTTGGAATACGCATATATGAATATTTTGGTTAGACAAACGAGTAAGGAAGAAACATGATTTACACGTTTTGAGATATTTTTTTTTTACCATTGTAATAGCACTCTGATTATTGTGTTTTATATTTTTTATTATAATTTGTTAACATATGTTGCTGAGTGGATTGTAAATTTTCAAGCTAAATAAGCGAGTTGACCTCTCAATTAATATCTTATACATTAGATATTTTTAATAGCATAACCATTTCAATTAAGATGATTTATTTTATAACAATTAAGTTTTCTTTTATTATTAATAACAATTAAGTTTTCTTTCATTATTAATTATTGTAAAATTATGTAGCAAGTGTTCACGGAGTTCTTAATTATGATTTAATATATAATTCATGTAATACAATAAATAAAAAATATATTCAACATATTAAAATAATATTTTAATAATGTTAATATAACAAGTGTTGAACTAATATGATATACAATTGCATATACATTATATATATATATATAAGAATACATTTAGTTTATAAATTAGAATAAGAAATATAATTATATTGCACATAAAAAATGACACAAAATGTTTTTTTTCCTTTAATTTTCATTAATTTTGATTTTAGTACGCTAATTTTTTTCAATTTTAGAAATAGACCCTTAAGTTTATAAAATTCTATCTTTTTATCATCGAACTAATTAAAATAGATTTAATAAATTCAAATTTTTTCGTCCTTAATTTTAATTGGCTAAAACGATAAAAAAATAAATTTGACCCTTAATTTTGATCCATATTTTTCATTTTCACTTATATTTTTATTTTTTTTCCTAAATTCAATATTATATGACAATAATTGCATTTTCCTATAAATTGAGATTAATATTCAGAATTATAATAATTATTTTTTCTTTTTTACTTTTTTGCCCTTTTTTGGATTACCCAAAGAAAGACATTTATGCACAAAATTTTAGTCAAGTGCAAGTTCTTTGTGATAAGATGTCTATTTGAGACTTAAAAAAAAATTCAATCTGATTTTAGGTACTCAATGCTAATTACTTTGGTTCTGTCATGAAAAATGTTCATATTGTTTACCTTATTGAGTCTTCACATAAACATGCTTTAAAAAATTTAAAATTGAAAAGTTTTCGGATCAATCAGGATGGTAGATTTGAACAACACAAAAAGTTATTTATATTTTCAATATGCCTCTAAGATAAACATGAGACTTCTGCATCTTGCAATTCATGACACTTAATTTTAACTCTTATTGTTGAACAACTAAATATCTTAAAAGTTTCGACGAATCTATTTACAAGCTTTTTTAAAAGACAACGACGAAACTTGAGGTTTTTACTAGACAATGAAATGATTTAAATTGTGTCATATTTGAGAATCGATACACTTAATTTCATCTTTGTACGTTTCTTTCTAAATTTTGTACTCATGCATGTGTCTATGTGTGTTTTCAATTTGTGTACTCATGCATGTGTTTTCAATTTTGTAGTTTATTTGCCGCATAGATAGGGAGATTTTGGTTCTTTAGATACTAAGAAAATATTTAAGTGGCACTTGGTTGGTTGTGCCCATAAAAAAAACGAGGCATTTGCACGATATGATCTCTGAAATGGATGTTGATTGGTGAATCCGCAAGAGAACCCAACCTTTACTAATTTTTAATTTGAAAGTATAATGAAGTATCATTTCGTTTTTTCGAAATTGACACTCTTTTTTGTACAGTTAAGCTTATCAGCATATGCAATTTTTTCTATATACCTATTCTCTTTCATAACTTGGTAATTAGTAAGTTTTACAATAAAAATTTTCAATTATCACAATAACCACTAAATGGTTTTGATTTACAAGACTTTTTATCTTTCAAATCTCTGAAGATGATGTCCTCTTTTTGTAATAATGTTTGCTCTGTATTTTCTAAACTCTCTAATTAAAGTGGAAATTAGTCGATGAATAAATTTTAATATTTATAATTAATTGTGTCTTTTTAAAATTGGTATTGTTTGATAGTATTAAATTATATTTCATGTGCATGGCTACAAAAGAAATAATTACACAAGGGAATCAAGATCTCGAACATCTTCAAATTCAAGATGTATGATGCCACATTATATTTTCTTAAATTTTATGAAAAATATATTCTGAATAATTCTATCTTTAGATGGTGTCCTATTAGGATGTGGCTTTAGTTTTTTCAAATTGAGTGTCAAGTGTAATCACCTATTTAAGAAAATTTAGAATCAAAATAGAAAATCCTCACAGTGAGCTTGAAGAATCGGAATGTGAACATTTTTTTAGAAAAATGGCAACATTGCTGGTGAAGTTGTCCTTATTGACGAAATAATTAGTTCAAGGATCCTTGATTTTACAAATAAAATATCACCATTGGTAACTTTCCTGCTTTTTGTACAATGTTGAGGGGTTCATTTATTTTATTTTTTCATGAAAATAATAATGAAATGAAAAAAAATTCATTTATAACCTGATATGCATTAAATTATGGGAAAAATGGAACGAATAATTTGTGGATGTGACCAAATTAATAAATTGGATTATCCATTAGCTCTTTTCAATTGCAGATCCATTATAAATTCCAATTTCACATTTCTCATGTTCTTCTTTGTGAATGATTTCAATTGTATTCTTTTCTATTTATGAATTGTGTATATTTTATTTTGTTTTGAAGGTTAGATGAATGTACTAAATAGATGATTTTTTCCTCCTAATATCAACTTTGTTATGCATTTATATCCATTTTTTTGCATTCATCCTAAAAGGTGATATCCACGCTCAATCTGATTTTCTTTTTCTAATTTAAAAAAATGTTTGATTGTAAGGCTATGATTTCAAAATTATTAACATTCATTTTACCATTTAGTTTTCCCTTAAAATGTTTTCTCTCTGCCTTTGTTTTAGGCTATGGCTCATAATTTTTTTTTCGAACTCTAGCTTTTCTCTCTTCTCCAAAAACTCTTCTTCTTTCACCTACCAATATTTATATTAGTTCAATTTATTTTGCAGGTCAGTGTTGCAAGTTAACAAACAGGTAAAAAATATTTTAATTCATATGGTTCTCGGGAATTCTCGAGGTTTTAAATTTATTTTGAAGTTTAATCAGAGTAATTTGTAATGTGTTTACCTATGACTGGTTTTTCGTCAATATTCCACTTTGTGATATGTTTAATTTTTTAAAATATTGAATTGGTTTGCTATAAAGATTTAAGTTATGTAATTTAGCATGTGCATATTTTTTAAGGTTGCAGTCTCTTATTTCTTTCTTCCAAACTTATGTGCTACAAGATGAGTAAACCTTCTTACTATCGATTTTTTTTTGCCTTGAATGTAAGTTTTTTTAAAAATAAGACTGTATATTTCATTTCACGATCTCCTTTAAATCATGCCTTGAATGTAGTGCAAAATTTTCCCATGATTTTCTTAAATTGGTGCTAAATTCAATTTACAATTTTTACTAATTTATTTTTCATTTACGTTTCAATAGTTCTGTGATAATATGTTTCTGATGTCCTCTTTGTGAGATTTAGCTATGGTCGATTAAAGTGGTTTAGAATATTAACTTTTGCTCAAAATTTTCACTTTTAATCTGTCAATTCTTTTTAAATAGCATTTCGCATTAAATTTGTGCAGGCAGAGTTAACTATGTAGGTTCTATAGGCAAGTAGAGTAGGCAATAAGATTACATGTACATATATTTTATCTGTGATATGCACATTGAAAATTTGGCATGCATTGACTGTGAGGACAAGAATATCCACACGTAATATAATTGGAGTCATCTATTTCATCTCATTTTGTATTCAACTCTTTATGGATTCTCAAATTTGGAAGAGTTTGCTCTGTTTATTTTATTTTCTTTATAATTTTATATATGAGATGAATACGCGACTTTATTTTTTTAATTGTGAAGTGTCTTGATCGAGACAATTGCACTGAAATGTTGGGACTCAATTTGTTACTTTTTCTATATAAAAAAATTTAGATAATTTTTATAAAATTGTTCCTTAGAAAAGCAGGTAAGCTAGGTGGATTTCAAGAAAATATATAGAAGGTAATGAGGAAGTCTTTTGTGGCACAATTTTATACTTGAGATAGAGTTCTACTTTAGCATTTGAATCATATATGTTAACCTTTAAAATATGATTGGATTGGGTTCCATAAGTTCATGGATCATATAATATAGGAAATTAGATTTGTCTTATATATGAAATAGTCTCTTATAACTCTTAAAGAATTCTCTTAAGTTGATTAATACACACACAATATATATATATTTGTAGTATATGCTTAATGATTTTTTTTTTGCACCACATACATGTTAAACTATGGGAGAGAAGTTTTTAATATTGTTATGTATTTTTTCTATTAATCATAATTTATTTAATTTACTAACTAATACGATCTATTTAGTATACATAGTTATGTAATTATTAAAATGATAGATATTATGTATAATTCAATATAGTATTGTGACGAAATACCATAGGATGTTCATATCCCAAAAAGATATTAATTTTAAATTATTATGTTGATCAACATTATTCTATATAAATTATCAACATTATTAAATGATGAATAATATTACTCTAATCTAATATATAATACGATATATATATATATATATATATATATATATATATATATATATATATTATCGTGATATGTGATACTCCCTCCTTCCCATATGAATCTTCACACCTACTTTATTATCGAGTTTTTATAAGCGAGTTGTTTATTAGTATTTCAAATGATAAAGCGATTTTTAAATAGGGGTATTATAGATCTACTTCTCATCTATTGCATGCATCTTTAAAAATTACTTTATCATTTCAAATACTAATAAAAAACTTGCTCGATAAAATACGAGAAAACAGTAAACGTGAAGATTGAAATGGGACGGAGGGAGTATTTTAATAGATTTATACAATTAAGATTATTAATCAATCTGCTAAAGTATGAGATAAAAAATAACCATCCATTAAAGTAAATCGTTAATTGATGTTATACAAATACAAAATTTATATAGTGTATGAGATTTATAGATTTTTAAAATGATTATTGATGCAATTAAATTAAACGTTAAATAACTTTACATTTTAGTCAAGAAAAATTTAACTGACAATAAATCGATGGATCATCTAAAAATGTTGTAGATCAAGTTAATAGTCTCATTACACAAGTTTCAATTATATTTATTTCAATTTAAAATATATCCATAATACATTTTAGAAATGACATATATCTATAAAAAAAAAAGTACTCCTTCGGTCCCAACATTTTGTTCACATGTGACGTGATGGAATAATGGTTTGGGTTTTTTAGGGGTAATTTTGTAAAACTTTATGTATAAAGTAAATATATGAATATGAGTTGAATTGTGTGTATGGGTGGGAATAAAAGTAATGACATTTTGTGTAAATTTTTTAATATTGTGAGAATGTAGTTTATAAAGGGTTTTCTGTTGGGATATTTTAGTTTTGATGAATTATGTCAAAACATTATCAACTTGTGATTTTTGAAGCTAATTTACAGATAACAAGTTGAGGGGGAACGAGAGAACAAATTGAGGGGGAACTCACGAAATCAGATGAAGATGATCGAGATCAGACGAGGCTGCAGACGAGGCTGATCAAGATCAGATGAGTAGGATGAGTTCCGAGTAAACTGATGAGCTAAACAAGAAGAAACATGCTGATTTTTGAAGAAGAAGTCTTGATCAAAGTCTGATATGTTGTTGATCTGGTTGCGGTCTAACTTTGTCTTTGAATTGCATCTGTGATCCGAAACCAGACAGATCGATCACCGGGGCAAGAAACAGATCGGGCCAAGCAAGAATCAGATCACTGCGGCAAGAATCAGATCACGATAGCAAGATCGATCACCAGGTCATCGATCACCAGACAGATCGATCACCGTCTTTAACAGATCGATTCTGTTATCTTTGAATCGATGCAATTTGATCTGATCCGGATCGGATCTGAAAATCGAATCGATGAAACAAGTGTTTTGAAACTTGATGAGCAAATGATTTCAAGACACCGAAATCTACAGATCGATTTCAAATGGACCGGATCGGTGACCACGAAATCGAAGCGATGAACAAGATGTCCGTGAAATGATCAAATCCGTTAGACACACAAAAGCAGCTGATCAATAAGAAGATAACAACATATATGGATGTGACATAAAAGTCGCAAACAAAGGTCTGAAAAGGACAAAGAAAAAGTTGGAAGATTATTAGTATGGATTTGAATATTACTCTCCAACGGTAATATTCAAATCCACACTATAAATACATTGCACTATCTTCAAAAAAAAGAAAATGGAGGATCTGCAAAGTGAAATTAAAAGCCAAATATTCAAGCAACTCCATTCAAGAACACAGAGCATTACATATCCAAATTTACCCAAGAGTGTTCTTCATTGTATCTAAGCAAAAATGCCATATCCTAAGCTTAGAGAGATTTTCCCATCCTTAGCATTGAGGCTAAACAAATGTAAGGAAAATCTCACCCTAGTTGAAACCAAACAAACCTTACCAAAATCGGTTTGATAGGTTAAGTTTGTAGGTGAGTGGGAACTCGATAAACATCTAAGCAATCCCGAAAGGGAGGGTAGGCAATCCCAAGTGAGGGTGATAAGTCCCGTTTGAGTGAGAACTTCGGTAAACATCTATAAAGCGATCCCGTGAGGGTGATATAAGTCCCGTTTGAGTGTGAACTCGGTAAAACATCTGTTGGGTGTTGGACTAACACGGTAAACTAAGTCCAATTTAGTTAAGTCGGTTGCCCCATGAAGGGAAGAGTGGATGTAGGACGAGTTGTCCGAACCACTATAAAATTGTGTGTTCTTTACTGCTTTATGTTATTACTTGCCTTATGCATTCGATTATAAGCAAAACACACATCGTTCTTAAAAGCAAAAAAAAAGTAATTGGAATCACTCTGCCCTCACCCCTATTTTATATGCATTACATGGTATTTTCCGCGTTCTTGGGTTTTCAAATCGGGACCATCATTTTCCTTTTTTAGAGTGTGAACATAATGTTGGGACGTACCGAAAAGGAAAGTATGAACAAAATCGCGGGACGGAGGTAGTAAACAATATTTTTTTTATTGAAACAGTAAATATTATTTTATTTTACCAATAATATATGTCATATTCTATTATTCATAATATAATTAGATCATATTCATGATTTAACACATAATTTAATTATGAATATAGATTAATTAATATCCATTTAATCTTGAATTTATGTATAATTAAGGATGAACTATAAATAATCAAAAATGGTTGTCTTATAGAGATTAATAATATGTTGCAGACTCTTGGCATGTATCTGCAGGACTTTGAGGATATGTCAATCCCAATCCTAATTTTTCATCTCGGAATAGATTCTGAATGATGGAATTTGCGTACAACATATTAGAATTGAAGATTAAGTATGAGTATTTACTGAGTAGACTTAGTGATGAACAACGCAATGTTTATGAATCAATACACGAGTTCATTCATTATGGTAGAGTTGGGGTATTTTTTAGGTATGAATACAGTGAAATTAGAAAAAAAAACATTTATATTGAAGAAGTTCTCTACAGGTTTGTGGTCTATTAGTAAGATTGTAGCATCCAGTGGTATATCTTTACTTCTCTGCTCAATATATGTTTTTCATTCCAATTAATGATACTGAAGAATCTACTTGCAAGTTTTAATCAGGATGGCCACACTTTGCCGAACTTTTGATTAAGATCGATCTCAATATATAAGATGAAGCTCTAATGGTAAATAAATATTGTATAGAAGCACTTGATACTATTTTGAAGGATATTATGCAGCTGGTCGATCTGTTATATTCTGAATTGTATTTTCGTGATAAGAATTTTATGTTTGGAGGTGATTTATGAAAGATATTATCGGTTATTCAAAAAGGAACAAGACACGATATGTTCAAGCTATAATAAGTTAATCTCTTTTGTGGAAAGATTGTACCCTACTGAAACTTACAAGGAACATCTGGTTACAGAATTTGTAATCTGCTGATGATTTAAACAAATTGATTTTTTTTAATTGGATAACACCTATTGAAGATGGAGGTATATGATCACAAACTGAGTAATGGTTTTGATGTATAAATTCCGGATGACACTTTTTGATAAGTGGTGATAATTGATCGGTCGTATTGTTGATAGTATTTATCCTGATTTTAAGAACATGGTGAACGATCATGATTATTTGCAGAATAGATCAATTATGCTCCTATTGTGGATGTTGTTAGGTACATAAACGATAACATGATTTGGTTGAACGAAAAGGAATCATGTACTTATTTGAGCTCTGATAGTCCCTTATTGTGTGAGTTTAAATGTTGATACTCCTGAATTCTTGAATAATATAAAGTGTTCGGGTGTTCTTAATCATGAACTGAATCTCAAAATTGGAACATTGATAATGTTATTAAGAAACATTGATCATTCAAGGGTTTGTGCAATGAAACCATGTTTAGTCTTTTAATATTATCTTTTTAAAAAAAAATTCTTCATATTTTAAAGGTTGGGTATTTATTAATTAATTAAATTTGTAATGGCATGTTATTTTTTAATATGTAGGTTGGTTATTACGAAGATGAGTGATAATATTCTTGAAGTTAAGGTTCTATCGCGAAGTAATGCCGAATAGTTAGCTTTGATACCTAGGCTTACATTGACTCCTTCTGGTCACAGATTGTCATTTAAATTTCAATTAAGACAGTTTTCGTTGATTGTTTCATATGTTATTTCTATAAATAAAAGTCAAGGACAATTATTTTCTAATGTAGGGAATTTTTGCAGAAGTCCATTTTTAGTCATGGACAACTGTATGCAGTTATTTCCCAGATAACAAACCTCTAGGGTTTGAAGATCCTATTGTGTGATGATGATAATCATAATTGTAGTATCACGAAAAATATAGTTTTTTATGAAGTTTTTAGGAATATATAATTTTGTAATAATAAATATTCAAATGCCACGACTTTCTCATGATGTTTTATTTTTGTTAAAGTCCTTATCATATAGGATTATTACAATATCAATTATTTAAAATGTTATACATAAACGAATTATTATATTTTCTCTAACACTTTATGGTGAGCCTACTGGTTGTCAAATTAATGTTTAACACGAAAATATTAGATATTTTATATATGTAAATATATATTTTTGTGAATTTTTATATTATAGCAAGATACCAATATAAGCTATTTGTTATAAATTTCATAAATTTAATTTAGTAAGATATTGTTGGTCCCGGTGCAAACGAGTCTTACAAGTGTATGGGGGGGGAATACACGTGTTCAGTGTTTTTAAAACTTTTCTTACTGAGGTCAGCTTGGGTCAGGTTGTCCTGATGATTTGGTCCTGAGAAGCACAAATCGCTCTAAGTCAAAGTCTATCTGAGATAGTGATCCTGAGCTGCTTTCAGATACCTCAGATAATCCCAACCGAGTCCTGAGTTTTCAGAGATCCTGAGTTGCTTGGATCAGATAACTAACTTACTGAACCCTCAGAAGAGTAAGTTCAGTTTGGTAACTATCTGTTCTAGCTACTCAGATGTGCGGAATGGTTGGCCCTTAGTTTATACTCGTTTTAAGCTTTTGCTGAAAACCTTCCTTTAATGGAATAGTGATTAGGCTGTGATTCAATTTATATGCAACTTTCAGTGGATTGATTCCAACTGAAATATCAGTGAAAATATGCTTTCAGATATATGCAACAGTTAAGCAAAGCAAAACAGAAAGCAAAGAACACAACAATTTATAGTGGTTCAGAGACTCAAGCTCCTACGTCCACTCTCTCTGATCTCTTCAGAGAAATTCACTAATCACTTCTTTGAGCTTTCTGACTACCTCTGTAGTTTACTTACTCAACTCAGCCCTGAGTTTTCTGCTACCTCTGTAGTTTACTTACTCAACCCGACCTTGAGCTTTCTGACTACCTCTGTAGTTTACTTACTCAACTCACACAAGCTTTCAAACTACCACAAGTAGCTTACTAACTTCTCCTCTAGAGCTTTCTGACTACCTCAATGTAGTTTACTCACTCTTTACAACTCCAATCTCACCAACAATCACACTCATCTACCTTACAAAGGGTTTGGGGTTTCTTGGTTGGTTTCCAACTAGGATGAGATATCCTTTACAATAAAGAACAATGCAAAGGCTAGGATATCTCGACTAAGCTTTGGATATATCTTATCAAGCTAGGCTTAGCGGAATGAGCTCTCTTCGATTTAAAGCACTTGGAAAATTCTTGGGTTTTCGAGTGCTTCAACTTGCAATAATAAGTTTGAGCTCTTGAGTTGCTTACAAATTTCCCGTAACCTTTCAATGAAGAAGGTCACAAGTATTTATAGGCATACACCAAGGTCACTCTTTGAAAAACTATCCGTTGGAGAGATAGCTCCGAGAGTTTCCTCTTATGGTGTGTGAGAAACGGCTATATTTAGGGTTTGACACTCCCTAACACGTTTTAGGCAATAGTTTTTCATGTAGCCGGTCTTCACTTTTTGCAGTCTGGAACTTAGTACTTCTGACATTTTTCAGTGACCTGTCGTTGTCAGTGTCAGTATGGTACAGTATTGTCTTCCTCTTTTTGACTTTTGTCTCCAGTTAAAGGTAGACAACTCAACGGCTCTTTTGGTTACAATCTCTGAGTGATATAACCTTAACAACACTTTGTTTTAGTTCCTTTTGTCTGCATTGAATGTCTTGGGCAATATCTAATTTTCTAAGGAATCGCGATCTTCTCAGTATTGCATCCTTCAGATAGATATGTTCAGTGCCTCGGAACATTCAGGTTTATACTGAGCATTCAGTACATTACTGAGTCTTCAGTAATTACTGTGCCTTCAGTATTCTTGATCTTCAGTTCTTCAGTCTTCTGTCTTCTGTGTCTTAGAGTCTTTTGAGTCTTCAGAGTCTTCTGAGTCTTCAGGGTCTTCTGAGTCTTTACAGATGTACTGACTAATATACTGAGTCTTCATGCTGAGTCTTCAGTTCCTCAGTTTCATACTGAGTCTTCGGTATCTCAGTTTCATACTGAGTTTTCAGTATCTCAGTTTCATACTGAGTCTTCAGTATCTCAGTTTCTCACTGAGACTCCAGTTTCTTCGTTTCATACTGAAACTTCAGAAACCGAAGTTTCTTCAGTTTCATACTGAAACTTCGGTTTCTTCATAAACTTACTGAGTTCTTCAGATTCTAACCTGATCTATATCTGCTGACTATATATTTTGCAGATAACATCCTGAATACTCTAAAACTGAATCCTGACTCAACTATCAAGATTATTCTGAACATGTCATACTCAAGGTTTTGGGATCTAATCAAAATCATATCTTTATTAAATTCATCTCCCAACATATATATATCAAAATTATATGTTTTAAAAATTAATCGATATTTTACTCATGAATATAAATATTACATCAATATTTGAACTTTGTTATAGATACATTATAACACCAATACAACATATGTAATAAAAATAATGTTAATTGCAAAAAAAAAAAATCACCATTGTTAGGATTTTTACCAATTACAACATATCCTTTTTTTTTCTTTGCACTTCAAGATACCACATTTAAAATTTTGCAATTTGATGCAACAATTGAAAATGGTGGCGTAGATGTTCATGTGGATGTCACAACTGATGAATAAAATATACTTTTTCATTTTTTAATTTAATTTTTTTTAAAGAAAAATAATATCGAAAAAATATTTTTAAAATTTAGGAATGGAACCCTCACCCATCCTGATAAAAAAATATGCTCTTATTATTTCTCCAAAAAAACATAATAGTAGTATGTTAAATCACTTACCAAATTGCGGCTCCAAATTTTTAAATATAAAAATAAATTTTAGATATTGTTTTTCTTACAAAGATATTTTTAACTTTCAAAAAATCATTTTATACACCAGTCTTGACATATTTCTTTCTTCTTTTTTTTTTTTTGCACTTCAAGGCATGACCTTTTAAAATTCTACAATTGAAACATTTGCCTATTTTCTGGCAACAATTGAATAATGGGCTGTTGGAGCTACTACATAGATGTCCGTGTAGGATGTCACAATTGATGAATAAAATATATTTTTTATTTGATTTTTTTAAAGAAAAGTAATGTCTAAAAATTAATTTTATAATTTAGGAATATAACCCCCAAAACTCATCCCGACAAAAACTATGCTCTTATTATTTTTTCAAAAGAAGAACGCTACATCGCTCATCAAATCGCAGCTCCAAATTTTTAAATATTTAAAAATATATTTTAGATATTATTTTTCATACAAAAATATTTTTTAATTAAAAAAATATTTTATTCACCAGTCATGATGACATCCTACGTGGATATTTATGTCAACTTTGAGGCCACCTCACTTAATTACTGCCAAAAAATTAACAGATACTTCTAATAACATAAAAATGTGGTGTCTCGAATTGTAAAAAAAAATATTGTAATTGATAAAATCTTTAAAGGTGGTGATATCTTTTGCAATTAACCCAAAAAATACTATAAAGTGAAGAATATTAATTCTTCTCTGCAAAGTATTTTCTTTAACAAATCAATATTGTTATGAATAAAATTAAATATAATTTTAAAAATAAATAATATAACAAGATGTCAGTATAAAATTTTATATTAATAAAAAATAATTATTTTAATATATAAAATATTTGATGACAACAATGACCGTGCGTCAGCACGGGTGCAATACTAGTTATAATAAAACTATTAAAGTAGAAGTCTGATTAGTATTGAACATTATATTTTGGGTTAATAACAAATTGCAACCTATACTATTGTGTTTTTTACAAATTTGCAACTTGTACTATTTTTCTTAACAAAATGCAACATGTACTAATATAAATTGACAAATTTCAACCCCGACTCATATTTTTTTAAATCTTTCTATTGAATTTCTTCAATTTTATGTTTGCTAAAATACTTTTTGGCATTGTGATATCCACAACATATCATTTGTAACTACATTTAATCGAAAAGTTTCACAAAAAATGAGTTTTGGGTTGTAATCAATCACTTTTTAATAGTATAGGTTGCATTTTGTTAGAAAAAATAGTATAGGTTGCAATTTGTAAAAAACACAATAGTACAGGTTGCAATTTGTAATAAACCCTTATATTTTTGTAGGATTTGGAACAGAACTTGAGACTCTTTGGAGTAGCTTCATAAGAGGTGCTGAAGGTTGAGGATAATAAGGGGTATTGCATTGTGTTGGGATATTTTAGTTTTGATAATTTATGCCAAAATATTATCAAACTTGTGTTATTCAAGCTAATTTACAGGTAACAAGTTAAGGGGGAACGAAAGAAGAAATTGAGGGGGAACTCACGAAATCAGAAGAAGAAGATCGAGATCGGGACGAGGTCATAGACGAGAATGATCGAGATCAGATGAGTAAGATGAGTTCCGGAGTCAACTGATGAGTTGTGCAAAATCAGAAGTGAAGAAAAGCTAAAGCCAGCAAATCACAAGAGAAGGTTGCAGATCAGAAGATGAGCGAAAGAGACTGATCAAGATCAGACGTGATCGAGATCAGATATGAAGATGAGCAGATGAGACTGATCGAGATCAGACGTAATCGAGATCAGATATGATAACATGATATGCTAACCTGATGTACTGACCTGATGCTATCCTGAGATGCTTAACTGAAGAAATGATGATCCGATCACGAAATGGGTCGATCGATCGGAAGAAATCGATAGCTTTGAAATAATGTGACTTAAGGGTCGAATGTCCGAACTCGTAAGAGCTGAACTCAATAAGCCCGAGTGTCAAGATACCCGACGAATAAGGTCCGGCCAAGAGAAGTCTCAATCAAGGAACCCGAGACTCGAGATAACCTAAAGGCTCGATAACCCTAAAGGCTCGATAACTCAAGGCTCGATAACCTCAAGGTTCGGATAAATCAAGGCTCGGATAACTCAAGGTTCGGATAGCTCGATAAAACCAAGGCTCGATAGAATCAAGATCCCGAGACTCGGGAAGAAATCAAGAATATAGTCATTAGATTCAAATTGACGTGGACCAATGAGAGGAAGACGACAAGCCTGAAAAAGCTGCAAAAAGCTACAGAGTAGTATGGATTTGAATGTGATTCTCTCCAACGGTAACATTCAAATTCACACTATAAATACAAGTTCTTCCTTCATTATCAAGTGTGGAAGTGTGGAGAAATGTGTGAAAACACCATTGAAGCTACAGAGCCAAATCATGTAGCATTTCCACCATAGAACACAGAGCTAGAAATACACGCATATATTCAAGAGTGTTCTACCCTAGATCTAAGCACAAATGTTATATCCTAAGCTTAGAGAGATTTTCCCATCCTTAGCATTGAGGCTAAACAAATGTAAGGGAAAATCTCAACCTAGTTGGAAACCAAACAAATCTTTACCCAAACCCAAAAGTTAGGTTAAGTTTGTTTTACCGCAAGATTTCAGACTAGGGATTCTAGTTTTTGATTTCTGGGCTAGTTTGAGTGTGAACTCGGTAAACATCTATAGGCAATCCCGCGAGAGTGATAAGTCCCGTTTGAGTGCGAACTCGGTAAACATCTGTTGGGTGTTGGACTAACACATAAAACTAAGTCCAGTAGGTTAAGTTGGTGCCCCGAAACGGAAGAGTGGATGTAGGGCGGGTTTCGTCCGAATCACTATAAAATCGTGTGTTCTTTACTGCTTTATGTTTATACTTGTCATATGCATTCGATTATAAGCAAAATAACACACATCGTTCTTAAAAGCAAAAAATTTGGTATCACCATTCCCTCACCCCTGTTTTTATATGCATCATATCACATGTTTGCTTCCGCACGCTCAAAATGGGTTTTCCACCCACAAAATCTCGGGACCAACACATTGCATCATTTGTTGCAACTCTTTCTTTTAAGGTGAGGGCAAACTCCACTCTTCACTGAGTTAAATATTTCATGTTAGACAAAAATTTGTATGCAATATTGCATATAAGTGATATGTGCAATTGAGCCTTTTTTTATTTATTTTTCTCGTTGGTCAAGAGGACGGGTTAGAGCAGATTGCTGGTGGGCTAACGGGCTTTATTCATCTTCTTCGCGTCACGCAGCAAGGGCGTTGTTAGGTTTCTTCTTCTTCCTCTTCTCTTCAGATTGTTGGCGGATCTCACGGGCAATTCTTCTTCGTTCATGCTCTATTTTCTTGTCCAATTTAATTTTCTTCAATTCGCTCCGACCACTGAATAAAATCAGGTTATTCAATTTAGTTTTTTATGTGGATTCTGCGAGAAGAAAGGGGAATATGTGTGTGGTGTTTGAATTACCCCTCAACACAAAGTGTGTGCTGAAATTCAGATCCTTCTGCACTATTTTCACGTTGTTTTGTAAATCTGTAATTTTAGACTGATGATTTTTTCGCGTTTTTACTGGTTTTTGTTCATGTAGTAACACTCTTTTGCTCATATGGTAACACTCCTTTCGTTCATGTAGTAACACATCAAGTTGTTCTTTAAATCTGTAATTTTGGACTGGGGATTTCTTTTCGCGCTTGTACTTGTTTTGTTCATGTGGTAACACTCTTTTGCTCATATGGTAACACTCATTTTGTTCATGTAGTAACACATCAAGTTGTTCTTTAAATCTGTAATTTTGGACTGGGGATTTCTTTTCACGTTTGTACTGGTTTTGTTCATGTGGTAACACGTTTTTTTTCATAGAGTGACACTTTTTGTTCATGTAGTAACACTTGTTTTTTTAGTAATATGTAACACTGTTCATAAATCGTCGTAATACTATGTGAATACTCATATATTACCATATGAACAATAATGTGTTACCTTGTGACCCATATTACCTTATGAATATTTATGTGTTACGATATGTTTTATTACGTGTTACGTAAGATATGAAGTTTTTTCAATATAACAATGTAGTAACACTTATACATAGATGTAGTAACACACAAAAAATTGACAAAAAAAAAATTATGTGTTCAGTAGTAATCGAACTTGCAACCAAATTCATTAACAATGAACCTGAACCACTAGGCTACAACACATATTTGATAAAGATATCCTTCTATAAATACATATTCGATCTCGCCAACCTGAAGCCCCCTGTCCGTCTTTTTTACGCATACCTTGCCACACGACGATACCCTTCGCCTCTGTTGACCCACGAATTTTGACCATTTTTGCCTTATTTATGTTGTATTGCACATAACACTAGTGTGCAATATTTCACACAAGACCTTCTCTTCATGTTATGATTGCTATGTTGAAATAGTATATGTGAGTGATATATGTTAAGACGGGCAATGACCCGCACTATATGCAAGCCGGGTAATGGCCCGTACAATATGCAAGTCGGATAATGGCCCGTACAATGTGCAAGCCGGGTAATGGCACGTACTGTATGCAAGCCGGGTAATTGGCTCGTACATTGGGTCGAGGTCGACACGGGCCGCTGAGTGACCAGTGAGTGTTAGTGTCTCTCCCCAATGTGCCACCTTATCATTGGGTCGAGGTCGACGCGGGCCGCTGAGTGACCAGTGAGTGCCAATATCTCTCCCTGATGTTGCATGTGTTCACAAGTTATGTATAAATGTCATATATTATTTACATATGTCTTTTAACAACGCAATCGTTGATGTTTCCCTCATTCGGTGTATTTCAGACACTCATTCCCCCACAGTTTGATATTTACAGGTATAAGGAGCTCGGGCAAGGCATGGCTAAAAGGCGGACGCAAGTAATTTATGATGAATGTAATAATGTTTTTAAGATACGAGTCTTGCACTGTAATTTCAAATAATTTTTCTTGTAATACATAATCATTTTTAACTTGGGGACACATCTCCTTATTTATGTGTTCTTTTTAAATTTGGGGTGTTTCAAAGAAATTGGATCAAACAAACCCTCAGTATTAAATAAAGTATGAGTTGCGCAATTATTGCACTCGAATGCTCTTAAATTTATGGAAAAATGTTTATTTTTTTCAATAACTTTATCACTTTTGAATTTGGTCATATTCACTTTTTAATTTTTAATAAGTTTCATTTTACAATTTACACACTTTAGACTTTTTACTAAATTTATATACTATTTAATAAATTTAAATTTTCATTCTATAATTTATATACTGTTATCATTGTTTGTTTTAATTCATATAAGTTACATGAAGAAAAAAAAATTAAAAGTATATAGAATCAAAAAGTCGAAAATGTATAAATTACAAGATGAAAATTAATAGAACCGACACTAAAAAATAGTAAAATTATCCGAGTAATAAACTTTTTCCCTAAGTTTTGTATATCAAAATCCTAAATATACAAAAATCTGTGTACAAAACATATATATGCAGGTTTTCCAAACATATAAATAAATTTTTAAAAATGAGCAAATAATGAATAAGAGTTGAAAAACTCTCACATCTAGAACATCAAAATTTATCAATTAATATGTAAGAAAATTTCAGACTTATTAGTAGGAAAGCAAGATACACCTAATCTAGATTCATTCGTCTTATAACCCATCTGAAATTGCAGCGTTTCTCACAAGAAGTAATCAACCATTTATCTTGAAAAGGTCCAACGAGGTTATAACAACATTCGTACGACGAAAAAATATTCTATGCTTCAAGATTTTTTATCATCAAGTCAATATCTCGTTCCACTCTTAGAACAGCTGAATCTTTCCATAGGCTGAGTGGGCTGAAAATGAGAATAAATTTTTTAGTAGAAACCCCACAAAAGTTTTTTTTTTTGAAAGATATAATGAACCTGAATTTTGTACTAAAACCAAAAAATTATTTTAAATCAACACAAAGATATGTAAATGGTACCTGTTGTTTACAAGTCCATGATTCTCAGCACTTGTCAGAAAATAAATGGCCCGCCCAACTATGTATGGCATGTAAAGTGGACCAATAACTCGACTATCGCGGGCTTCCTTTTATAAACAAAATAAAATTTCTTAAGGGAGCTGGGGAAGAATCAGATTTTACACATTAAAAATTATATTATTATCATACTTGTGTTGGCAATTTTAGTCTCTTACGAATTAATTTTCTCAATTAAGTCTCATACTTGCACAAGAAAATCAATATAGGACTAAAATTGCATCATTTTAAAAGTTACGAGACTTAATTGAGAAAATTGATTCATATTGGACTAAAATCGCCAACACCCAACTAATATCAAAGTGCATCAATGTTATATAACTAGCAACAAGTAAACTGCCCTTTGAATAAATAACACTCTTCCTCGAGGCATCAAATAAAGAAGACCACCATATAAAAACATAAAGAAGCACATACCTCAGAGTTCAGTTCTTGATTGTCAGCTAATACCCAGCACTGATTCTTAACTAGGACAAAGGACCTATCCTTCACGTCAGTAGGTTCTATCTCCCAATTTTCAAGAGCAGTAATTCGCCGTACGAGAAGATTGTCCAAGTTTTTAGGGTCCTTATGTACTACCACATCACCAATACGAATTGTCCTATAAACACAAAGACATGATCCTCAGATACTAAATTAAAGCATACATGTGTTATCAATTATAACAATTTGATAAAGATTCTGAATCACCCAAGAAGAACCTGATAAGAGGACATGACACTGCATTTCCTATAATTGATGAATTTGTTTGCAAATTTGATTGTATTCATTTTGCACAATTTTGACTAACAGGGTTCCTTTAACAAAGTCACCCCATACCAAGCTTCAATTAGTCCAAACTCGAAGACCCCCCTCCCCTCCGGTTTCACCATCTAATGTTAAGACCATGAAAAATCGGGTGCAGATTCTTTATCTATATTATTAACTTATAAAGAGCACAATCCAATACCCAGAAATCATGCACCATATGCGATATGAAGACCATCAGATTATTAATCTCAAAACAGAAAATCAACTAAAATATAGATGGCATGCATGGGTAAGACTATCAATGAACAATATGTTGATGAACAAGAACAACAGCTTGTTTGAGCAATACAATTAAGTACTGAAATTTTCATTGAGCGATTACCATATTGAAATCATACGACCATTCACTTTGAATCTTATTTTCCTGATAGGAAGTTTGCTAGTTTTAGGTAGGTAGCCCATGTATCAATTCAGTGTTCTTCTAGTGGCTAAAAACATATTGTTCAAGTGCAAAGATCATGTTCATCACAAAAGTCTTAGCACTTCAATATACATATCACTAGACCAAAAGGTCAATGATAAACTTATTATATCAGCAACAAGGAAAACAGGATTGTTCAAACCTTCATATCGAGCATAGTATCAAGATGCAAAGAATATATACAGGCACGAGCAGATTATATGTAATGGAGGAAACAATGCAAGAAATAAAGACAGGCATATTTTAGCAGCCAGTAGATTTAAATAGCATTTATGTTCATAATAGTTTGTCCTTGCGGTAAAACATACTTAGGAGTTGGATATGGAATTTTCCGAACAAGAAGAACTCCCTTAGTACCAAGTCTTGGCATCTGTTTTCCTTCAAGCGTACACAACGTCGTCATCCTTTCACGGACCAGATTATCCCACATGCTACCAAATACTTGACGTTTTTTACTCTCCCAAAAAGACTGCAAACACATACAGATTCTCTCAGTATATGCTATGAATCAAAATCCCCATAAAAAGAACAGCATTCAATTAAATTATGCAACATAATGGCCCAAGTAAAAACTTTAATCTAACATATATTTCAAATCAAGGTAGAAGGAAATCTAAGTTAAAAAACCGGATAATAGGAACAGAAAAATAAGACTGAGGTGAAATCAAAATGCAAAACACAAGAAATTCACTCAAGGATGAAGATGTATCCTTAATTTGTATATGCATTAATTTCTCAAGGTAATCATCAAGAAATCTAGAATGAACTGAGCCCAGTTACTATGAATGAAAATTATACAGTCTATACTATAAAATTCTCGTTCCAGCTTTCCTAGCGTTCACTGTGGTTTTAAAGAGAAGATAATGTGATTTCTCCATTTCAGAAACAAGATCAAGAATACAACTCTCCTAATTATTGAAGCAAAATTGAGAAAATTTATGCTCCTAATAAGTAACAAAATCGATGAAATACTCCCATCTTTAAACAAATAGTAAAAAACCCACCTTAAACCCCCATCTTTAAACAAATAGCACAAATTCAACACTCAAGAATCGCAAACAAGACCAAGCATCTAACTCTCATCATGCCAAACATTGAAGCGAAATCGACAGAAAATTTCTACTCCTAATAAACCACGACGCCAACATCAGAAAAAGGGAATTAATGGCCATGAAATCGAAAAGGGGATTACCTTGCGAGTTGCAGAGAGAGAATAGCCGAATTTGGCAGAGGTGTAGCGTAGCAATGTAAAAACCCCAACCATGATTTCCAACTTCGTTTCACCGATTTCTCCTCTAATTCTTCTTCTTTTGTGATGATTTTTGCGTATGATGAAGAATTATATAAGGCGGTTACGAATCAACAACAAACAGGAATTCTTCTTTTTTAAATTTTCCCACCATTTCTATTTTCTACTAACTTCCCCTGTATCTATATCTATATATTATTTGCTAATTCCAGTCACTTAGGGATTGTTTGGATTTAGAGTTAGGATTGATTTGTTATGATTGGATTGTGTGTGATTGCACTATTCACATGTGTTTTTGTTGGGCATCATACATTGTATGATTTATAGGATTGTGTATTAGATAATTAGTCATATATTATGTAGTAAATTATTTAGATTGTAGGATTAATTTAATTTTGCAATGGGTTGCCCAAATTACCCTTATTTTTTAAATGTTTTTCTTTTTTTGTCTTACTTTTGCAATGGTTTACGTTTTGTCTTGGATGTGTGAACATTGTTGTCTGTTGTCTGTCATATATTACTTTTCAGTTATGAACATTTGGTAGTATGCATTATTATGATTGAATTAGTGCGCAAGCGTTATATATTGTTGTATGTGTTAGAAAATTATATAATGGATACTAAAACATATCTCTAATGGGGGACATGTTATTTCTAATGAGAATGTACTCAATTTTATATTTAATTTGCATCCCATTGTTTCATTTTACGGATTTGCTAATTAATTTTTGAAATGACAGTATTATTTGCTAACAATTGGAACAATTATCATATTCATGCATTGTGAGATTAAGTTGTAATTTTAAGTCAAATATATATAATTTAGAGGGGTTTTTATATTTCATTTTTTAGATGCGTAATGTGGTACATCTTTATTAAAATATATATGTATATTTTTAAATAAAAAAACAAGGCACAAACACTTTACTTACTATAGCAAAAAGAAAGATAATGTTGCACGGATCTGAACAAGAAAAATAAAGCCAATCTATAGAAGGGCATTTTTGACAATTCGTCTGCTGAACAAGTGGATTGGTTTTTAATTGATTAGTAATCTCACCCCCCCTACCTCAAGATCAATAATCATGTGCTGGTGGATTAAAAATGGGAATTGGACCCGGGCCCATCTATCCAAACGGGCTTTCATACAATAAACAAAATATATATATATTAAATACTAAATAAATTTTAAACTCATATGCATGGTTAAAAGAAAATGACGGAACTTGAAACCACAACGATACATATTCAATCTTCAACAAAAAATAAAAATACTAATGAATTTTAAACTCTTATGCATGGTTAAACCTTGATTGTAGGAGTGAGAGATTACAAGAAAATTACATCTAAAAAAATATTTTAAATTTTGATAAAGAAAGGAAAAAGAAAAATAGAAAAGAGAGAAGTGAATGTGTCAAAGCCACATTCTCAATTTAATTGGATTATTTTGTTTCGGGGTTGGACTTATCGATTTAAGTGGTAGATTATTTAAATTAGGTTGAAGTGGAAAAATTTAAATTTGTACCTCGACATATATATAAATGAAGTTTTCAAATATGTTTGTCCTCTGCACTGTAGATGAAACACTCTCTCATCTGAAACATCAAAATTTATCAATTAATATGAAAGAAAATTTGTCAAAAGCAAGAAAATTTCATCTAATCCGGATTCATCTTATGACCCATCCGACATTACAACGTATCACTCAAGAAGTAATCAAAGTATTAGAGAAAGCGTGTGATAAAAAAAACGAGCGAATGAATATCTGCACAACAACAATTCAATAGAGGCTACTTACATCATCACTATCACTTGCACCATTTATCTTCAAAGGGTCCAATGAGGTTATTAACTTCGTCTATATGAGGAAAAGAAATCTATGCTTTATGATGTTTTGTCATCTCATCAATATCTAGTTCCATTTCAAGAACAACTGAATCTTTCCTTAGGCTGCGTCCGCTGAAAAGGATAAGTAAAAATTTCAGTAGAACACAAATATTGGGGGTTGTGTATATGTAATAAAACTAAACCCCAATGTAAAAATTATCTTAGACTCTAGAGATGAAATGTAAATCGTACTTATTATTTATAGGTCCATGATCCACGGCACTTCTCAGACAATAAATGGCCCGCCCAACGACGTGTGGCACGTAAAGTGGTCCAAACTTTCGACTATCGTAGGCTTCCTGTTATACAGAAAATCAGAAAAAAATGAAATTATGTAACCAGGCAGTGAAAACTTGTAAGGTTGGTCGCAAGTAGAAACTTAACTCACATACCAAAAATCATCGAAAAAATTGAAAGCGAAGCAAGAAAGCAATCAGAAGTAGTACGGAGGCGACTTCATCAGTTGGAAAGAGAAACGATTTTTCTCATATGAGTTTTTTGCCAAAATGATCTCATATCAAAGTGAGTAAATTGTAAAGTTGGTCCCATAATTTTAATTCCATATGAATTAATAATCTCAATTAAGTTTCATAACTTTTAAAATGATGCAATGTTAGCCTAATGAGACTTGGCATCACTTACTTGACATAATGAGACCATATTAAAAGTTATGGAACTTAATTGAGAAAATCGCCAACACCCAATAGATGTGTAAGACCATTTTTGCAATTTACTCAATCTAAGTGCATTCACGTCAGAGTGATATAAGTAGCAACAAGTAAACTGCCCTTTTTATACAATACACTCTTCCTACTTAATTGAGTGAAGCCATCATACAAAAAACATAAAGAAGCATATTACCTTAGGGTCCGGTGTTTTGTTACCAGCTATTACCCAACACTGGTCCTTTCTGAGCACAAATTTTTCATCGTCGTCCCTAGATAACATCGTACAACCTTCAAGACAAACTAGTCGCCGTACAAGAAGATTGGCTAAGTTTGTTGGGTCCTTGTGCACTACCATATCTCCAATATGAAGTGTCCTAAAAAGACAAAGGTATCTTCAGATACTAAATGAAACGACGAAGAAATATTTCTAAACACTAATGGAATTGGTCTTATGTAAAACAGTTTAACCGTGCAACTGATTCGTAACTGTAACTTATGGTGAAAAAACTAATACATTTTAATGAAATGGCTAATACTATCAAACTAATACATTTTAATGAAACAACCTGTTTAAAAAAGCAAACGAAATGCAAAAATAGTGGCACGTAAAACATGTTTATATAAGACTTTGCCCTAATGTTAAAGACCAGCTAAAATCTGGTGCATTACGTGGATAAGTAGCTGTCACATTTCCAAGGTAACCGAAATTTATAGTCCATTTTTTGATGGTGCAGATTCTTAATCTAAATTAATTCAGAGCAGAACTTAGAGTCCAATCTCCAGCAATCATGCAGCACAGTAAACATGGAAAAAATCTCATATTTTACACCATATATGTTACACATCACTGTAGCTCAGAAGACCATCAGATCATTAATCTCAAAACATAAAATTGTAAGGCTATGAATCTATACTATACAGATGCAAAGAATCAATGAATCAAACAGAAGGTACAACAAGCATATTATATTTAACGGCGGAAACAACGCAAGTGAAAAACCATACTTAGGACTTGGGTCTGGAATTTTGCGAACAAGAAAAGTTCCACCCTGAGTACCGAATACTGGCATTTGTTCTCCTTTAAACGAAACCAACATCGTCATCCTCTCATAGACCAGATTTTGAAAAAATACTTTGTGTATTTTGTTTCCACCCTCCAAATAAGACTGCAAACATACATATTCTCTCAGCATATGCAATGAATCAAAATCCCCATAAAACGAGCAGCACTCAACAAACTAACGTAACATAACGGTTCAAGTAAAAAATTCAAATTTAATACTATATATTTCTAAACAATGTAGAAGGAAATCTTAGTTAAAAGATCAAATAATGGGAACAGAAAACAACACAGAGGTGAAATCAACAAGCAAAACACAAGAAAACCAAACATAATTATGCTCTCTTGGACTTTGTGCATTAATTTTTCAAGGTAATTGAACTTTATGTAGAGAAATCCGTAATTAAAGCAAACATCAAGAAACCTACAACTACAATGAAATGTTCCCAGTTACTATGAGTGAAAATTATGTACGTACTATATACTACTTTTAGGCAATGGTAGATACAAATTTCCTTCTAATTATAGAAATAGAATCCATTTATAATGCGATTTATCCTCTAATGTCTTCCATTACGAATTCTCACTCAAAAACACAAAGAATCTCATGCAAAATCAAGAATATAACTCTCCTAATGCGAAACATTTCAGCGAAATTGAGAGGATTTCTGCTCCTAATAAGTAACAAATATGAAATCGATGGAATTAGAAATACTCCCACCGCTAAACAAACAGTAAGAAAATCCCCCACGCCAACATTAGAATCAACACCCCAATCAATCGCCCATCGAAACGAAAGGAAATCAAGAAATATGTAGAAAAACAGAGTTGTATAATAGGAAAAGGGGATTAGGATTACCTTGAGAGCGACAGCGCGAGAATAGTGGTATTTGGCGGGCAAGTAGCGGCTCCATGTCGAAAACCCCACCATTTCGAAATCAGTTTTGCAGTTTCACCAAGAATCCAATTTCTCTCCCTTTATTATGATGATGATGATTTTTGTATAAGGCGGTTACGAATCAGGTTATGGATCAATAACAAATCAAACCGGATGATGATTTTTGTTCTTATTACTTCTTTTCAACCTTTTTTTTCAAAAATTTCCCGCCTTTTTTCTGCTAACGAAATGGCAAACCCAAATTATTAATATATATAGTATTTTTATTGGCAAGGTCTCAAATACACACCTCGCCCAATCCTATCCAATTTATTTAAATTCGGGTTATAACTTTTTTTTTCTTTTTTCAATTTCGGTTTTGTTTTAACTTTAATTTCAGTTTTAGATTTTTTTTTAATTTTTATATACCTAACCCGACTCGAAACCCGCCCCGAGTGGTTCATGATTCACTCGGCCCAAGTGGTTCATGATTCATATGTAATTTAGGGTTCACTATTTAGGGGTTAGGGTTTAGAGTGCACCAATTTGAATTGGTGCACTTGGTGCACAAAAGACCCACTTATTTTTATTTTATATTTTTAGTGGTTAATAATTTAAGATAAAAACTCAGTGTGAACCCGAGTTAACGGTGAACTCAATTTTTTTAGTATCAATATTATGTGTAAAAACTATCATTGTTATGCATAAAAATTATTATTGTTATGCATAAAAACTCTCACGGTTTAAAAAATACTTTATATTCTTAATATTTTTAAATAGTGAAAATTTTCATGCATAACAGTAATAATTTTTACATATAATAGCAATAGAATTCATGTATAGACCCGAATTACAATTTAACCTTATCCAGCACCAAAATATTTAACAATATAGTATATGGTAAGAAAGGATCGTTCCCACTAGGAGAAATTCGTTTACTTCATATATACAAAGTTCTTAAGGGGGGAGGGCTCAAGAAAAATCAGTTTAAAGAGATATAAAAATCTGCATTCATATATGATCTATTATGCTCAAATCTCCAAATCTTCACATATATACAAAGTTCTTAAGGGGGGAGGGTTCAAAGCATGGCAACAAAAACTAAACATGGACAAGAAAATAAACCTAAATCTAAACATGGACAAGAAATATCATGAAAGCTAACAATTAATCAAACACCTAGATCAAAATTTATGAATGACAAGGAATCAACTTGATAGATTGATTGTGCAAACTTTAGTAGCTAAAGTTCCACTTGTTCCTCAAAAGTAATTAGAATCAACTAGGCAACTCTAAAACTAACTAACTTCGCCAAGTCAATCTTTACTATTCAATTAACAAGGATAGATTAGTTGCATTAAGGGGGAACATCAATCCTAGGTGAAATTGAACACTACAATTCAACTCACCTAGTTCAAGCCACACTCTAATTTAATCAAGACCAAGTGAATGTTCAAGACTAAACTAGATGCTACTCATCTTTGTCCAATTCAAACTAGGTCAAACCAAACAAAATAGCATATATTTCTAACCTAAATGCACAAGACGGATCCAAGAATTGTACAATAAATTCAGAAATTCAAATTGATAAACACAAGCATGACTCCAAATATCAAATCAATTTTCATTCATCCAACAAGAATTATCACTAGTACAATAAGCTATTTCTAATCAAGATTGTTACATAAATATGAAGGGCAAGCAAAAACATTCATCCGGTAGAAACTAAAGAAGAGAAGAATTAAGAAAATAGTACAAGAAAACTCCCCGTTGTAAGCTCGCTTTGACACGTCTCGCAACCGAGTTGAATTCTTCTTCCGCAGATCACGAACCAGCTCGTCTCTAACGGCTTTCTTCTCGTTCCGGCTTCTACCGGAATTCTGCCCTCACCGCCCTCTACTTCTCTCTTTTTTTTCTTTTCTCCCTTTTCTGGATTTTTTGGTGTGTTTTTCGAATCTGGTCATCTCCCCTTTCTTCTTCCATCTTCTCTATTTATAGGCTGATTAGTGGGGGTTTTCTTCCTTCTCAAGATTGGAGTTTCGTGCAACCCTAGGCTCTGAAATTACCGCCTCTTGCCGTCAATTTCAGCCAATAAGCTCTCAATTTCTTCCGCCTTGGGTGTTGATGTGGTGGCTTCGTTTTACCCATTAAAATTTGGAAGCAGCTGCGTAATCCTTGTCTTTTCTCTTGCAAAATGACGCTGCTGCTCGCTTCGATCTCCCGTCAATCGCCGGCCTCTTTTCTCTTCTGTTTCACGTTCTTTCTTTGTCAAATTGGGGCTTGGGCTGCTCTCCAACTAAAAGATATGGGCTGTGTTAATTAACCAAAATAAGAAATCATATATCAGCCCAACAATAAAATAAGTTACTAAATAATATAAGATAAAGTCCGTAAATTCTAAATTAACAAAATATATGTTATGTTTTAGAAATTATAATATTTCTACTTTATTTTGCACAAAAATATAACAAGACAAGTAAAATTAGGGAGTTAAAATAGGTAAAATTAAGCACTTATCAACAAATAAAATGAAAAACTACAAGGAACCATATCATTCAAAAATTTTCACGTATAAACTTATCATGATGTTATTGGTCAATTAATAAATTGTGTTTAACAGTTCAACTATTATTTTCTTTCAATCCTACTGGTTACTCCCGAGAACCTCTTTTTAGTCACTTGACATATTGTGTGATAGTTCTCAATAATCAATTTGCAATGTCCACTTGATTTTCTAAAGACCTCGTTTCAGTCCTGGTCTCTTCACAATTAATTTATCATAAACATTTTTTCATTTGATAAGTATTACTACCTCTGTCCCGAATTGGAAATCGATTTTACTTTTTATACGAGTTTTTGCAAGCTCTCACTCAACGGAACTTATCTCCCTCGCGGGATCGCCTATAGATGTTTAATGAGTTCTCACTCTCGAGACTTATCTCACTCACGGGATTGCCTACGAGACTTATCTCCCTCACGAGATCGCTTATTAACTACCTTACTTAACCACTAATTTTCTCTCTCAAGAAAGGGTATGGGTTTGGTGTTATTTCCAACTGGGTGAGATTTTCCCTTACATTGTTTTAGCCTTTAAGCTAAGGTTGAGAAAGTCTCTCTAAGTTTAGGATATGACATTTATGCTTAGATATAATGAAGAACACTCTTGGGTAAATTTGGATATTTAATGCTCTGTGTTCTTGAATGGAGATGGTTGAATATTTGGCTTTAATCTTCACTTTGCAGCATCCTCCATTATCTTCTTTTGAAGATAGTGCAATAAATTTATAGTGTGGATTTAAATATTACCGTTGGAGAGTAATATTCAAATCCATACTAATAAACTTCCAGTTTTTCTTTGTCCTTTTGTACTATTGCTTGCAGCTTTATGTCACATCAATATGTGTGTTGTCATCTTCTCATTGGCCAACTTTTTGTGTGTCTAACGGATCGATTTATTTCGTCATTTTTACGATTTCGGTTTTTACGATATCTTGATTTACGGTATCTTGTAAATATGATCTCTTTGAAATCTGGTCTGTTGATATGGTCTGCCTAATCTGGTTTACCTGATCTGGTCTGCTGATCTAGTCTGGTCTTGTCTGCTGATCTGGTCTGCTTGATCTGGTCTGCCTGATCTGGCCTGTTGATCTGGTCTAGTGATCTGGTCTGGTTTTGTCTGCTGATCTAGTCTGCCTGATCTGGTCTGCTGATCTGGTCTGCCTGATATGGTCTGCCTGATCTGGTCTACTGATTTGGTCTGCCTGATTTGGTCTTTTGATTTTTGCACAGCATCAACACTGCATTAGCTTTTCTTCTTCACAAATCATCATGTTTTTTCTTGTTCAGCTCATCAGTTTACATGGAACTCATCAGTCACGTTTCGTTCTGATCAGCCTCGTCTTTTCTTGATGAGTTCCCCCTCAACTTGTTACATGTAAAATAAAAATAAGTCTAGAAACACAAGCTTTCTATACAACTTGGCTTATCCTATTACACGGTGTTTTGGCATAATAATCAAAACTAAAATTATCCCAACATAGACATTTGTTAAGTTGTTGATTTGGTTAGCAGATATCAGTTAATCCGAAAAGAGACACTAAAAGATAATGTGTGGGATTTTGAGATATACGAAGGATACTGCAGATTATTATCTCAAGGAGATAATCTAAACTTAGAGAGTATACAGACCCTAACGGGAATTATGATTTAGATGCACTAAGTCAAATTCTAGTTATACCTTCTTGCTTAATAAGAAAGCAATCTCGTGGTATAACATGAAATAAGTTTGTATAACACTGATCACTATAAAAACTGAACTTGTGGCATGTGCGTCTACAGTCATATGAAATTTTTGATTAAGAATTTTCATGAAATATTTGGAATTAGTAAGCACTCAATTGAGACCTGTAATGATCCATTGTAAATTAAACACTTTAGTGGGAGTTGTAACGATTCATTGACGTATGTGGTGTTGGAAATATCCAATATATTGGGTTTCCACGTGTCAAACTAAATGTGTATGGTTGTCTTAAAGAGTCTCAATTAAAGTGATCAACTAAAGTTTAAGTTATGGACTAATATGAGTATTAAATAATCATGGGTTTTTTATGTGTAGAAACCATTAAGTAATTTTCTAGTTGTTGAGGGACCAAATAAAAAATATAAAAAATTTATTCTATAAGTTAGAGATAGTTTGGAAAACCAAACCAGTGTAAGACACAAATCAATTTATGGATTCAGGTACGCTTCCGCTTTTATGATTAATATATCTTCTTGTTTTGGTTAATCATCGTAGATGGTATTTGGATCTAAGATTTAATTTCTAACAAGTGATATCAGAGCCACTCTATGCATGATTTTCTGAAACTTTGGGAAGAAATTTAATAATTCTTGATTTCTCTGAAATTAGGGCTTTGATTTAATTATTATTTGCGAACAAATTTTCTTTATTACGAATAATGTTTCGCAAAGATTCAGATATGTTATCTATTCGTTGGATTTATGGTTCTTAAGGCATGTCTGCTCTGATTTAACAAAAAGGATTCAGCGCTCCACGTTATTAAATTTTTTGTAAAGGGTAATAATTATGGTAAAAGCTAATTAGCGCATCAGCGCAACAACTGAGTTCTATATTTTGGAAGAACTCCCCGAGCTCAATTTTTTAAATCTCCTCATTTGCTGCTATTACATTAGGCGCTTGTTTAATTATTTTAAGAATGTGCTCTTCCATTTAATTGAATTGAGTTAATTATGATGCTTTGGGATTAAGTCCTATTGTACTCTGATGATTTGATAAAATATTTATGGTTGAGGTTTAAAGCAGTGTTTTCATAACTGAACCGGTGATCGAACCGGATAAACCACCGGTCAGTGGTTCAACCGGTCGGACCGGTTCAACCGTTAAATTGATTTCTGCATAATATTTTTCAATATTTCTTATACTTAGCTAAAAAATAAAATAAATATATACCTATAAAAATTTAAACATATATCTTATAATTTTTCATATTTAAGAAAACACAATAAAGTTATGATCATAATAAAAAATAACACAATAATATGAGAGAGTAACTTAAAAGGAATAAATTAACCTTATATTTTTATCCCATACCGAGTAATATTAAATGAAAATCTAAGAGAAAGTAAAATCTCATAATTTTGTCCCACATCGAAAATGTTAGAAGAAAATGTGAGAGAAAACAATATAAAAAGGGAAAAAGTGTATCTCATTTCATACATTTATCCCACAACGAAAGTGTTGAAAAAAAATGTGAGAGCAAGTTTATAAAAGGGGTGAATGTGAACCTTGGTTCATATTATCCCACCTCATACATTTATCCCACATCGAAAGTGTTGGAAGAAAATGTGAGAGGAAATATTATAAAATGGGTGAATGTAAATATTGGTTCATATTATCCCACCTCCTACATTTATCCCACATCGAAAGTGTTGGAAAAAAATATGAGAGGAAGTATTATAAATGGGGTGAATGTGAACCTTGGTTCATATTATCCCACCTCATACATTTATCCCACATCGAAAGTGGTAGAAGAAAAAGTGAGAGGAAATATTATAAAAGGGTTAGCCCACATCATACATTTATTCCACATAAAAAATGTTGGAGGAAAATGCGAGAAAAAATATTTTTTTTAAAAAAAGAAGGGGAAACCGGTTTTATCCGGTTGTTGATTGGTTTTGACCGGTTCAAATCGGTTCAACCTTAAAAGCGGTTTTATGCATATTTTTTAACCGGTTTGCCAACCGGTTTGCTAACCGGTTCTCGGTTCAACCCGATTTCAAAAACATTGGTTTAAAGACGCTTATGCGCTATAGCAGCACCCTATTTGGTATTTAAAAAAAAAAACTTCAGTTTAATTGATTTAATTGTTTAATTAATTATGATGCTTTGGGGATCAAGGTTTGATTTCGTTAAAAAAAAAAAAATGGTTTATTCACTTATGCTGCTTTCTTAATTGCCTCTACATCAGGTAAATTTGGTTCAGGAATATATTTGATACAGCACTGCTATGAGGTTATGTTTGATTTGGTTATGGTTATGATGTTTTGGAATTATGTTTTTGGTTTTAGCCACTTATTCCGTTGCTTGAGTATATTTTTTTGGTGATTAAGTGGGATTGAAAGCATTGTTTCAGTTGATTATGTATATGTGCACATCAAGCGCTAATTTTGTTCAATAATTTGTTTATTGTGATTAAGATTCTGGGAGTTTCAGATTGAAACAATTTTGGATTGAGACATTATATGTCTTATTTAAAGTTTATAATACAATTCAGATTTATTGGGCATCTCATGTTCCTATTTAATTTTTACTAATATTTAAGATGGTTTAATTGAATCAAGAAGTCGCCAAAGTGACCTCTCTTGTATAGATTTTTCCATTGAGAATATTGGGACGGTTGTGTAAGTGTATATTCATGCGGGTATTACTCGGCCCAAATGAAGATTAGTATTTGGCCCGACATACACAAACACTTGTAATGATAAATACGTGATAATTAGAAGGATTTTCATGTGGCTAATTAGTCGGCCCAAAGGAAGGCTATTAGTTTACATGATTTTATTATCACTGTTTGATCACTACACAGAGGTTACCACTTACGAGTTAATATTACTGTCCAAAGACTTGATATTAATGTTGTGTCGATGCCTCGAGATGTTGCCATCATATTTGAATTTATCGGTTATTTATCTGGTTAATGTAAGCATGACAGATATTTTGGTTTATTTATTTTCTCTGTTTAAGTTAGATTTGCTACTTATATGTCTTCCAATTTTAGCAACATACTCATGCTTAATGGTTCAAATATTAAGGATTGAAAATATAATTTTCCAATTATTTTGAGTTTCTTTGATCTTTGACTGCACACTAAGGCTAGAGCAACTCACTTCTCAGATGGATGAAAATTCTCCTGATGAAAGGAAGAATTTGAGAAGTGACAGAGCTCAAATCGTGTTAGTCTAAAGATCATGAAGCGCAACACTTTAGAAGCCTTTCGAGGCACTACATCTGCGGAAATCATTAAGGCCAGTGAGTATCTTACCCATATTGAACAACATTTTATGAAAAATGATAAGGCCGAGACAAGTACACTTAAAAAAAAAAAAAACTTGATCTCAATGAAGTACAAGGGTAAGGAAAATATAAGAGAGTACATCATGCAGATTCAAGTTACTTCAAAATTAAGTGCACTAAAACTTCGAGATGTTTGAGAACTTACTCGTGCATTTGGTGCTTTTATCTTTTCTTGCACAATTCAGTTTATTTAAGGTCAGTTTCAACTATCAAAAGGAGAAGTGGACTCTTAATGAGCTCATTTCATATTGTGTGTAAGAAGAATAAAGATTGAAACAAGAAAGATCTGGGGTTGCTCAGCTGGCCATGAATTCCAAAGATAAGGGAAAGGGCATTAAAAGGAAGGCTATTGAGAAAGCTGTTAAGGATAAGGGTCCAACACACAAGAAACAACATAACAATACTGAGGATGAAAATTGTTTCTTCTGGCCTGGACACAAAAGGAAGGATTGTACCAAATATCACGCTTGACGTGTAAAGAAAGGTATTAATCTAACCTTGGTCTGTTCTAAGGATAAATAAAGAAATTTCAACTAAAATATGGCACAAACACTTAGGTTATATCGTAAAACCAGAGGTTTGTGTTAGACGCTATTTTTAGACACACTCATTTTTTAGATTTTAATCTATGTATGGAGTGTATTAAAGGAAAACAGACGAAATAGGAGATATAAGGTGCAGAAAGAGCTAATAGTGTCTTGAATTGATATATACGGATATTTATGGGTCATTCCTTACGGCTACTTGGAATGGTCAACAATATTTTGTGTCATTCATAGATAACTATTCAGGATATGGGTACCTATATCTCATTCATGAAAAATCTAAGGCACTGGACATGTTCGATATATTTAACGTTAAGGTTGAAATTCAACTCCGCAAAATAGACTAAATTCATTAGATCTAACTGTGGGGGTGAATACTACGGTAGATATGACGACTCAAGAGAACAATATCCAGGACCTTTTGCTATCTTCCTAAAGGAATGTGGAGTAGTCCTACAGTACACCATGCCGGGATCACCTAGCATGAATGGTGTAGTTGAAATACGAAACAAAATGTTTAAAGGATATGGTGAGGAGTATGATTAATCATTCTTCCTTACCAAATACATTTTGGGGAGAAACACTAAAGACTGCAGCTTACATTCTCAACAGTGTACCAACTAAAGCAGCTGCTAAAACTCATTTTGGACTTTAGACTTGGTGAAAGCTCAGTCTAAATCGCTTTCATATTTGGGGATGTCCAACTGAGGCTAGGCCTTACAAGTCAAATGAAAAGAAATTGTACTTCAAAAACGGTTAACAACTACTTTGTTGGTTATTCAGAAAAATTAAGGGGTTTTGAGTTTTATGATCCTACTAAAAGGTCAATTTTGAGACGAGAAATGAAGGGTTCTTTGAGGATGTTGAGTTTGGGGGGAGAAATAAGGTTAGAGACATTGCTGTTGAGGAGGAGTCGGTTTCGACACCTACTACTGCTTATAACAATGTTTAGGTATTCATACCTATCAATGTTTAGGTATTCATACCTATCCTGTCCAAAGTGCATCTAAAGTTTAAACTGAGATCATGCTAAAATTAAACAATAGAATTCAAAAGCTGACGTCTACTTTCCAGAAATGTTGGGCCAAAATATGTTCTCGAGGAATTATGCCCTATGAATCTCCAAAATGACAAACTACACTAAAGACATACATATTTAAAGAAATTTTAATTGAAGATGAGAACTAACCAGTAAAGAAAAGCAATTATAGCAAAGACCCCCATGCTATTTACATAAATAGTCTAGGTGCTTGTGTTTTCACTTATAATTATCACTTATTACATTTGGGTTTTCGAGCAAGGTTATTATTATTATGAATAAGAAATAGAGAATCCAAATCTAGCTAGGTTGTTATATCCAAAAGAAGCAATAATTTATACTACTCAGAGACTTGTAAAGTACTAACTATTCAGATCGCTTGTCTCGAAACCAAGTTCTAGAACTCAAAGCAAGACGTCTATCTGCAAAAAAGAAAACCGCATTCAACACTCAATATAAGAAAAGTTTAGTCTAATAACATTCACAGATAATGCCTCTCTTGGTTTATGAGATGAGATATTTATAGAAATTGTTGTCTTTTGCATTTACAGATGTATAAATAGTACATAACTATAGATGAAACCATAACAACAGGTTATTGATCCAATTATAAATTTGAAGTCTCAGCTTACATTATCCTGTCATTCAATTATTAGAAAGGAGTAAAAGTATATCAAATGATTCAAATCAAATTCCAGGATACTTGCATCAAACATACAGACATTAACATAACTGTATATGACAATTTCTGGTAACTATCAACTAATTAGTGACAACAAACAGTAGAAAATTCTACTTATATTATTTAGAGAACATAAGTACAAACTGACTTGTAAGGCTATTTGTATCATTGATCCAAACGAATAAAATGTAATACTTCATTGCATTAATTTACTTTTACTACCTCTTGATAGCCAATCTACATCCTTATATTTTAGCATGGCTAACATGGATCGAGCAAAACTACTCCATCAAAATAACCAATTAATTAAACTATCAAGAAAGAAGTTGATAGTACATCTGAAAGTACATGGCTGAAACAAAAAGTTGGACCAAAACTCTATCAATTTTCTTCTTTATATGTCCAACTCTATAACAAGCTTAAATTTAGATGGAGATTCTCAACACGTTAAGTCACCAGCTTTTTTGAATCACTGTTTCTTCCTAAAGAATAAACTATCACTCTCATTATTACACAAGAATTATATATCTTGTATTTCAAGTATTATTATGAACATGTGTATATACACAACTCCAGAACATTCACCAATTTTATTTGACTAAATATTGATTACATCAAATAACAAAAGGGAGAAGACCAATGAATTATTCAAGAGCTAAAAACATCTAGCATCACCAGTTTTCATTTAATACCATGGTCCTTCTCTAGCAGGACTTCGGCCCCTTTGGTGTTGGTGTAAGATCAAGCAATTAGGAAAAAAAAAACGAATTTGCATATTTCAATGACTACAGTTGAATACTTTTGCATATACAAATTTATATCCATTTTATTAATCTACCTAATCATGTTCTATAAGTAGACATAATTTTATGAATAAATTGGCACAAATAAAAGGGCGATAATTATACTCACTCGTTCGTAACAGGACTCTTCACCTCATAGCTCCTAAAACGTGAAGACTGGACTAATTCAGCAGTCATCTTAATTTCTGCAAACAGATCCTTCCCCTACATCATTACAGAAAATCCATGATTTATTTCTGAAACGTATACATAATTCATAAATGTCTCGACGATGACAACGACGTTCATAACTTCCCCATCCCCGTTTAGTGTTCCAAAAGGCATACATCAACAACTCTTAATAAAACAAATTGTAAATCAGAAAAAGTATTAAATAATACAGCTCTTAATGTTAATCAAAAACATTGAAAACTTAGGTAGCGGTGGTCATCCACAACAAAGGTTGGTGGCGCTCGGAGAGTAATCGATCTAGCACGCCCAAAATCGACCTATTCAGGACGGCTAGAGTTTGAGTAAAAAATCAGAACATAGTAAAAACAGAAGAAAACACAGAAAAAGATAAAATCAGTAAGAACATCCATGTAAGAAAGCGGCAATTTGAATCATGCTTTACTTGTGCTCAACTACTATGGCTGCAAAGAGCTCTGGGGGATCAAAACTTGAAAAATGATCAAATTCCCTCGTTATATAAGTTTGTTTCTATTTTAAACTTCCTTTGGGTGTAATTGTAGTGTTGATTTTTAAATAGAAATATAGATTGTGGGATATGAATTATGATATAGGTACACCTCACAATGTTTACCTCCAAATAGGGTTGAGGAATTGGGCGCTCCCAGATAGCAAATCCGCATTAATTATTAAAGCAATTTAATTTGCAAACCACAAATTAAAAGAAAATCACTATAATTTGATGGCACAATGTCAAAATCATAGAAAGTTCATATTTGCAAATAAAGGAGAACATTCACAGCTTTATATATTCGCTTAACATTGATTTTTCTCCTGATTCATTACAGCAAAAGCAGACACTACAATAGTAGTTAACACATGTTTCTCTCCAGTTTTTTATATTCTGGAAATACACAAAATAAGTTGAGTGATACGAGGAGAAAAATTACCTTTAACGCTTCAAATATGCAATCCGATACAATCCACATTTAACTTGCCCCGATAAAGTCCATGCAAAGTGACAATACATGCTTGTCCATTGTGGAGGCGTACCGGCGGCTAAACTCGAAAAGTTTGATTCACAACGTGAATCAGCAGAATTTTTTTTTTTTTTTGCGGAACTGCAGTTGTCATTGGAGACGAAAAGAATTTGGTCAGAGAGAGAATCAGCATACACAAATCATCAATTGATGAAGTAGAAGAACCCGGGTGAGTCGAACAGGAAAATTGTGTCTCTGTAATCGAATTTGAAGATTGAGTTCGGAAGTGTTGCAAATTAATCAACAAATACAGCAAAAAATAATAAAATTCAGACATTATGATAAAATCAAATCGAAATTAGTTGGACTCCGGACAGAGAGAGCAAACTGTTGTAAATTTATTATTTAAAGTATTTCAAAAATATATTAATTATCAAAACTTATCCACCAAGTTTGTTTCCTATTTCTTCTCAACAGAAATAACCGTGCTTATCTTTTAATTAAAATATCTTTGAGTCTGTTCATTTTCTTAAGGTGGTCAAAAACCGTTTTACTTGCAGCTTTATTATATATATATCAGGGTGTTTATTGAGAACAGAGGACAGGAAAAAACACTGCGTAAATTCTTCTTCTTCTTCTATTCTTTTTGCTGGGTTTATTATTATGTTGCTCCTAATCCTAGGTTTATCCTAGAAGACTTGTTGAATCCTAGGGGATTGCTAAGTGTAAATCCTTAAGGACAGTGCATTTCAAGCACGCCTCAAGTGTTTTTTCCTTTGATCTTCGTTTTTATCTTTTCCTTGTTTTATTTTGATCTTGGATTTCCTAATATTTTCCAACAATCTTAAGGATTTACAATCACCAAAGTTCCTATTCGTTGATTTCTTCTTTTCACAAACATTTACAATAAAAAAAAAATGTATGCGGCGATCGACGTGAGTCTAATGAAGGCAGCAGAGATTTCGGGCCCGGTGGAGTAGGAAGATTAAGGGAAATCATATTCGTCCGATAACTGGTAACTTTTAATACTACCTGAGTCAATAGAGGTTAGATTAATTATTTATTTAATAAGTTTGCTCTTAAAATTAGACAAGTATGCAGTCTGGTGTATTAATAAGAGAATTTTTAATTTTTCGTATTTGACTCATAACTCCGCTTTACAAAAATTCTATATTAGTTCCTCATGCTTGATGAGTTCTTGTAGTTAATTTACTTATGAATATAAACATGAATTTGATAAATATGGTTCAAAATTTACAGAAATTTATTTAAATATTTAATAGGGGTTTTTAACGAGAAACTACAATATTGGTTTGATAGTGACGTTTTTATTTTGACAAAAACTCATATGAGACAATCTTATGCATGAGACGGGGCACAACATAGCATAAATCACACTCACCCCTCCCAAAGTGTCCAAAGTGTTAAAGTGTCAATACCCAATTTATGTTCAGTCTCACCGTGAGACTGTCTCATACAAGTATGTATCTTTTATTAATGCTGGCTTAATTTTGTTTTATGGTTATTTCATTTATGTAACATGTCCTTTCAAAAAAAAAAAAATCTTATGTTTTTTGGAATTGATATTGGGTACGTATATTAATATGTATATACACATTTTCTTTTGTCTAATTTATTAATTAGAATATGTGAAGGCAATTGAAATGTTGATTGATAGTCACTGCAGGATCTTACTATCTTTTATTTTTTATTGTGTTGGTATCATTGAATATATTTATGTAATTTATGTGGACTTGAATAAATTGTTTTAAATTTATTGGGAACTAGATCGTAGAAATTATGACTAATGAATTTAAGTATTAAATTAGTTTGTCCTTGTTGCCAACATCATGATCTGAAATTTAAATCTAGTGGTGTGCATGCATGCTTTGGTGATTAGGAATATACGATTGTTATTGATAAATGGCTATACATGCGACTAGTATTAGGGCGGGAAATGCAGTAAACTTAACTTGGAATCTTCAATTGAAACATGGGTTGTTGATGGTACGTATTGGTTAATTGACAGTTGATGTTTTAAGCAAGCATATTAATAATAATTTGGTTTGTGGGTAAATGTTTTGTTTCTAGAAATACAAATTATTTTTTGCTATTCTTTTCTATATATTCTGCTTTACGTGACTTGAAATATTTAAAAGTGTGGGGATATCTTGCTAAAGTTATGTATTATGATCTTGATAATAGGAAAATAAGTTTGAAACATCTGATTGCATGTTGTTGGTTATGCTGAGTATATTGTAGAATTCTTGTGTTGAAAAGTGATGTGTTAAATATAATTACTATTGTTGAGACAAATAATGTTGAATTATTTGTACTTATATTCCTTTGAATGGTGAGCTAATTTCTCATGCATATTTTTGATAATAGAGTTGATCTTTTCATGGGTGAAAAGAATTTTGCAAATGAGTTTTATACTTAGCCTGTTGAGAAGGATTTTCGAAAACTTTCAAATGATATTATTTCAAATGATTCAAAATATTTTAATCAAATTATTTCTATTGAAAATGAGTCTTTAAACAAAATTGAACTTATTGATTGGGAATGGATTTTTAAAATAGTTTTACTTAAAATAAAACTTTTTCACAAGTGTACACAATTTGTCCATTTGAGATTTAATAAATTATCTTCACTTTACAAACTTTTTATTCATCAAATGGGCATCAAAACAATTACTAAATAGAAATTTAGATTATGAGATTTATACGAGTGACATGAGAAATGTGATCAAGTTTGCTATCTAGTGATTTTACTTCACTTGAAGTAGATAATTGTGTATATCAAGGTGATCTTGTGGCTCAATTTGAGTTTGCACAAATTATTGAGAATTTGATGCACAAATTAAACATACTATGATGTCAGAGTTTTATACTCTGAAATTGTCTGGCAATGAGGCCATGAAGCTAAGAAATTGCTTAGCTTGTATTTCAATTAGATGAGAAACAGACACTCTGTTGTCGATGCTTTGTGATTGCTAAGAAGCAATAACCATTGCTAAGAATAAAACTTTCAATGGTAAAATAGACATATTCAGATCTGAAAATGAAGTGGTTAACCAGCTGGTAGAAGATGAAATGATTTGACTAGTCTTAATTGAAGAGGAATGGGACAAGCCAATTGAAAATTAACAGTGGTAGGAACCCAACCTTTGTGATTGGAGATCCCATGAATAAGGTTCATATGGGTAATAACAAGCCACTTGTTAGTTCTGCTAGCACCTTAAATTATATCCCTTCCTAAATATGTAGTGCTTTAAAGCAAATGATTTCTAAAATAAGTGTGGTGCTTTACTGCAAATTGAGAGGATAAACTAAAAGCTTTTAATGAGTCATAGCCCTTATGGATGGTATATTATTTGCAGAATATACTTTGATGAACTCACCTATATGAGTGTGGAGTGGGGCCGCTCCTATGAGGCGGTGACTAAGTCTCTAGAGCACTCATGAATAACCAGGCACGCACATGGCCTATTCGCGCACAACCGCGTTGAGCAACAAAATAAACACATGTAATGTGATGGATAAGCAATTTAAGTTACAACAATAAGTTATTGGTTCATAGAAGCTATATGCTTCACCAATGCTTAGTAATTTATACCTTATCCCTTCTAGGTCTGGTTCATAGTCCAAAAGACACCAGATTCGATGCATTACATAGTCCTGTGATACTCAGCTATTTTTATTTTATTTTGGCATTTTATAAATCTTTTTCTCGAGACTTTATAAATTATTTTATAAATATTTTTGAAATAGGTGGAAATTGTTGTAAATTTATTATTTAAAGTATTTCAAAAATATATTAATTATCAAAACTTATCCACCAAGTTTGTTTCCTATTTCTTCTCAACAGAAATAACCGTGCTTATCTTTTAATTAAAATATCTTTGAGTCTGTTCCTTTTCTTAAGGTGGTAAAAAACCGTTTTACTTGCAGCCTTATTATATATATATCAGGGTGTTTATTGAGAACAGAGGACAAGAAAAAACACTGCGTAAATTCTTCTTCTTCTTCTTCTATTCTTTTTGCTGGGTTTATTATTATGTTGCTCCTGATCCTAGGTTTATCCTAGAAGACTTGTTGAATCCTGGGGGATTGCTAAGTGTAAATCCTTAAGGACAGTGCATTTCAAGCACGCCTCAAGTGTTTTTTCCTTTGATCTCCGTTTTTATCTTTTCCTTGTTTTATTTTGATCTTGGATTTCCTAATATTTTCCAACACAAACAACTTCAAACATTATTTTCTAAATGACACTCACCAATGTTTAGAAACTATTACTAACTCATAGTTGTCGTAGTTATGATCTAAGCCCTAAGGGCTGTTGTGCATTAAAAGAGGAAAACGAATATATATTTCATATCTAATATAGCTAACTTCTACATAGTTTCAAACACATTTGAACACATATTGTAATACCAATTATTACATGAAGCAGAATAATCTCAGTCTGAGAGGACTACAATTATGGTAAACATCAAACATAGAAATAAAGATGTTCCCGTACCGTTTATGGTACTTGCATATTCCAAATACCTGTTACCAATAGATTTATTCCACATTTTCAGTCTAAAGAGTCATAGTTAATGTTAAAACAAAAAAATAGAAACAAATACATCACTCAAACGATGGTAACATAAATTATATAAAAGGATTCCAGATTTTGTCTACTTATAAACTCTCATTGCATAATTATGTGTCTAGTAGTCTTGTGTTGCATATTAATCAACAATATTCCCTAAATCTTACTCCAACACTTTCTGGGATCAAATTCACTCTTTCCAGAACTTCAGAAAGATATAACCTCAGTTAATCAAAATCTAGATACATTTGAAATTGAGAACCAAAAATTCATTTTTATTTTTTCACTTTCTTGAGAATAAAAGAGAGAAATTTGCATACATGTGTAGGAGGGGGATGATTGATGATGAAACCTCTTGCGAGGCGTGCTAGAAATCTCGAATGAATGCACGAAATATGCTAGCAAAACACAGCAAATCGCTGCTAAGTTTCAATATCAGAATTCAGCGTAAGGAAAAAGAACAAGAGTCTGAAACCCTAACTAATAACACACGCCCGACAAAACAAGCTCGTGGGCTGGGCCGATCAAAAGTCTAATTAAAACAAATATGGAAAGAATTGAAGTAATGAAACAAATATGGAAAGAACTGAAGTAAAGAAACAAATAAAAGTCGCCTTCAATTCTTCATCTCTCTTCTCCTGCGACGCTCGTATGTGTTGCCAAAACGCCTCAACGGCTCAACAGGGGTTCCATCATCATCCCCCCCTTCAGAATCAACCTTGTCCTCAAGGTTAAGTGACGGAAAACGCTGTCGGAGTTCGGCGACAGCCTCCCACGTGGCATCTTCATCGGCCAGAGAATGCCACTGCACCAACGCCTCCCGAACACGGCCCCGGCCACATTTCGACCATCGATATCCCAATATACCAGCCGGCTTCAGAATCGGAACGCCCTCGGCGGAGTATGGCGGTAAAGTCGGTTGTGTAATAGCATCGACCCCCACTCGACGTCGAAGCAAGGAAACATGGAACACCGGGTGTATCTTTGACTCCGGTGGTAACTCCAAACGATATGCAACGCTGCCAATCCATTCCACCACTTTGAAAGGGCCGTAAAACTTGCTGGCAAGCTTCTGATTGATCCGGCGAAACAACGATTGTTGGCGATATGGATGTAACTTGAGGTAGACCCAATCATCAATGGCAAATTCCTCGGGCCTCCGCTTGGTATCCACGTACAGTTTCATGCGGTTTTGAGCGCCTTCCAGGTTCCAACGCAGTTCACGGAGAAGAGCATCCCGTTCCCGGAGTTGCAGGTCCACCTCGTGGACCGAAGTCGAACCGATTTCATGGAAGGGAATGGGCAGTGCCGGTCGTCCGTAAATATCCTCAAACGGGGTCATAGCGATACTCCGTTGGTACGTAGTATTGTACCAATATTCTGCCCACGCCAAGTAGTGCTCCCAATCCTTGGGTTTACGGTGAGTGAAGCACCTCAAGTATTGTTCCACACAACGGTTGAACACCTCCGTCTGGCCATCCGTTTGGGGATGATAGGCAGAGCTCATCTTCAGCTGGGTTCCGTGTAACTTGAACAAATCACACCAGAATGCACTTATAAAGACCCGGTCTCTATCCGAAACAATCGACTTTGGAATGCCATGCAAACGAACAATATTACGGATGAACGCATCCGCCACGTCCCTAGTTGAGAATGGATGGCTAAGCGGAATAAAATGAGCATATTTCGACAATCTATCCACCACAACCATAATAGTGTCCTTTTCTCTCGAACGTGGCAAACCCGTGATAAAATCCATGGACACATCTACCCAAATCTGGTCGGGTATCGGCAGGGGCGCCAAAAGGCCCGCTGGGTAACGGCAATCTGCCTTATTACGTTGGCAAACATCACAAGCGCGGACAAACTCCATCACGTTCTTCTTCAATCCTGGCCAATAAAACACTACTGAAATCCGTTTAAGAGTTCGCAACACGCCAGAATGGCCGCCTACGACAGAATCGGACCTGCTGGTACCCAAACAACTCCATTCTTTGCAAGGCAACCTTGTCTGACTGTAAACTCGCTTGTATTGTCCGTACCCTCGAGTGTCTGCTGTAACAAGGGTCCAAGAGTGGCATCGGACCTGGTTGCCGTGGCAATCTCGTCCCAGATTCCCGCTGAGGGCGAAGAAATAGCCATAAGCGAACTTGGTGAATTATCCAATTGTCGCCTCGACAAAGCGTCCGCCGCTCCGTTCTCTTTCCCAGGACGATAGCAAATTTCATAATCGAACCCTACAAGCTTGGCGATCCACTTTTGTTGCTCCGGTGTTGTTATTCGTTGTTCGAGCAAATAGCGGAGGCTCTTTTGGTCAGTGATGATAGTGAACTTACGGCCTACCAAATATGTTTGCCAGCCCCTAATAGCCTCAAGTATCGCGAGCATCTCTTTCTCGTACACGGACCAGGATTTCTTGGCTTCGGATATGCCCTTGCTCATAAATGCAATGGGTCGATTCCATTGCGACAGCACCGGCCCAATCCCGTACCCTGAGGCATCTGTTTCTATAGTAAAATCCTCGTCAAAATTTGGTAGGGCAAGTACCGGGGTCGTGCTCAGAGCTTCCTTCAACGTATCGAAAGCCTGTTGTGCTTCTGGGGACCAAGCGAACTTATTCTTCTTGGTTAAGTTGTGAAGCGGACGTGCCTTCTCACCAAACCGTGCACAAAATTTACTATAATATCCCGCCAACCCCAAAAATCCTCTCAATTCGGTCACGTTTCGGGGTGTGGGCCAATCCCATACAACTTCAATTTTCTTCGGGTCAACCCGAACTCCCTCAAATGATATGAAATGACCCAAATACTCCACTTCCCGAACCCCACAGAAACATTTGGCAGGTTTTATAATAAACTAATTTGCACATAAAATCGACATCACAGCCCGTAAATGCTCCAAGTGACTATCCCAAGACTTGCTGTAAATCAAAATATCATCGAAGAAAACCAGAACGAACCTTCGAAGATGAGGTCGAAAGATGTGGTTCATAATTGCCTGGAAAGTTGAGGGCGCGTTGCACAATCCGAATGGCATAATTAAATACTCATAGTGTCCATTGTGTGTCCGAAAGGCTGTTTTGTAGATGTCATCGGGGTTCATACGTATTTGATGATACCCCGCTCGCAAGTCCAATTTAGAGAAATACAACGCCCCGTGCAACTCGTCTAACATATCGTCCACCATGGGGATGGGAAATCTGTCTTTAACTGTGGCCTTGTTGAGTGCCCGGTAATCCGTACAAAAACGCCAAGTCTTGTCCTTCTTCTTAACTAGGAGAACTGGGGATGAAAATGGGCTGGTGCTATAGCGAATCAAGCCGGTTTCCATCATCTCTGCTACTTGTTTCTCAATTTCTTCCTTTTGGAAGTGAGCATATCGGTAAGGTGCCACGTTAACTGGTTTGGTTTCATCGGTCAATTGGGTTCTATGATCAAACTCCCTTTGTGGTGGTAATGTTCCCGTCGCCACCGTCACGGACTTGAATTCTTCTAATAAGGTATCGATGTTGGCCTATTTTCTTCCTCCGGTTGATCTGCTGCCTGAGTCAATCCTGTTGCTGTTAGCAGGAATAACTCACCCCCGCGCGCCCTCTCCCGTGCCATTATTCTCGCGTCCACTTGCTCCACTTGCTCCTGGGTTAAGTAACCAATCCCCTTCAACAAAATCGCGGCCCCATCCAACACAAATTGACACGATAACTCATTGGCGTCAAAGTACATGGGGCTGATTGCCTCGAGCCATGGCATGCCGAAAATGACATCCAGGTGGGGCATTGGTAGGGAGTAGAAGGTTGTCGAAAACCGAATTCCTTGCACACTCACTGGTATTCTCTCAAACCACGTGTTACACGGTATCTTTTGCCCATTGCCGACCGTTATTTCGAATTGTGAACGTCCTCTCGTCTCCGGTAGTTGCAAGTACGTGGCTAGGTCCGAGGATATGAAATTGTGGGTTGCTCCACTATCCACCAATATGATTACTGGTTGTCTTCCTATTGTGCCTTCGAATTTCAGAGCACGGGGTCTCGTTTGTCCGTTTAATGATGTCAACGACATGGGCGGATCACCTTCTGGGGTCTTGTCATTCTCCCCCTGCTCCCCATAGTTCGGCTCCTCGTCGTATATGGCTGGTGGGTCTGGGTCATTATCTATCACAACATCGTTGACTATAAGACTCAACGTCTTCGCGTTCGGGCACACGTGATTCCAGGAGTATTTTTCGTTGCAGGTGAAACATTGCCCGAGCTGTCTCCGCCTACTAATCTCTTCATTGGATAGATATATCCTTCCCCGACCGAAAGCGGGAATTGATGAATTGGGTCGTTGTCCCCCACTAATTTCTCGTGTACTTGCGGGTACAGCAGGTCCTGCGGAAGGGGTTCCCCGTCCGAAGCCGGATCTAACATAGTTCTGGTTTGGTCGATTAAATCCAAAGTTGCCCCGAGACGTTCTAAGTTGTTCCTCCTTCCTCGTAGCGAGTTCGATCGCATCTGGTAAACTCCGGGGCTTCCACATCTTCACTCTTCAACCCGGCCATGAAGGTTCCGAGTAGTGCACTCGGCGGCCAGTGTGGCACTCTACTCATCGCCTTTTCGAATTCTCAAGTAGTCGCGGAATTGGCTAATTTGTTGCTTCATTTGCGTCCTCGTGCTGGGTCGTTCCAAATCGGCTCAGTAATCCCTTCTTAAATTCATACCAATCCGGTTCGTGTCCCCCATTAATTTGTTCGAACCAACGCCACCACTGTCGTCCTTCCCCTTCCAAATAAAACGAGGCAATACGTACACACTCTTTCATCCGCGTGCCTTGCCATTCAAAATATTGCTCTGCTCGATCTACCCAGTTGATCGCGTCCTCCCCGGTGAATTTAGGAAAATCGATACGTGGCCCTTTTGGCCGATGATCGCGGACTGCCTCTGTCCGTCGGCTAAACACTGACTCGACCTCTGTTTCCTCAGTCTCATTATCCGATTCGTTCTCCTTTTCCTCGGCATCAGTCTCTGACCCATCATGATGAAACGGACCTGGATTGTTGAACAAGTTGTCCCGACAGAAAGGGTTCCCCCTTTCTTCTTTTGCTGGAGGTGATCGATTGTGATTTCTGTTGTGAATTCGCCTATCCGGGTTGTCGTCTCCAGTTCGTCCCTCGCACGTACGCCAATCAGCGCTCCTGATTTCTTCCCTGCGTGTATCTGCGAATCGCACGCCGTCGTCGTCTCGGCGTTGAAAACGCCTCGACCCTGTGTCCCTGTCCCCAGCGTAGCGTCTGTACCAACGCCCATTGCCCTCCGAACGCTCGCCACGTTGCCGCGCTAGATCGCGCATAGCGTGGTTCAGTTGCGTTATGGAGTTCTCGAGAGCTTCAAATCTCTCTTTGTTAGTCACCATGGCTGCGGAAGTGTGATACTCACGACCGGCTCTGAGGCCAATTGATGAAACCTCTTGCGAGGCGTGCTAGAAATCTCGAATGAATGCACGAAATATGCTAGCAAAACACAGCAAATCGCTGCTAAGTTTCAATATCAGAATTCGGCGTAAGGAAAAAGAACAAGAGTCTGAAACCCTAACTAATAACACATGCCCGGCAAAACAAGCTCGTGGGTTGGGCCGATCAAAAGTCTAATTAAAACAAATATGGAAAGAATTGAAGTAATGAAACAAATATGGAAAGAACTGAAATAAAGAAACAAATAAAAGTCGCCTTCAATTCTTTATCTCTCTTCTCCTGCGACGCTCGTATGTGTTGCCAAAACGCCTCAACGGCTCAACAGGGGTTCCATCAATTGATGACCAATATTTGTTGATTGCTGAAAGGCTACTACTTGAAGGTCCCCCCTTTCTGCACTTTAGCTTTTGATAATCATCACAACCTGCACATGATGCACCCAAATCCAAAAGAACTATCATAAATATCAAATTCTCTCTCTTCATTTTACTTGTCTCTAATGCAAACTTATACTGTCATATATTTGATGTTCAGCATACCAGCACATCTAATTCTTGGTCTTTTACAATGTACATAAAAACTGAATATAAAAAATAAAAGGAAGTAAAATAATATTACACATCCAACATAACACATATATGATAAATATCGACCATATAGCTTACGCGTGTGGCCCATTTCATATATTAACTTCGGCGTCAAAATTCTTTAAGGGCATCCTTCTTATCATTTCAAGGTAAACACAACTACAATGCATATGTAAAATAATTATATATATATATATATATCCAATAATCATATTTAGTTTTTACATGAATATCCAAACAATTTTACCTCAAATGAATTTGTTTTATGCCCAATTCCAGCATTCATTCTGAAAAAGCAATAAATTTAGCAAAACTAAATATGAATTAATTAAAATTACTCACCCTGCCAAAATTGTGGCACTCTGCAACAATGGGAAAAGGGATTGTATGAAAGAGTATATAAAGCTTCGTCCCCAGAAAATTAAACCCCCTGCAAAATACCCAAAAAAACCTCCTCAATATACGAACAATGCCTGTTTGCAGAAACAATACCTGTTTGCAGTGTGCAGTTGATGATAGGGGAGACGCAGAGTTTGGCGCAAGTAGAAGTGGCGGCAGTTTTCCATTGAAGCAGCGGCGTTAGGCAGAACAAAAAATTTTAGATTTTGTATTCTATAGGATAGGCTATACTGAAATGGAAAATGACACGTTGGATGACACGTAGAATTTTTTTTTAATGACATGTGTATTTAAGTCTCTTATAGAATGACATCTGGTTAAATTGATGTAAAGTTGACACACCAGCTAAAAAAAATTATCAATTAGTAACATAAGGGATAAGGGATATAAGGGATTTCATGTGTATTTTGAGTTGTGAGTAGAGATGTTAAAGGGTCATAGGATATAGGGCCGGTCCGTTTAACCCTGAAAAATACAAGGTTAGGATTGGCAATTCGGTGGCTCGTTTAAAAGTAAATCGATAAGGCCTTAACCCGTTTAGGCCCGTGACCCTGAAGGGTTGACTTAGTGGTGTAGGCTTGAGACTCAGGAGTGTGCTCCTCTCTAGGTCTCAGATTCGAACACTCTCAAGTGCGATCAATTCTTGAGATGGATCATCTAGTATTATGTCCTTACAACTAGGACACTAACACTAACATAATTAAATGAAGTTATTGAATCCGTGGTCCTTTTGCTTGGAACTATTCCAACTAACCGCCTCATTATTGAGAGTGAAACGTAACCTGACTGTGATTTGAAATCATCATAGTCGGATTGGAAACTTGCGTCAGCATAACCAGTCACAACTAGTTCTAACTGTCCGCTATAGACAAGGAAACATTATTTAGTTCGTCTAAGATACTTCAGAATGGTCTTGACAACAATCCAGTGAGACTCACCCGGATTCTGTTGGTATCTATCAGTGATGTTGATAGCGTAGGGCACGTTTGGACTAGTGCTGGTCATGTCATACATGATTGACCCAATTGCACATGCATATGGGACATATTTCATGTGCTTGATATCAGCTTCATCAGAAGGACAATCCTTCTTCGACAACTTTATCCCATGATTTGCCAGTAGAGATTCTCTCTTAGAGTTTTCCATTGCAAAGCGCTTCAACACCTTGTCTACATAGGTGGAGTGTGACAGCCCCAACATCCTCTTGGATCTATCCTTGTGAATCTTGATCCCTAGGATGTAGCAGGCTTCACCAAGACCCTTCATCATGAAGGTCTTTAACAACAAATCTTTAACGGACTGCATTAACGGGATATTGTTTCCTTAAATTAATGTCATTAACATAATGATTATGAAAATAATATTCTTCCCGTTGCGTTTACAATAAACGCAAGGATCTTCCTAATTTCTGATGAAGTCAAAAGGACCTGATAGCTTCATCAAATCGAATATTCCAACTCCTAGAAGCTTGCTTCAATCCATAAATGGATATCTTTAGCTTGCACACTAGATTAGAATTTGACTTAGATGTAAAACCTTCCGGTTGAGTCATAAACACTTCCTTATCAATGTCTCCATTGAGGAAAGCTGTTTTGACGTCCATCTGTCAAATATCATAATCACAGTGTGCTGCTATCGCAAGTAAAATTCGAATGGACTTGATCTTTGCAACTGGTGAGAAGGTCTCATCATAGTCAGTGTCTTCGCGTTGACTATTACCCTTCTCCACCAACCTCGCTTTGTAGGTTTGTACTTTGTCATTTGCATTAGTCTTTCGCTTGAAGAGCCATTTGCAAATTATGGGTTCAACCCCTTTAGGCAACTCAACCAAGTCCCAGACTTGATTGTTGTACTCAAGTCCATCTCAAATTTCATGGCTTCATGTCACTTCCCTGAATCAATATTTGATATTGCTTCAGAATAAGTATTAGGATCGTCCTTATCCAGTATGTCCACATTAACGAGTTCCTCCAAGAGGTAACTGTATCTAATGGGCAGATTACGATTCCTAATTGACTTACGGAGCTGTGGTTGTGCAGGCTGTACATTCTGATCGTGAAAATTTTGTGGTGCATCGATTTCATCAATGTCCGAAGAGTCCTCAAGAGCTACACTTTCAGATGCCTCTTGGGTGGGAGTTTGAACTATGTTGTTCTCATTTTGCCCACTTGGAGATTCTTGCACTGGCAAGCATACTCCAATTACACTCCCACTGGCTGAAAGACGATCACCTAGTGAAAGAATCCCACCGTGAAAGTTGATGAATGCTCCCACTGATTCCTTGTCATGTTGCTTTGACAACATATCAGTCTCTTTGTTAATTTTTGGTTCTTGAATTTCTTCAAGTTCTATCAGCTTACGACCTTGTTCCTTAAAGACATGGTCTTCTTCGAGGAACTTGGTCTGCCTAGAAACAATCACTGATTATGTTGGGATATTTTAGTTTTGATGAATTATGCCAAAACATTATCAACTTGTGTTTTTGAAGCTAATCTACAGATAACAAGTTGAGGGGGAACGAGAGAACAAATTGAGGGGGAACTCATGAAATTAGACGTAGATGATCGAGATCAGACGAGGCTGCAGATGAGACTGATCGAGATCAGATGAGTTAGATGAGTTCCGAGTTAACTGATGAGCTGTGCAAAATCATAAGAGAAGAAAAGCTAAGCCACCGATCGGAAGATCCGATGACTGAAACAGCCCTCGATCGATGATCGAAAAAAATCGAAATGATATGGTGATCGGAAGAGCGCATAAGCCGATCGTAAAAAAACCGACCGTAAGATCGGAGAAGGTTGCGCATCGAAGAGGAACAGATGAGACCGATCGAGATCGGCGATCGAGATCAGATATGAAGATGAGCAGATGATCAAGATCAGACGTGATTGAGATCAGATGTGCTAAACTGATATGCTAAACCTAATGTACTGACCTGATGCTATCCTGAGATGTTGATCTGAAGATGTGTTGATCTGATCAGTCGAGCTGATCAGATCAGGCAAAGAAGAAATCAGATAGCCTGAGTCAAAGTGACCTGAAGGTCAGGATGTCTGAATTCAGAGAATCGAACTCGGGCCAAATTTGAAAAGTGTCAAGATGCTGATCGCATAATGTCCGCCAAGAGAAGTCTTTAATCAAGTATCCTGAGGCTCAGATAAACCTGAGGACTCAGTATGTCTCTGAAGACACTGAGACTCACAGAATCCTGAATGATTCCAAGGCAAGGAATCTGAGGAATATAGCCGTTAGAATCAGCTGACATGGACCAATGAGAGGAAGACAACCAGCCTGAAGAAGCTGTTGTACTCACAAGAATAGTATGGATTTGAATGTGATTCTCTCCAACGGTAACATTCAAATCCACACTATAAATACAAGGTCTTTCATCATTCTAATGTGTGGATGTGTGGAGATTATAACACGAGATGCTACAGAGCCAAAGAGAGTTATACCCAAAGCATTCCCACCCTAGAACACAAGTCTGTAGATATACAAATATGTTCAAGAGTGTTCTAGAACCCAATCTAAGCAACCCACGATGTATCCTAAGCTTAGAGAGATTTTTCCAACCTTAGCATTGAGGCTAAACAAATGTAAGGGAAAATCTCAACCTAGTTGGAAACCAAACAAAACCTTACCCAAATCAATCGGTTAAGTTTGTAGGTGAGTGTGAACTCGGTAAACATCTAGCAATCCCGAAAGGGAGGGTAGGCAATCCCGAGTGAGGGTGATATGTCCCGTTGGAGTGTGAACTCGGTAAACATCTATAGGCAATCCCGTGGAGGGTGATAATTCCCGAGGCGAACCCGAGAGGGTGATAAGTCCAGTTGGAAGGAATTTCCCTAGGAACAGGGAGAGTGGATGTAGGAGCTTGAGTCTCCGAACCACTATACATTGTTGTGTTCTTTACTGCTTTACGTTCTTATCTTGTCATATGCATTCGATTATAAGCAAAACACAACACATGAGCTTAAAATGCAAAAATCTGTAATCACCATTCCTTCTCCCCTGTTTTTATATGCACCGCACGAAATGTTTGCTTCCGCACGCGCAAAATGGGTTTTCCCACCGGGACCATCAGATTATTTCTCAGGTAGATAGAAGTAATATCCTTTAGTTTCCTTAGGATATCCCACAAAGTAACCCTTTTCACCTTTGGATTCCAACTTGTCGGTAAGCATCCTTTTCACAATCACGGGGCAACCCCATGTTTGATATGTGTAAAAGTTGACTTCTTGCCATACCATAGTTCATATGGTGTATGCTCAACCGATTTAGATGGAATCCTATTCAAAATGTAAATTGAGGTTTGTAACGTGTATCCCCATAAGAATTTCGAAAGAGAGGAGAAGCTCACCATGGACCTCACCATGTCTAACAGGGTTCGGTTTCTCCTCTCGGACACACCGTTCATCTGAGGTGTTCCGGGAGAAGTCCATTGTTACTGGATTCCATGTAACTTTAAGTAATAGTGAATTCATGGCTTAGGTATTCACCTCCTCGATCTGATCGAAGAGTCTTGATACTCTTACCAAGTTACTTCTATACTTCAGCTTAAACTCTTTGAATTTCTCAAAAGATTCGAATTTGTGTTTCATAAGATACACGTGTCCGTATCTTGAGAAATCATCAGTAAAAGTGATGAAGTATCTGAAGTGACCCCCAGCTAGAGTGGACAATGGTCCACAAACATCATTGTAGATCAACTCTAGAACTTCTTTGGCATGCACCCCTTTCACAGAAAAGAGTCTGTTGATTATCTTGCCCATGAGAGAAGATTCGCAATCTCCATAAGACTCAAGGTCAAATGGGGTTAAGTAGTCTAACTTTCTTAACCTTGTAATTCTTTTCTCGTTTACATGATCAAGTTCTACAATGTCATAAGTAAGTCGGGTTTTCATGATTACTAAGTTTGAGTCTTTTATTTTGTATATTAAGAACATCATATCCATAATGCAACAAATACATGTTGCGAGTAATAGAAGAACTAGATGACAATCATTAAGTTTTATTCTAAAACCAAAGGGTAAGTCTAACACATAAGTCCCCACACGTTCAGTAGCAACTCTTGCTCCGTTTCCACGTGTAAGACGACTTCACCCGCCCTAACTGTCCTATGACATATGAGCCCCTTCACATTAGTGTAAATGTGAGAGCCACATCCGGTATCCAATACCAAGCAGTTAGCGCTATTAGTGAACATGTTTATCTTAATAACAAATATACATGTTCTAGTGCTAGAAGCACCTAGTGTCTTCTTTTCAGAAACCAAAACCTTACAGTCCTTCTTCTAGTGTCCTCTTCTACTTACATTAGAGGCACACATCCTTGTTTAACCACTTCTTCTTTTGAACACCATCTCGGTGATAGTGAACACAAAAGTCTTGAGCACGTTGTGAAGTTCAGGCATGGTCGTATCCATCTTATTCATATTGTAGTTCACAATGAAACTATAATATGAACCCGGGGGCAACTGGAGGATAACATAAATGAAAACGTTGGTCTTTTAGCACAATGCCTAAATTACCGAGTTTCTCAATTAGGCCTATCATCATAAGCACATGAGGTGAAATCTTCCATTCTTTAGCTAACCGACATCTGAACAGATCTCTCATCACTTCATAAATCTCAGAATGAGATTCAGAATCCAAGAGATCCTTCAGATGCTGAAGCATCTAGAAGAGATCCATTTTCTCACGTTGCCTATGTATATCGGGAATCATGCCGAACAACATCACACACTGAGCCTGGGAAGCATCCTCTTGATGCTTCTTTTGAGCTGCTACGTCAAAAGTGGCTGTCTCAGAGTACCAGCTTTAAAGGTAACCGGGATATACGTGTCCAACACGTACTCAATCTTTTCTTGCCTTAGCACCAAACACATGTTTCGGTGTCAGTCCAGAAAATTTGGCCTAGCCAATTTAGTTTGTTTCCAAAACACATCTCAATAACAGTTATTCATTTCAACTAACCAAGATAAATAAAATAAAACGGGAATTAAACACATAATTCCTATGATCAATATTCAGCTATCAAAATAAACATGGTCTTTCTTTTGCATTTATTTTGTCTCCATTATTTTCACATATTCAACGACCTCATTGGAATAATACGAATTTATATCAAATATAAATCATAATGGACTAGGATCCACATTCCTACTATCATGATCCCTGCTTTGGCTGAATATCACAATAGCATAACTGGTAGGTCTCCAAACCAATTGCAAAATTTGCAATTCCTAGGTGATTAAACCTAGTTTAATCGAATGTCCCTAACTTTTGTTTCCCTGCTTTGGCTGGTGAAACAAAGTTAAGTTGGTTTACAACCATCAAGCCGCGACACCATGTGTCCCTATAAAAGTCCCGTTGAATGTAGATCCGAGTAAAAGACTATGGTCTTAAATACCCATTGGAACAAAATCCCGGTTTACTTTTAATTTCGATGGAAGACATCGTTTTAATTTAATGAAAAACTATATTTTAATGAGGAACGTTTTAAAGACGGGGTATTAATTGCTTAATCGAGATCCAACATATTAATCTATGTCACATTTGAGCAATTATTGGTCGCCGCCTACCCAATCATGACATTACACGGACTAACACTTATTATGGGAGCCGTCTACCCAAACATTAATACGGTCCGACAATTATTGGGTGCCGCCTACCTAAACAATTATAATGCGTACTATAAATGCGTTAACGAATTATATAAATAGTTAACCAGTGGAATTTTAATAAACCTTTTAAAAAATAAATTTCAAAACAATATTCGATTTTATTTTAAGGTTTTAAAACGATAACTAATTAATTAATTATTAATTTATTGGTTCAACCAATTTTTTAAAAATTATTAAAACTTAATGATTAATCCAATTAATCATCAATTAAGGTCCAATCTTTAATCCAATTTAAACATTAATCAAATTAATAAACAAATCGGATTTTAATTATTTTAATTACGAGGGCTCAAATGCAATTTCAAATATTGCATGGGAGGACCTAGCCAAATCCAATTTGCCAGATGATCCTCCCTCATCATTTCCCAATTTGACAACATCCAATCGGTAAATTTGGGACAACCATTTTTCAAAAATCCAACAAACAGTTCATTAATCACAGTTTATATAGAATTAATCTAATCAATTCATCAACATTCGAGTCCAACAAGGTGATTAATTAGATAATTCGAGGGACTATCGAGGGGTAAAATGAAGAAACAGTAGCAGGTTGCAGCACATCGACTCAAAAGTTGTGGCCGTGCGCAAGGCCGTCACAACATCGGAGCCCGTGTGGCGTCTCGTCGCCGCGCGACTCGAGCGCATCTGGGTCAAACCCGTGCCTCGGTGCATGTGCGCGAAAATTGCCCCATGGCTCGATTTTAGGGATTCGATTCAAGATAACAAGATGTCGCCGCCGCACAGAGCGGCGCGTATCTTCACCCGAAGACAAGAGAACGCATCGCATCCGTCAAATTGAGAGAGACAACAGTGCGCCGCCACAGATCGAAGATGAAACAGGGGACGCGCCACCACGAATCGAAGCGAAACGGTGGTGCATCGCCACGAATCGCATCGAGACTGGTGTGCATCACCGCGCAATGGGGACGAACAAAGAGGCATCATCGAGAATCGCACAAAGGCCATCGCTCGCTGCGTCGTGGAATATCGCGACCATCGTGAGGCGAGGCGTGAAGCCACCATCTCCAGCGACGTCGCGATCAACCGTCGCCAAGCAGAGCGGCGTCGTGCGGATGATTTCGGAGAGGTGATTGGGTTTCTGAAACCCTAATCACTAATCAGCGCAAGGAATGAGATGAAGAGCCCAAAAGGGGTTTTATTCAATTTTGTCATATGAAACCCCAAATAATAATAACCAAAGGGTGCGGTCTGTTCTAAACAGCCGTGCCCAAAAAAATTTCAAAATTTCTTTTAATAATGCAATTAAACAAGAGCATGTAGCTCTGATACCACTGTTGGAATTTAGAGACACATAAACACGTAATACACGCACAATGAAAATAAACAGTTCACCAACAACGAACAATTAATTGCATAATTAAATACGAGTAAACGTAAACAAAATTCTTACAATAATTCGTATACCATTTTCTCTATTATGGTATCCACGTAATTCCCAATCACGGACTTGCACGGATTTGCCAGTGTTGAATCCCGAGATGAATTTGCTAGGAAAATTCTAACTCTAGATCTTATGGAGAAGAATGAATTAAATTTGTTTGTGAATTCCCAAGAGCTTGTAAATATAGGGAGACACAGGTTAAATCTTAAGCTAGTCCAGTTGGTAAATAAAATCCCTAATCTTTATTTAAATAAATCTCTACGATTTATTTCCCTATGTTGGGAGATGAATTTAATAAATATTTTGATTAGATCCCAAAACCTCTGAGTATGACATGTTTTAGGACAATCTTGGTAGTATAGGATCAGGTTTCAAAGTTATTGTTATGTTTCAGGATTATCTGCACCATGTATAGTCAGCAGATATAGATCAGGTTAGAATAGGCTTAAACAGTTTTGGTCTGAAGTCTCAGAAGATTCCTGAAGACCAAAACATACTGAAGACACTAAATCATACTGAGAGATCAGTAGAGCCTGAAGACTAGAAAATTCTGAAGACCAGAAGATCCTGAAGACCAGAAGATCCTGAAGACTCTTTTGTACTGAACCAAAAGACCCTGAACAAGTCACTTCGAGTTGAATAGTGTTTGTTCATTCTTAGTACATACAAAGAGAATGTTATACGTTCGTGGACACTAAGAAAAATATCTGTTCAGTGTGGTTGACTAAAATAGCCGTTTTTATTGTCTCTGTTCAAAGGAGGATTTCAACCAATGAGGAGGCGACAACAACGTACTTTACTGACACTGAAAGCGACATTTCCCTGAAGAATGTCAGCGTTGATATTTGTCTTGTTCACAGAAATTGGCGATTGGCTACTTGGCTGGACATTTCCTAAAACATGCAAGGGTGCGTTCAAACCCTAATATAGCCGTTCATCAATTTCCCAAAGAAGAAACCCTAGATGCTATCTCTCCAACGGATAGTTTTCAAAGGTAGACTTATGGAGAGTTGCCTATAAATACCAGAGGCCTTGGACATTTCAAGGTTACGGGAAATCAAAGCAACTCCAGAGCTCATTCGTATTCAAGCAATCTTGTGAAGCACTCGAAACCCTTAGAATTTCCCAAGTGTTTCATCATTGAAGAGAGCTCATTTACTAAGTCTAGATTTTAGATATATCCAAAGCTTATTTAGAGATATCCTAGCCTTTTTACTTGTGTTTGATTGTAAAAGGATATCTCACCTTAGTTGGAAACCAACTAAAACCCAAACCCTTTGATTAGGTAGTTTGTGTGTGTAGTAGTTGGAGAAGTGAGAGTTGTGAAGAGTTAGTAAGCTGCTGTGTTCAGTCTGAAAACTCTAGAGAAGAAGTTAGTAAGCTGATTGTTCAGTCTGAACGCTTGTGTGTGTGTTGAGTTAGTAAGCTGCAGTAGTTCAGCCTGAAAACTCGTGGTAGAAAGTTAGTAAGCTGTTGAGTCAGTCTGAAAGCTTGAGGTAGTCGAAGTAGTGTATTCAGTAATTTCTCTGAGGATCAGAGAGAGTGGACGTAGGACCTTGAGCCTCTGAACCACTATAACTTGATGTGTTGTTTGCTTTCTGTTCTGCATTATTACTTGTTGCATATTTTCACTGAAAGCATTCTGGAAGTATTCTGATATTCAGTTGGAAACAATCCACTGAAACTGCATTAACTTGATCACAACCTTAACCACTGTTTTATTAAGAAAAGATTTTCAGCAAAGTAAAACGAGTATAAACTTAGGGCCTACACATTCCGCACTCTAGATAAGCTAGTATAGATAGTTGTCAAACTGATAAACTCTCCTGAGTAGTCAGTAAGATTATTATCTACTCCAAGCTTATTTGGACGCTGTTGTAGAAACTCAGAATCAGCTGAGCTAATCTGAAGTCTCTGGAAGCCGCTCAGTGTTATTGTCTCAGTAGACTTTGACTCAGGGCAGTTTGTGCTTTCCAGGACTGAAACTCAGGACAACCCGACTCTCTGATTTCAGTAAAGTTTTAAAAAAATTAAAAAATCACTATACACGTGTATTCCCCCCCATACATGTGTGGAACTCGTTTATCCCGGGACCAACAAGTGGTATCAGGGCAGTGGTTCTAACTGACCACTTGCTTTGGTAGCTATAGTCTTGTTTACTAAGAGACTTTGGTGTTCTACTGAATAGATCTTACTGCTGATATCTTACAAGGATATTTCATCATGCCTTCTAAGAAACTACCTATGTTCTCAGTTGAGAACTATGATCTATGGAGATTGAGAATGCAGGCACACTCGTACTCTAAACATGAGAGAATGTGGAGAGTTGTGTCTCAAGGACCTTTTGAGTATAAGGTTGTTAATCCTAGATCTACTGATGCTGAAAAAGATGATCCAAGGGATGAATTTCCCAAAACTGATGATCAACTTACTCCTGAAGAGAGGAAGTTGGTTAACTTGGATTATATTGCTAAAGATATACTGTATAGCACTATTGATGATGATGTTATGGGAATGATTTCTCACTGTGAAACTGCCAAAGACATTTGGGACACACTTGCTATAATGTGTCAAGGCACTGATCATATCAAAGAAAACAAACTATCTGTAGCTATCGCCAAATTTGATGGTTTTGAAATGGAAGATGGTGAATCTATTCAAAGACTTGAAGTCAGATTCACTAGCATTGTGAATGATCTAAGTGCTCTTGGGAAAAGATATCCTAAAAGAGAAATTGCTTAGAAAATTCTTAGAGGATTGTCTAAGAAATGGGATATTCATGCTGTGGTGAATGAGAACACCAAAGATATTGCTTCTATGCCATATCAACAGGTTTTCTCTGAGTTGAAAGCATATGAGTTTGTTATTGATAAGAAAACCAAGAAAACTGATAGCAAATATGAAACTTCATCTAACAAAAATGTGGCTTTCAAAGCACAAGGAAAAATCTCTAACTCTAAAGAACCTGAGATCTCATCTAACAAAATTCAGGATGAAAAAGATGAGACAATTGCCCTGATGGCAAGTAGGTTTGAGAAAATGAACCACAAGTTTGGTAAGTACAAAAGGTATTATAAAGATACCAGGTACAGGAACAGGAACAACTCAGAAACTGAAGAAAATTCTACTGAGAAGAAGAAAGACTACAAAGCTGAAGGATCTTCATCCAGAAAGAAGGACTACAAATCCAAAGAGGACAATGATCAGGATGATGATACCAACAGATGCTACAGTTGCAAGAAGAAAGGTCACTTCCAGTATGACTGCCCTGAGTTGAGTCCCAAGGAAAGAAAGGATCGGCAAGCCAAGAGAGACAGAAGTATTCCAGCAAGAAGGCAATGGTTGCTGATGAAGAACATTCTGAGGAAGGATCTAGCTTTTCAGAAGAGATGTTCTCAGATAGTGATAATGATGATGTCTGCCTTGTTGCTATTGAGGAGGTAAATTCTTCTATCTCTATTGCTGCTCCTACACATGCACCCGAGTTATCAAGTTCATCTGTAACCAATAATTTTGACCTGATGGGTTCTTTTGAGAATCTAATGAAGGACTATTCTGTGTTACAAGAACTGTTCATAGAAACTCAAGAGCAGAATGAGGTACTGACTGCTGAGAATCTAAAGTGGAAAAACTCTAAGGTTGCTGAGATCACTTCTCAATTGATGGGAGTAATTGATGAACTTGATGTTCTGAAAGTACAACTCTCAGAGAAAGAGAAGGTGGTAGAGGCCCTGAAAGGAAAGTTAGAGAAATCTACTGAAGAAAATCAGCTTATCAGAACTGAGTTCAATGACCTCTTTGAGAAACATGAAATTTTAAAGAAAAGTGAGGATAGTTTGCAGAGAAAGTTAGCTCTATTGAATTCTGCATCTCATTCAATAGATGAAATTCAGAGTTATCAAAGACCTGCAACTATAAAAGTTGGATTAGGATATATTCCAGGGGGAACCTCACATGATCTTCTGAATCCTGCTTCTATAAGTGGTACTAAGACTGTCTTTGTTAAACCGGCGGTTCGTATTGACCTATGGTTTCAGAGAACCTGAAAGTTCAGGAAATAAAGTCCAAACCTCAGGAAAAGGCTAGAAAACCTGAACAATCAGTAGGAAATTCTCAGGTCAGTACTTCAAAGCCTCATGCTAAGAATACCAACCTGAAGAAATATGCCCTGAACCATCAGAGGAATCCTCAGAAGAGAAACACTCAGACGAGAAATTCTCAGATGAGGAGACCAAGTCCTCAGGTTACTAAAAGATCACAATTTCAGTACAGGCAACCTAAACCCCACTTTCCTAAGGGTAAAGGTTTCTTGAACCCAAGTCAGCCGAAACAGAGATTAGCCGCACCAAAGCCAAAACAATGGAACAAAAGGCCTGAACCCAAGAAGAGCTCTAAGGCTCATGTTCATGCTAAGGCTGACACTCATACACAGGATACTTCCAAGGCACCTAGGGTGGTGAATGTGTATGTAGATGTTTATGGAAGACAAATCAGCCACTCTAAAGTGATTAGAGTTGTTAGGCAGATTTGGGTTCCAAAAGGTACAGCTAACCTGGTAGGACCCTACACCAAATGGGTACCTAAGACCTGATTTGTTTTGCAGGTGAAGGAAAAGGGCGCTGAGCTGAATGAAGACAACATAGCCCTGACGAGTGGAACTGAAGTTGCACCTGTAGCATGGTACTTGGACAGTGGATGCTCAAGACACATGACAGGATATAAACAATTGCTCACTGACTATGTTGAACAGAAAGGCCCTCAGATAACTTTTGGAGATAATTCCAAAGGACAGACAGAAGGATATGGAACACTTGAAATTGATGTTGTTCATATCCATGGTGTATCATATGTGTCTGGTTTAAAGCATAACTTGCTTTCTATCAGTCAATTCTGTGATAAAGGATTCAGTGTTGAATTCTCAAAGAACTTATGTTATGTGACAGATAATGTTTCACAACAAGTTTTAATAACTGGTACTAGAAAAGGAAATGTGTATCTTGCTGATTGGAGGCTTACTCCTATGGATACATGTTTAATGGCTAAGAAGGCTACTGAAACCAGTTGGTTATGGCACAAAAGACTGAACCATCTGAACTTCAAAACTCTGAATAAACTTGCAAGATTAGCACTTGTGAGGGGGTTACCTAATGAAGTGTTCAGTAAAGATCATGTTTGTGATGCTTGTCAGAAAGGCAAACAAATTAGTGTTGGGGAATTAATTGCCTGGATCTATTCGGGATGAATATTTAAATACAAATTTAATTCTAACAATTATTACTAGAATGAATTAATCCTATATTAATTCAAATAATAATTCAACAACAAATCATGCATATAAACAGTTCACATAAATCCTACGGATGCGGAATTGCTACTGGTTTACGTGAACTAACCTCTTGGAGTGGCAATGGTCTCGTCGATAAGAACACACCAAAAAGCCTTCCCAAGTATTCCCTAGTCCTTGCTCGTCAATCCGGTGGAAGGAAGCTCGCGAACAATTAACAAAAGGGAAAATAAAAATTTGTTGCACCACCTTTGTGGATTTACTAATTTTTCCAGCACATGGAATTGTACTTGGGAATGAAATGTTCATCCCCTATTTATAGAGGGTGTTGGCCGATTTTCCATATGGAATAGGGAGGAAAAAATCTTTTCTTGACCCCAAGAAATCTTGAATATATCTCATATATTCTTTTCTCCATAATTAAAATATTCCATAAAAATCCCAACTCCTCTTGTTATGGGAATTTTCGAAAAATTAAGGATCAAGATTCCAAGATTTGAATCTTCTTGAATTTATGAGATATTCTTGTATTCCAAGAAATACATATCTTCCATAATATCTTTTCAAGAAAATCAAGAAAATCCTTCTTTCCCTTATTCTTTCAAAACTTTCGAAAATCTCACCATAAATAACCAAGTGGGAGATTTCTTGAATTTAATGAGATAATCTTGTATTCCAAGAATACATATCTTCATTCCATAACAAAATTCAAAGAAAATCTTCCTCCCTCTTTTATTTATGATTTTCGAAAAAATGAGAAAAAAATAGCAACAAATATTTATTTTATTTTTAAACACCTTTTTCAGTTATTGAACTTTATGTTGGGCTACTTGAGGGGCCTTTAGGAGAATTAAGATTGGACCTTCCAATGGATCTTGAATTATCAATATTGAGCCACAATATTATTCAAGCCCATAAATATTAATTAATCCCACTACATAATTAATATTGCACTATCCATCTTAACCCATATTACAGTTAATATGACTCCCGATTATTATTTCCCGTGTTTAAGATTATCTAGCCCATTAATTAATTCAAGCCACTGAAATAGCTTTCCATTAATTAATATCTTTTATCCTGGGTAAAGGAACGGTTCAACATTATTAATCATACCGGAAACTAGTTCCACTTGTAAGATTTGGTATGATAAAACTTATGAACCTCCAAAGGGGGCAAATCAAACAAGCGTACTTGCACACGATTCTCCGTATTAAATCATAGCAATCACTTGTGACCAATAATATTGCCCAAGATATAAAGTATTGAATCTCGTTGATTCTCTACCCGTAATAAGTCAAAGCAATAATTACTAACCACACACGATCCTATTTAAGGGACAAAGATTAAGAAATAACGAACCATTGAAGTCTAATTCTTCCTAGTTCAGTTCTGAAGAATTTGTCCTCCTGTAGGTCCTCTTCAGTGCACTAGACATGCACTAGTGTAATCTCTTGGTCAAGACAAGCCAATCTGAGCGTTACACTTCAACCTTTCATGATGGATTGTTCATTTCCATCTAGGTCGTGAATGATGTACTTTTAGTTACAAGGGACTGTTAATTTAATCTTCTGTGATCTGGTATCACTAAATTAACTACAATGTAACACGTACTATTTATTGAACAGTTATGCAGTAAATATATGTAACATTCGATGATATTTAATTCATCAGTGATAAACAATTTATTTCAGTAAATAAGTCAGAAATTCAGTTTGATTATACAAAGTAAAAGCATACTTTCCAGTATAATCCCAACAATCTCCCACTTATACTCAAAGTCTGCTTTTAAGTATACTATAACATGTCTCGTGTAGATACGTGACATCCAATGTCACCTACACGAACCTAATAATGTCTCCTACTTATACTCAAAGTAGATTGGCAACAGTCTTGACACTCATTCCTTCCACATGTCTCTCGAATGTATTCTGAGGCAGACCCTTTGTGAATGGATCAGCTAGGTTGTCTTCTGACGCGATCTTTGCCACCTCTATATCTCCTCTCTTAACGATTTCTCCTATAAGATGGTATTTCCTTTCAATGTGTTTCCTGGCCTTGTGGGCTCTTGGTTCCCTTGAATTTGCAACTGCTCCGGCATTGTTACAATAAACAGCGATGATTGTCTTTGGGCAAATTTAACTACATCCAAGTCCACTAGGAAGTTCTTGAGCAAAACCGCTTTTTTTTCGGTGCCTCGCATAAGCGCTACATATTTCGGCTTCCATGGTAGAATCTGCGATGCATTTACGCTTAAAAGCTTCTCCATGTCATGGCTCCTCCCCATGCAAAACACACTACTGGGAGGTAGATTTTTACGGAATCTAAGTCCGATTGGAAATCCGAGTCCGTAGAAATGTGGGGATTAGATTATCTATCGGTGATAAACCAACATTCTATCTCGAGTTCTTTTCAGATACTTCAGAATGTTTTTAACTGCCATCCAATGTTCTTTCCCTGGGTTACTTTGATATCTTGCCACCATGCCAACGACAAAGCAGATATCCGGTCTCGTCAAAGATTGCATACATAAGGCTTCCAACAAATAAGCATAAGGAATGCCTTTCATGTCATCTATCTCCTTTTGTGTCTTAGGGCACATTTCCTTGATAAATGGATTCCATGTATGCGAAAGGTACGAAGCCTTTCTTGGAATCTGCATCTTTCAATCGTTTCAAGACAGTGTCCATGTATGAAGCTTGCGATAAGCCTATCATCCTTTTCTTGCGATCTCGAGTGATCTTGATCCCAAGGATGTGCCCGGCTTCCCCTAAGTCCTTCATATCAAACTGTTTTGAAAAGTCATGCCCTACGCGCCCGATAACACCTTTACATCGTTCCCGATGAGCGTAATGTCGCCTCGATAGTACTAAGAATACCAATGCAGTTCCGACATGCTTTTTGTACACACAACTTTCGAACTCGTTTTGATCAAACCCATAAGACTTTATTACATGATCAAAACATTGGTTCCAAGCTCTGGATGCTTGTTTGAGTCCGTAAATGGACTTCATGAGCTTACAAACTAGGTGTTCTTGGCCCTTTTCAATGAAGCCTTGGGGTTTTTGCATATAAATTTCTTCATCAAGACTCCCGTTAAGGAAAGCTGTCTTGACATCCATTTGCCAGATTTCAAAATCGAGATCGCAACAATCGACAAGAGAATCCGGATGGACTTGAGCATTGCTACAGGTGAAAAGGTTTCCTCATAGTCGATCCCTTCTTTTTGAGTATAACCTTTCGCCACAAGCCTTGCCTTGAAGGTTTCCACCTTCCCGCCCGATCACCATTTTCTCTTGTATACCCACTTGCAACCAATGGGTTTGACCCCACTAAGTGGTTCGACTAGCTCCCACACTCTTATATGATCCATATAACCCATTTTAGCTTTCATTGCCTTTCGCCAAGAAACCGCATCCTTGTCTTGGATTGCCTCATCATATGTCCATGGGTCTGATTCGTCTTGACAGGGAATCAAGTCCGAGGACTCTCCTATCCCCATGAATCTCTCGGGCTGTTTCACAACCCTCCCACTACGATGAGGTTCCGGTTGTGTAAGTGTGTCGTTTGATATGTCATCTTGTACAGTTGGCAACGAGGATAGCCCCCTTAGCTCATTTAAGGTAATCTCACTTCTGGGTCTTCTTTCATTCATATAGTCTTCTTCCAAAAATCTAAAGTGGGTGCTTATTACCACCTTTTGATCTTCGGGACCATAGAACATACACCCTTTTGTTCCCTCGGGGTATCCTATAAACAACCTTAATTCTGATTGAGGATCCAATTTCCCAGCTTCCTTGTCCAACACGTAAGCTGGACACCCCCAAATTCTCATGTGTCTCAAGCTAGGCTTGCGTCCGGTCCACAATTCTTTGGGAGTTTTGGGAACCGATTTTGATGGCACCAAGTTCAGAATGTAAGCCGCTGTTTCCAAGGCATGACCCCAGAACGACTTGGGAAGATCCGCATAACTCATCATTGATCTAACCATTTCTAAAGAGTTCTGTTTCTTCGCTCTGCAACCCCGTTTTGTTGTGGGGTTCCGGGTGCAGTTAGCTGGGATACAATCCCTTCATCTGACAAGTAGTTCAAAAACTCATCGCTGAGGTACTCGCCTCCACGATCGGATCGTAGAGACTTGATACGTTTTTCCCTATGATTCTCTGCTTGAGCCTTAAATTCTTTGAATTTCTCAAAGGTCTTATATTTATGCCTCATAAGGAAAATATAACCGTACCTTGAGTAGTCATCAATAAAAGTGACGAAATACTCATAACCTCCTCTTGCCATGATTGACATTGGACCACATACGTCTGTGTGAACGATTTCTAACACTTCTTTGGCTCTATTCCCCTTGGCTCCGAATGCCATCTTAGCCATTTTACCCTCCAAACATGATTCGCAGGTTGGAATTGGTTCAACTTGGAGAGACTCCAGTGAACCGTCTTCTACCAACCTTTGGATCCTCTTTGGATTAATATGTCCCAATCTTAGATGCCATAGAAATGTTTCGTTCACGACTGATGAACGTTTTCTTTTATCGGAAACAATTGATGTGTTATAGGATGCATTTCGTGAGTGGTGTGCACAGTTAATTGTATAGAGATTATTCGACAACGTTCCATGACATATAAATTTATCATAAAGAGAAATGGTAACAACTTTATCAAAAGTAACCGAATATCCATCAAGGTAAAGTTTAGAAATCGAAATTAAATTTTTTCTAAAATTCGAAACGTAAAGAACATCTCTTAAAATTAAAACTCTGTCTTCAAAGGACAGGTGCACTTCTCCCATTGCTTCAGCTGCCACTCTCGTAGCATCGCCCAGTGTGATGAGGATCTCACTCCCACTAAGTTGCCGGGTCCGCTTGAACCCCTGTAAAGTGAAACAAACATGATCAGTGGATCCCGTATCCACCACCCATAAATGGGAGGCATACGCCGCTAAGCAAGTTTCAACAACTAGTTCGTGAGAATTACCTTTCTTTCCATTCCTTTTGGGTTTGGAATAGGCTGACCTCCAATGTCCTTTTTCACCGCATTTGAAGCACCTCCCCTTAACTGGCTTGCTCACTCCTCCACCTCCCTTCACATTTTCTTTGCCATTGGCAACACTTGAGTTCACTTGCTTGTGGTTTTTGTCCTTTTTCTTGTTTTTACCACCCCTTGGCCAAGAAGAAGAAGAAGGTCCATTTGCCACCAAGGCTTGGCTCTTTTGCCCCAATATCGCCTCTGCCGAGACCAAAACTTGTAATAGATCAGGCATCGAGAACTTCTGATTATTCATCTGGTAGTTCAGCCTGAACTGTTTAAAACTTTTTGGCAGAGAGTGGAGCATGAAATCGATTTGGGTCTCGATGTCATATTCAGCGCCAAGTACCTCAAGTTTGTTAAGGTGAGCCATCATTTGGAGAACGTGCTCCCTTACGGTCATTCCCTCCACCATTTTCATAGAGAGCAAGTCCCTCATGGTGATCAGACGAGCCACACGGTTCTGATGTTGAAACATCGCTTTAAGACTAGTCATGATGTCTGCAGCGGTCTCAACGTTCTGGTGTTGGTGTTGCAACACATCTGACATAGAAGCCAAGATGGTACACTTTGCCATTTCGTTGGAATGCTCCCAGTCAACATACTCTTTCTTAACCGTTTTAGTTGACTCATCTTTTGGCTTTTCTGGTTTAGGTGTAGTGAGAACCCAGTTATGGCTTTGTGTAGTGAGGACAATAATAAGTTTACGACTCCAATCAACGAAGTTTTCACCAGTAAGCAAATTGTCTTTTAGTATATTGAACAGTGGATTAAAAGGTTGCGACATGATGAACTGAAATAAATAATAATATGCATAAGCACAAATATATCACAAGGTTCGATCACATGTTTCATATTAAAATCTCAAAAAATATGAACATGCATCAGCCAACATCTCAAAACAGTTTAAATAAGCCACGTGGGGTGGGTCATTATTTAAACACATTCAAGCAGGTTACAAACAAGAACAGTTACAAACCTTTAATAACTAGATTAATAGTTGGCTCCCACTTGACCAATATAAAATTGGCAGGGACTTCGGGGAAGTATATGCATATCAATTTTATACCTAAGTAATAACCATGATTAAATACATAATTATTATTTCGCTTTGAACGAGCCTCGTGGGGAGGGTCATCGTCGCCACTAGTAATAATCCACAATCATCCATTTGGAATTTATTCATGTGAAAGCTATCTTTTGACAGGCCCGTGGGGGGAATTTCTCCAAAAGAATTCACAAATAAATAAATCATGGAGGTCAAAATTAATTCAATTTTATTATTCATAAAATTGTTAATTAATTGTTTAAGCATACTTAGTAATTTTCGAAAGTGAGATTTTTCAAAACATTTCCTCATGCATCGCAAATTTAAACACAATTTAAATAAGCATAAAATAATGCATAACATCAAAACAAAAAAATTAAACATATTGGGCACATATATCCAATTGTCATGGTTAATTTTTGTCATGTCTTGATCTTGAGAAATTGTCTTCATAGCCTTCATCTTTCGTCTCGAAAAGCTCCCACTTGACCGTTTTAAAAAAAACGCCTTGTCAAGCCACGTCATCGACCAGCTCGCGGGTCGGAGTGCCCGCCTAGCACTCCCCCAGCCGTGTCGAGTAGCGTCCGTGTGCACGCCCGAAAACGCCGACGACATCGCCTCGCGAAGATCACGCCTCGCTTTCGGCGGAAAGCGGGCGGTTGTCGGCGCGCCGCGGCATCCCAATAAGACGCCACGCGAAGCGCCACGCGCCCGCCCATGCCGTCGATCTTTGAAGCCTCCTCGCCCGTGTCCAACCCGTCGCGCCTGCCGCCATCGGCAACACGCGATGTCCTGCGCCCGACCTCGATCCCACGCGGCCAGCGGCCTCGCTTTCGCCCGGCGTGCGCGTCGGCCGTCAGCGTGCCTCCTTTGGCTGCCTTTTAACGCGTTCGCGCGGCGCATCGCCACGCCTCGATTCCGGATCCCGTCTTTTAATTCTTCGTCTCCGCCTCCGTTTCCGATCCGATTATAATTTATTTTACAAAAATAAATAAACCTAGATCTAGACTAGTTTATTACATTGATCAAATCAAATAAATTCTAATCTACTCGTGGATTTTCTCACGAGGCAAAACGAATTCGAACGAATCTAATAAAAAAAAACAATTTATATGCATGCATAAATAAACACATTAAATTCCATGACAATTGGATACCTGCAAAAAAGATCTAATAATTCTACTATCTAATTTCAAATTTAATGAAAATGAATTAAATTACAATTTAAAAGATCAGAGCCCAAAACCGAGGCTCTGATACCAATTGTTGGGGAATTAATTGCCTGGATCTATTCGGGATGAATATTTAAATACAAATTTAATTCTAACAATTATTACTAGCATGAATTAATCCTATATTAATTCAAATAATAATTCAACAACAAATCATGCATATAAATAGTTCACATAAATCCTACGCATGCGGAATTGCTACGGGTTTACGTGAACTACCCTCTTGGAGTGGCAATGGTCTCGTCGATAAGAACACACCAAAAAGCCTTCCCAAGTATTCCCTAGTCCTTGCTCGTCAATCCGGTGGAAGGAAGCTCGCGAACAATTATCAAAAGGGAAAATAAAAATTTGTTGCACCACCTTTGTGAATTTACTAATTTTTCCAGCACATGGAATTGTACTTGGGAATGAAACATTCATCCCCTATTTATAGAGGGTGTTGGCCGATTTTCCATATGGAATAGGGAGAAAAAACCTTTTCTTGATCTCCAAGAAATCTTGAATATATCTCATATATTCTTTTCTCCATAATTAAAATATTCCATAAAAATCCCAACTCCTCTTGTTATGGGAATTTTCGAAAAATTAAGCATCAAGATTCCAAGATTTGGATCTTCTTGAATTTATGAGATATTCTTGTATTCCAAGAAATACATATCTTCCATAATATCTTTTCAAGAAAATCAAGAAAATATTTCTTTCCCTTATTCTTTCAAAACTTTCGAAAATCTCACCATAAATAACCAAGTGGGAGATTTCTTGAATTTAATGAGATAATCTTGTATTCCAAGAATACATATCTTCATTCCATAACAAAATCAAAGAAAATCTTTCTGCCTCTTTTATTTATGATTTTCGAAAAAATGAGGAAAAAATAGCAACAAATATTTATTTTATTTTTAAACACCTTTTTCAGTTATTGGGCTTTATGTTGGGCTACTTGAGGGGCCTTTAGGAGAATTAAGATTGGACCTTCCAATGGATCTTGAATTATAAATATTGAGCCACAATATTATTCAAGCCCATAAATATTAATTAATCCCACTACATAATTAATATTGCACTATCCATCGTAACCCATATTACAGTTAATATGGCTCCCGGTTATTATTTCCCGTGTTTAAGATTATCTAGCCCATTAATTAATTCAAGCCACTTAAATAACTTTCCATTAATTAATATCTTTTATCCTTGGTAAATGAACGGTTCAACATTATTATTCATACCGGAAACTAGTTCCACTTGCAAGATTTGGTATGATAAAACTTATGAACCTCCCAAGGGGGCAAATCGAACAAGCGTACTTGTACACAATTCTCCGTATTAAATCTTAGCAATCACTTGTGACCAATAATATTGCCCAAGATATAAAGTATTGAATCTCGTTGATTCTCTACCCGTAATAAGTCAAAGCAATAATTACTAACCACAATCGATCCTATTTAAGGGACAAAGATTAAGAAATAACGAACCATTGAGGTCTAATTCTTTCTAGTTCAGTTCTGAAGAATTTGTCCTCCTGTAGGTCCTTTTCAGTGCACTAGACATGCACTAGTGTAATCTCTTGGTCAAGACAAGCCAATCTGAGCGTTACACTTCAACCTTTCACGATGGATTGTTCATTTCCATCTAGGTCGTGAATGATGTACTTTTGGTTACAAGGGACTGTTAATTTAATCTTCTATGATCTGGTATCACTAAATTAACTATAATGTAACACGTACTATTTATTGAACAGTTATGCAGTAAATATATGTAACATTCGATGATATTTAACGCATCAGTGATAAACAATTTATTTCAGTAAATAAGCCCGAAATCCAGTTTGATTATATAAAGTAAAAGCATACTTTCAAGTATAATCCCAACAATTAGAGCATCATTCAAAAGCAAAGTGGAAGTTTCTACTGATAGAATACTTCAACTGTTACATATGGATCTATTTGGTCCAGTAACACCTGTGAGTACTAATGGCATGAAATATACACTTGTGGTAGTTGATGACTACTCTAGCTATACATGGGTCATTTTCTTACTTAGTAAGAAAGAAACTCAGACGAACTGCCAAAATTACTGAAAAGACTCAGTACTGAAAAGAATTTGAGTGTGGTCAAAATCAGATCAGATAAAGGCACTGAATTTATCAACCATATTATATCTGATTATTGTGCAGCAAATGGAATAACTCATGAAACATCAGCTGCAAGGACCCCTCAACAAAATGGTGTTGCTGAAAGAAGGAATATGACTCTGAAAGAAGCTGCAAGAACAATGATTGCTGAAGCTGACATTCCTAAGAGATTTTAGGCTGAGGAAGTCAACACTGCATGCTACTCTCAGAACAGATCCATGCTGACAAAGAATCAAGGAAAAACTCCATATGAATTGTGGAATGAAAGGAAGCCTCTTGTTTCTTTCTTTCGTGTGTTTGGTTGTAAGTGTTTCATACACAATAATTGTAAAGATCAGTTGAAAACATTTGATAGCAAAGCTGATGAAGGAATATTTTTAGGATATTCTGAAGTTAGTAAAGCCTTCAGAGTTTACAACTATAGGACCCTTATTGTGGAAGAAACACCCCATGTTATTTTTGATGAATCTACTTGTGTTCATAAGAAACAGGAAGTTGATTCAGGAGACTTGACAAAGAGGATCACCAGACTTAGCCTGAAAAAGAATATCAAAACATCATCTGAGCCTGAAAAGAAGAAGTCAATCACTTACTACGAATGGAGTGAAACTGACTCAGAGGAGGAAGAGACTCAGGATGGAAATACTCAGGCTGGTGGTACTCAGGATGATAGTTCTCCACTGAAGAAAAGCCAACACACTGGAGCTGACCAATCTGAACAAACACCAGTTCGGACTCAGGTATGTAATGCCGATGAAGATGTGGTCACAGCTGAGGCAAACTTTGAATCTATCAACCAAGGGGGAACAAATGCCACTGACAATGTTCTAAAAGAAATATCCCCTGAGGAAGATGATTCACTCTTTCCTTTCTTGTTGTTCCCTGAGTTTAATGAATTACCTGAACCTAACATTTCTGATGTTGAGGATATTACTAAAGGGGGAACATCCAGGAGAACATGGTTAGATAGTCACCCTACAAGTCAGATTGTAGGAGATCTATATGAAGGAGTTAAAACTAGAAGGTTCCATGGAGAAAGTGTTTTATTCTGCTGTTTCCTATCTGAGAAAGAACCTACTGATATTGAAGAAGCTCTTCAGGATTCCTTTTGGATTATTGCCATGCAAGAAGAGCTGAATCAGTTTACTAGGAATGAAGTTTGGGAGTTAGTAGACAGACTTAAGAAGCACAATGTTATTGGAACTAAATGGGTGTTCAAGAATAAGAGAGATGAGAACAATGTCATTGTAAGAAACAAGGCAAGGCTAGTTGCACAAGGTTATTCCCAAGAAGAAGGCTTGGATTATGATGAAACCTTTGCACCAGTTGCAAGACTAGAAGTCATTAGATGGTTTCTTGCATATGCTGCTCACATGAAATTTATGGTATATCAAATGGATGTGAAGAGTGCATTTCTGAATGGTGTGCTTAAAGAAGAGGTTTATGTGGAACAACCTCCTGGCTTCTGTCAGAATGACCAAGTTTACAGGCTCAGGAAAGTCTTGTATGGTCTGAAGCAAGCACCCAGAGCATGGTATGATACTGTATCTCAATTTCTTACTGACCATGGTTTTACCAAAGGAACTGTTGATAAAATCCTGTTCAGGATAGAAGATGGGAAATATATCTTACTAGTGCAGATCTATGTGGATGACATTATTTTTGGATCCCCTAATCATCAGTTGTGTGAGAAATTCTCTACACTGATGAAAGAAAAGTTTGAGATGTCAATGATGGGGGAGATGAATTTCTTTCTAGGACTTCAGGTGAAACAATCAAAAAAAGGAATTTTCATCAATCAGGCAAAATATACCAGAGATCTGATTGCCAAGTATGGTATTCAGAATTGCAATGCAATTAGAATTCCTATGAATACTAACTACAAGATGGATCCTGATCCTAAAGGCAAGTCAGTTAATCATACTGATTATAGAGGGATCATTGAATCATTGCTCTATCTCACAGCAAGCAGGCCTGACATTACTTTTGCTGTTGGGATATGTGCAAGATACCAAGCTAATCCTAAGGCTAGTCACATGGAAGCTGCCAAAAAGATACTAAGATATCTAAAGGGCACAGTGAATAGAGGATTGTGGTATCCAACTGATGATAACCTTAAATTAATTGGTTATTCAGATGCTGATTATGGTGGTTGCAGAATTGACAGGAAGTCCACTTCAGGAACTTGTCAATTTCTTGGAAGCAAACTGGTATCCTGGTTTTCTAAGAAGCAGACCTTAGTAGCAACTAGTACTACTGGAGCTGAATACAGTGCTGCAGCAAGTTGCTGTGCACAGATTCTTTGGCTAAGACAACAATTGAGGGATTATAAGGTTATAGCCAATGAAGTCCCTATATTTTGTGATAACAACAGTGCAATTGCAATATCACAAAATCCTGTACTGCACACTAGATGTAAACATGTGGATATCATGTTGGGATTATACTGGAAAGTATGCTTTTACTTTGTATAATCAAAACTGAATTTTGGACTTATTTACTGAAATAAATTATTTATCACTGATGCTTTAAATATCATCGAATGTTACATATATTTATTACATAACTGTTCATTAAATAGTACGTGTTACATTGTAGTTAATTTAGTGATACCAGATCACAGAAGATTAAATTAACAATCCCTTGTGACTAAAAGTACACCATTCACGACCTAGATGGAAATGAACAATCCATCGTGAAAGGTTGAAGTGTAAGGCTCAGATTGGCTTGTCTTGACCAAGAGATTACACTAGTGCATGACTGCTGCACTGAATAGGACCTACAAGTGGACAAATTCTTCAAAACTGAACAAGGAAGAATTAGACCTCAGAGGTTCATTATTTCTTAATCTTCGTCCCTTAAATAGGATCACGTGTGGTTGATAACTATTGCTTTGACTTATCATGGGTAGAGAATCAACGAGATTCAATACTTTTTATCTTGGGCAATATTATTGGTCACATGCGATTGCTAAGATTTAATACGGAGAATCGTGTGCAAGTACGCTGGTTCGATTTGCCCCCTTGGGAGGTTCATAATATTAATCATACCAAATCTTGCAAGTGGAACTAGTTTCCGGTATGGATAATAATGTTGAACCGTTCCTTAACCAAGGACAAAAGATATTAATTAATGGAAAGCTATTTCAGTGGATTGAATTAATTAATGGGCTAGATAATCTTAAACACGAGAAATAATAACCGGGAGCCATATTGACTGTAATATGGGTTAAGATGGATAGTGCAATATTAATTATGTAGTGGGATTAATTAATATTTATGGGCTTGAATAATATTGTGGCTCAATATTGATAATTCAAGATCCATTGGAAGGTCCAATCTTAATTCTCCTAAAGGCCCCCTAAGTAGCCCAACATATAGTCCAATAACTGAAAAATATGTTTAAAATAAAATAAATATTGTTGCCTTATTTTTCCTCAATATTTCGAAAAATATGGATTAAAAGAGGAGAAAGATTTTCTTTGAATTTTGTAATGGAATGAAGATATGTATTCTTGGAATACAAGATTATCTCATTAAATTCAAGAAATCTCCCACTTGGGTATCCATATAACAATTTTCGAAAATCTTGAAATATAAAGGGCAAGAAAGATTTTCTTGATTTTCTTGAAAAGATATTATGAAAGATATGTATTTCTTGAAATACAAGAATATCTCATAAATTCAAGAAGATCCAAATCTTGGAATCTTGACCTAATATTTCGAAATTACTCCATAACAAAGAGGAGGTGGGATTTTGTGGAATATTATAATTATGGGAAAAAGAATATAGGAGACATATTCAACTTTTCTTGGAGATCAAGAAAAGATTTTCCCACATTATTTTGCCCTAAAATTTCGACCACCTATACTCTATAAATAGGGGATGATTCTTTCATTCCCAAGTACAATTCCATGTGCTAGAAAAATTAGTAAATCCACAACGGTGGTCCAACAAAATTTATTTTCCTTTTGTTAATTGTTCGCAAGTGTCCTACCACCGGATAGTCGAGCAAGGATTAAGGGAATACTTGGGAAGTTCTTTTGGTGAGTCTAATCAACAAGACCGTTGCAGTCCCAAGAGGTATGTTCACGTAAACTCGTAGAAAATTCTGCATGCGTAGGATTTATGTGAATTGATTATATGCATGATTTGTTGTTGGATTATTATTTGAATTAATATAGGATTAATTCATGCTAGTAATAATTATAAGAATTAAATTTGTAGGTCCCGAACGGGTTTTGTGAGGGCAGAAGTCTAGAGGGGAGGGGTGAATAGACTTCTGAAAACTTTTCGTGCAGATCAGGTGTGATGGCAGTTAGCCTGATCAGAGTGCAAGTGAATCAGTTTGGACTGATATCTAACTTACTAATCGCCTGAAGGCAGATCAGTTCGGTATCTATCAGTTTAACTGATTTGTGCGAAAGCTAAGTTTTACCCGTGTGAAAAACCAGTTTTGATAAATCAGATTCCAAAGTCAGTCTTTTAACCAGTTGACTAAAGTGTCAAACTTGATCAGATCAGAAGCTTGGTGCTAGCTGATCTTAACTTAGAATATGTATGCTGCTTTAATAGTTGTGTACGATTGTGTAAATAGTTAAACAAAGCAGGTAAAGGCACACAAGATTTATAGTGGTTCAGACAAACCAGTCCTAACAAGGGGCACCAACTAAACCAACTGGACTTAGATTTTTGTGTTAGTCCAACACAGTACACCAACAGATATTTAAAGAGTTCTCACTCAACCGATCCCAGAAATCAGAACTAGAAACCCTAGTCTGAAATCTTGCTAAACAACTTAACCTAACTTTGGGTTTGGATAAGATTGTTTTGGTTCCAACTATGAAATCTTTCCTAGTGTTTAAGGTAGCCTATCAGCTAGATGAAAAGATTTCTATGCTAAGAACTTATGGGATGAACACTTAATAAAATAATCTTCTAGTTTGTGTTCTTCGTGCGGAAATCTGATTATAGCTTGAGCTTCTTGATCGTTTCCGTATCTTCACTCTGAAGTGTGATCCCATATTTATAGACCTCGAAATCAAAAGAGCCGTTGGAGAGCAATTTGAATTTCAGGCTATATTTGGTAGGCTTGCAGGATTGATGTGACGTGCTTCAGGAACGGCATGGCCGAAAGCGTGAATAGTGTCTTTTATAGCCGTTAGAGAAAGCAGCACCAAATCCCGTAATTGCTGGCTCCGATCATACGTGTCTCGTTCTTATTGGTTAACAGACGCACTTTTTAGTGCTGTTCTTCCAACTAAGGTTGACATTCTTCTTGTTCAGATCATCGACATGATTTGGTGAAACATCAGTTTTCACCTGGTGAGCTGACCTAATCAGTCAAAGCTGATCAGTCTACCTGATGGAGTCTTCTGGTGCCGGTTGACTTAGCTTCAACTAGCAGACTCGGCTGATGTAGGTCTTCTGGTCTGATCTTCTGGAAGTCATCTGATCTTCAAGTATTCTGAGTTTGAGCTTCATGACTTCAGCTGAGATATCTGACTTTATCAGATCGATCTGATCTTCTGTTCTTCTCTTGCATACTGGCCTGTCGGATATCAGCTATTCTTTAGATCTTCAGATCTGACCTATACATATTGAGGTTCCCCCTCAATATGTGACCTATCTATTACATCAGTTGTTCTATACAGTAATTATCAACTGGTATTCTATAAACGGTAATATAAACATCAGTCAGCTAACAGGTCTGACTGGTCCCATTACATGTGTTTTAGAACTTTCATCAAAACTCTAAATTTCCCAACAATTTCCCCCTTTTTGATGAAACCAAAACACTTGAGAAACCAATCACAGTTGATAAATATAGAACAGTAAAGAGCACATAATCAGAAGACAATGAGATTTTGTCTTAAGATCAGAAAATAAACTTTTCTCATTAGATTTGTCGATTACATATTACATCAGAAAAGTTTGAATTTAAAAACAACTGATCCTGAGAAGTCTTCTGATTCTTCACTCTTTAGGCTTGTATCCTTCTGGCATCTCTCTTTGATCTTGAGGTACGTTGAAAATCTGATATAGTTTCCATTTGACATCATTGGTCTGCTGAGGATCAGTTATGCGCGTTTTGCTCAGGATGGTAAAATAGAATCTCTGAAATGCCAGTCTGTCAAATGAGCCATCTGCCTTCTTCGAGTAATCCAACAGATCATACTCTTGGCGAGATATTTTTACATTGATTATTTTGGCCTCATTTTCCAGATACTTCAGAAAATCTGGATGTTTGTTTTCCAACCAGTTGAGGAATTCAGCATCTGGAGATTCTTCTTGTGGAACAATACCAAGAACAAAGGCATCCAGAAGCCATTCACTTCTGATCTTATTCCATTCCTCAAACCTCTCAGCATGTGCAGCAGTTTTTGGAATGATCTCATCAATTCTTCTTTGGCGGTGAGGTTACGCACAGATTTTCCGGCCTTTCCTTTCTTAGCCCTCGATCCGAATTTCTTCTTCGGATCTTACGCATCAATGCCAATTTTTCGCCCTTCTCTCTTCTTCACTTATTCGGACCTTCCGCTAATCTGCTCTTTGGACGGTTTCTCGGCCGGATTTCTTATCGGCTGAATTTGGTAAATGTGCTTCTTGTGACTTTCTTAGTTTGAGTGGTCGGTACAAGTTGTGATGTCCCAAAGACCCGACAACCTTTCTTGCCTTTTGACTTTTCCATCTTTTTTCGAAATTTAGTTAGCAAAAAAGATCCAGATGGTCTAGTCTTTGTCCATAAGATTCAACTGTCTCTAATCGGGGTCTTCATTGTTACGATGCGTGTCGGTTGGTTTCTCACTCTGTCCTTCCCCCTTTTTGGTTTGATCAAAAAAGAGCAAAGTGAGGTGGGAGGTCGAGAACCAAAGTCGATCGATATCGCCCGATTGAGATCTCGCAATGATAAACCTTGAGCTTGAGCAGTTAGACTTTGAACCTTCGAGATCAGCTCAGTCTTGAAAGTTTCCATGGCAGTAGAGAGGGTAAGAATTAGTTTGTCAAGTTTCTCTTGATCAATTCTAGCTTTTTCGAAGAGCATCGGAAAAAAACTTGTTGTTGATCGACTGAATTAGCTTGTCATCAACTGATTTTATAAGTTCGGCGGAACCACGGTGGTCACAGCGGTTTGGGAGAACCGATCTTTGATTGCCTCAATCTGGGAAATAGCCAATTCCTTTTTGATCTGTTATTTCTTTGAGGCCAATCGCCTCGATCGACTATCACTCCCTCAACTTCTTCTTTCAGGAGATCTTTGAGACATGATCTGATCTCCTGAAGTTGATCAGCGGTGATGTGAGATGTAGGAATGTTATGCGTCACTTGATCTGTTTCAGTTGTTTGTGCCTCCAGTGGTTGGTCATGAACTGCAGCACCGGTTCCACTATCATCGGCAGCTCCCGCATCCTTCATAGGCATATCTGCTTCAAAGAAACTTCTTGGCCGATCTCGGTTTGCCTTGTTCGATCAACCCCAACTTCACATGGGATCGAGCTTTAATTGATTCAAAGCGGTTATCGGCTCGGTGGTGATCTATGAGCAATTTCTTCATATCGAAATCAAAATCTGCAAATTCATCAGCACCTCCCATCTGTTCTATAATCATCATAAAGTCTGAGAAGCTCTTTAACCGGAGATCTTTCCATGTGAGGATCTCCATAACTTCCTCTCTGATAACAGGATGGGCTACCAGCTCTGGATACATCGCATCAATATCTCGTTCAATTTGCATCCTGACCATTTTCCCGGTGATGGTCTTGGATGATCTGGACTCAGGAATTATTTGTTCAGATCGACCAGATTCCGGTTGATGAGATGTAGAGGGTTCTGGTGGTGCTTGAGTAGGCGGAAGTTGGCTGATTAGCTCGACCTGCAGAGGTTCTGTTGTCGAAGCAATTACGTCCGGCTCTGCAACAGGTAAGCTTTCTGGTTCGCGAACTGATGTAGTTTCAGGTTTGCGGGTAGGTGGAAGAGAAGGAGAAACATGCTCGATGGCTGGCCGTCCGAAAGCGGTGAGTCACCGAGTTTGAGGAGAAGGAGATCGTTAAGCCTCTTGTTCATTCCTCGAATGTTCTCAGGAAGCTCTCAACTTGAGAAGCCCCGCTGTCGATTTTTCACCCGATCTTTGTGCCGCATCCAGTGATCGACGCTCCTTCATTATCATCGACTCATCTTCCGAAAATGTGTCATGGAGGCCTGTTTTGCCTTCTTCTTCTTCCTCTTCTCTTGAGCCTTCACCGTTTTTCTTTTTTCTTTTGGGGGAGCATTTGGTGTAGAAGAGGCTGCCTTTTGTTTTTCTTTTTCTTCACCTTTTTGAGGAAGGGGCATGATCATCATCATCAGGTGGCCCATATATAGCTGAAGTTGTTGTGAGGAAGGCCTTGTAGGACTTCAGTCCATTCTGGTTCCATTCAGCATTTGGCAGTTTGTCTTTCAAGATAACTGCAACCTTGTTGAGATTGCTGATCCTCTTCTTCAGATAGACCTGCCTCCATTCATTAACTCCAAAATTTTCATGTTCTTGGAGTAGAATGGCCTTCAGGAAGCCATGCCAATTGATGTTCTTGGCTTCATCAATTATCGCAAACCATCTTTGTCTGGTTTTTGACGGATGTTAGAGCATCTGGGCTGAATGAAATACCCATGATTGTTTTTGACAATATGTCAAACAACAGTCGGTATTTCCTTTTTAGCATCGGTCTGACAAAACCTGCGGTCTTGATGTTTGTCAGCTTCCCTGAAGAGTTCGTTTCTGATCAGCTCATCTTCATTCTCCCTGTAGTGCGCAGGTGAGATTCTTCCTTTGGGCAAGTGTGAACAGGGCGTGTTATGTCCGCATTCGACGATCGATCTCCTCTCTGTTAACTGAAGAGATCAGTTCATCTCCAGGGGTGTCTGTATCTACCTTCAAATTCCTTAAGAATTCGAGTGCTTCATATTGCATCACTGGATTGCAGTGAGCATCACAGAATTTCTCAAGGCCTCATTTCTTCAGAATTTGCTCCACTTCCATGGATTCTAGATCCCGCGTAACACCAAACTGTACGAATTTGTCATCGACAATCTTTGTCGCTAGATCAGCATAGTTGCACATAATCTTTCCCATACCGTGAGTGGCCATCTACAACAAGATAGACTCGATTAAGATTGTGCATATTCATAAAGATATCATGTATAGATTATCAGACCTATTCACAGGCCTAGTAATCGATAAACACATACGGATATCAAGAAAAGATAAGGCATATCGCAGGATAACATATATAGACATAATCTATATGATCAAAGGATTTTGAAAAAGAAAATCATCAAATAACCAGAAATTACCAGATTCAGTTTTTTAGAAAATGAGTTTGAATCGCAGGAAAACACTTGAATCACAGAAAGGTAATTTTGAGTTTTCAGAGAGTAAATCGCAAGTTTTTTTAGAATAAGAAAACTCTGGTAGGGTTTTGATGAACCTTATAAGGAGGAGGAGGGAAAAACGAGATTGGAAGATCAACCGCTTTTGAAAGGTTAAATGATCCAGATTAAGCGGTTTTTTGATCGTATGGTCGAAAAAGCACGCATTTAATACCTTTTTGGATTTAAAAGCACATTTTGTAGCAATTAATACAAGTACCCCACGTCCGCATTAAATGTTTTGCAGGAAATACGTCACAAAAGGTAATGAGTACAGTAAGGCAAACAATATCAGATAAAAACAAAAAGTAAGCAATAAACAAGGGAATAGAAAAGTGTATTTGGTTGACTGATATTGTAATCAATCAATACCACTTGTAGTTGTTGATCCCACTTGTTGATCTTAGTTTTCTGCCTAATCCTTATAATTTCCCAACCGTTTTTTTCAAACCGATCCGCTTCACTTTAAGGCCCGATTTCCTTTTTCGATCCTCGTTCTCGATCGGTTGAAGTTCCCCTTCAACCGATATTTACTTTTCTTATAGACTGATATATCTGATTTGTTGAGGTATCAAGCTCAACTGATCTTTCTCATCTGATCAGTCTCTTATCTAATCAGATTTCAGTTGACCTAATCTGATTCTACTCAGACCAAGCCAATTCTTGGGATAAGTGTTACCGCCAAAACTTAGTTCTTGAAGAATTGAATAGTAGTCTCGATTCCCTAAGTTGGCACGATTTGACATGTGTAATAGTAGTCTGGATTCTTCGTAATGTCAAATCACCGTAAATTTATCCAATTATCAGTCGCGTGTTTCCTACACGTCCTGAGATCTGATTTCTCTAAAAGGCTTTGAGAAATCAATTTTGAATCGCACCCTTGCTTGGCCTCTATAAATTGGACCAATAATTTACACAAACATAACCCATTCACCATACTTATCTTCTTTGTAAAAATCATGCATTCGGTGAACCCTTATTTCCTGAAACTTCCTAATAAACCTTTACCCTTTTTTTTCAATGATTTCAGCTTCTCAAATCAACCCCGTGTCCCTTATCACTATTTTCGTCGTCATCAAAGATTTCACATACAATTGTTGCCAAGCTTCTCTACCACCAAGGCGGCGGATCTGGCTTGTCATGAATCGAGAAGACACTTCTCCCTAACCGTATGCACCTTGTGTGTCTATCGAGATGATGGAACTAGCATCAACAGACTCAGTCTGATATAAAACATGAGTTTGATATACGGTCTTGATCAGACAACAACCGATCTTCGTATATCAACTCTATTTTTGCATGTAACACATGTGCCCATAAGGTCTTTGAACCACTTTCTTGCACACATGTGCTCCATTTAACAAACCGGAGAGCCCATTGACTTCGTGTCTAAGGGCTCTCGCTTAGAAATCCTATCAAGGCCTCTCTCGCTCCATTGATTTTAAAGCCTGAAAGTGCCTTTAGGATTATTTCAAAGCCTTCTCACCCTTGTTAAGTGGGGGAAAATGGGAGAATCAGATCTTAAAATCTCTCTCTCTCCCCCTCTTCTAGGGTTAGGATGAAGGTTTAGGGTTATAGGTTTAGGGTTTTCGGTTTATGACTTATGTCTTGACCTCCCGTCCTCTTGTACTTGTAACTTGTAATGTAAACCCCGACCTTCGGTCTTTATCAATGAAAATTTCTATTATTCCATTGTTGTGTAAATTACCTGTTTTCTTATGCGATGTAAGCTTTAATCTTGTGAATCTTGCTTGTTGAATATCAGCTTAATCGACTTATAAAGTGTGAAATAACCCAATTCATTTAATCAGATAATACTTTAATCTGATCGGTTTTTAAATCGATCGATTCTTTTAATCGATAATCAGAAATCGATCGCCTTCTCATATCGGTTCCTCGACCGATCTTCTTGATCGATTTAGATACCAAACTCAATCGATTCCTCTTAACTTTGGTTAGTCTCTTAACCAAATTCTTCTCGAGAACGATCCATCAAGCATTTTAGGTGCTTTTTCTCCAAGATCCAGAAGCCCTAGCTCATTGCATAATTCTCTGAATCTGACCTCAGCTAGTGGCTTGGTTAGAATATCAGCTTTCTGTATATCAGTATGAATCTTTTCCATTCTGATATTCTTCTTTTCAACATGATCTCTTATAAAATGGTGTCTGACATCCACATGCTTGCATCTTGTATGTAGAACACGATTAAAGTGATTGCAATAAGCACTATTATCGCCACGTAATATAGGTACATTCTTAGCTACAATGTTATAATCCTCACCGCCGACTAAGCCGTGAGCGGTTAGAGCAACAACTTCCTCGCAACCATATATTCGCGCCAAGTAGTAGATGTCGTGAATCGATGTCTCCGCTTTGAAAACCACGAGATCGGGTTTACTTCCTAAAACCCACAAGTTCCCGAGGTTGACTTTTCTCATCAATCTTGCAACCTCCATAATCGTAATCGAGAATACCCACTAAGCTCTAGATTATCATCTGATGGGTAAAATAAACCAAGGTTTACTGTCCCCTTCAGATACTTAAGAATCCGCTTAGCTGCTTCTAGGTGGCTTTGCATTGGATTTGCCTAAAATCTGGCACATACACCCTCTCGCAAAAAGTGATATCCGTCTGCCGGGCGAATGGTATAGTAGAGATCCAATGAGAGCCCTATATTCTTTCTGATTTGTTTTCTGACCATCCTCATCTGGATCCATCTTGAATCTAGTCATCACAGGAATTTTGGCTTATTTACAGTTTTGAACTCCAAACTTAGCCAATAAATTCCTAGTGTACTTTGCTTGGCAAGTGAATATCCCTTCTGTACTTTGTTTCACTTGTAGAACCAGAAAGTAACTCATCTGCCCCGTCATGGACATCTCGAACTTCCCTTGCATCAGTTTGCTGAATCTTTCACATAGACTCTTATTGGGAGATCCAAAGATGATGTCGTCCACGATATCCGAACCATCGTAATATCTTCTCCATCTTCTATTCTCGATAAGGTTACGTCCCATTGCTCCTTTAGTGAACCCACCGCCTATCAAGAACCGAGAGAGATTGTATCATACCAAGCTCGAGGAGCTTGTTTCGAACCATAAAGAGCTTTTCTTAAATGGTACACTTGGTTGCTCTTTTCGGCACGGAGGTTGTTCGACATAAACTTCCTCTCGCTAGTACCCCATTTAAGAATGCACTTTTTACGTCCATCCGATACACAAATGAACCCTCTCGTAGGAAGATATGCCGTAAAATTGACCGAATGGCTTTTAAGGCGGCGATCGTGCAAAGGTCTCATCATAATCAATTCCTTCGATTGTGAATACCCCTTAGCAACAAGTCTTGCCTTATTCCCGGTTATGACATTTTTCTCATCTCTCTTGTTCTTGAATACCCACTTCGTGCCAATTACGTCTTGATGAGTTGGTCTCATCCATCGTTCCCAAACTTGATTTCTTTCGAATTTCCCAAACTCTCCCGCATGGCTAGAATCCAACTTTTTGGCTTGTAGAGCTTCCTCTCATCGTTGTAGGTTCCTTCATAGACGGATAACAAAGAATACATGGCACTTTCACCAACTGATGTCTAGTTTTAACTCTATCAGATGGGTCTCCGATGATCAGATCAGTTGGATGACTGGTTATCCAGGTCCTTCTGTTCTAATTTGCGTCGGTTTGGAGAACATCATCCATTTCTGATAAAGGTTCATTACTAGCGATTGGGAGTGGTGCAGAATTATGATCCACTTGATAAGAACATGTCTCAGCTGATGTTGGACTCATCATGTGCTGATGTCTGTTCGTGGGAACTTCAGGTGTTCCCCTTGAACTGGATGGTTCGATTGACATTTGTCTCACCGCATGCACGAACTTCTTCATCGACAATTTTTCGTACCTTAGGATCTGATTGATCTGGTGAATCAACTAGATCTAGAATGTATACTGTTACGATTTCTGATCCTTTTTCCTTGATCGTTAGCTGATCCATTTTCTGAGCATCAAGTACTGGTTGATCAGGTACATCTTGTTCTGAGGCAGATTTCTCTTGTTCAGAAGATGCTTCATCAAAGACTACATGGGGTGTTTCTTCCACAACTAGGGTTAAATCCTTTGTAAACCCTGAAAACCTTGCTAGATGAGGAATATCCTAAGAATATACCCTCATCTGACTTGGCCTCAAAAGTCTTCAACTGACTCTTCCCATTGTTGTGTATGAAACACTTACACCCAAAAACATGGAAGTAAGAAACATGAGGTTTTCTGCCCTTCCACAGTTCATAGGGTGTTTTGTAGTGAGCCTTAGTCAGAAGACATCCGCTTCGAGTATAACATGCAAGTGTTGATAATTTCCGCCTTGAAAACGGCTTGGTATTGCATGTTCAACTAACATCGTCTTGAAAGCACTTTCTTTGAGAGTTCTGTTTCTCCGTTCTGCTACTCCATTCTGTTGTAGGCGTTCTTGCGGTGATGTCTCATACGTCAGATACCAAACTTAGAGCAAAAAATCAAGAATAAAAGAGTTCATAAATTCTGTACCTTTATCTGATCTGATTTTTACTATACTGACACCCTTCTCATTTTGTAATCTCTTTAGCAGCTCGGGTATCTTCATTGTCGTCTCATTCTTCTTATGTAAGAATATAACCCAGGTGAACTTGGAGTAGTCATCCACGATTACCAGAGTATATTTACGTCCGCTGAGACTGACTGGTGTAACTGGTCCAAATAGATCCATATGAAGCGAGATGCAAGATCTCTGGATGCCGGTCCAGAATTCCTTGAATGAAGCTTTTGACTTGTTTTTCTTCCGACATGCAACACATGTCTGATCCTTTGAAAATACTTCATTCGGAAGTCCTTCCACTAAAGACATCCTTGCTATCTTATTAAGAGTTTTAAAGTTCAGATGACTCATTCTCTTGTGCTAGAGCCAACTGCTACTTTTGGAACTCTTAACAATCAGGCATGCATTTCTTGGGCAACTGTTCCAATCTGATGTGTAGATCGTCCCTTTCCTTGAACCAGTTAGCAAAATCTGTTGAGTGGCTTGATTTTTGATAGTGCATTGATCAGTCGAGAACTCAACACTGAATCCATTGTCGCAGAATTGTGAAACCGATAATAGGTTGTGCTTTAGAACTTCGACATACGAGACTCCACTCCATTTGTACATCATCATTCTCTAAGTTCTCAATCCTTTGGTATAACCAAAGTTATCATCACCGAAGAGTACACGCGGCCTTCGTTCTATGTAAGAGCCGAGTAGATGTTTGCTTCCAAATATGTTCCTTGAGCATCCACTATCGATGTACCAGATAGTTGCTTGCACACCTCCTTTGTTGGCCAGACCCACGCGAACCTGCAGCCAAATCAGGCTTTAGGTACCCCTTTTGGACTGGGTCCTGAGGGGTTAGGATTTGTTTTGGGGATCCATACAAACAGAGCACTTCTATTGAGATCAGTTAGATCAGAAGACCTGATTTGTCTCCCATACCTATCAACATAATCATACGTCTCTTTATATGCTTTCTTGATTAGTATGATTATTAGTGTGAACCTTGGGTGACTTAGAAGACTTGGGATTTATCTTTTTTTCTCGCTTGTCTTCTTTTCATCCAAAGGTGGTTCAAAAAAAGCAAAGCTGTTTCCCTAGGTTTCTGATTATAGGGGTAGGTACGACTGCTACCATCAAAAGATTCATATCTTTTTGGCATAGGTGGTTTTTGCAGTTTACCTAAAGCGTGCTTATTCGGCAGCTGGCCTTGATTGGGTCTCAGATTAGACTTCCCTTTTACAAAGTTGTCTTTTTTTATCGATACGATCTATTGATCGAGTTGAGGTCTCTTCGTAAGAACCGGGTTCTTCTTTGTTGATTCCTCTACCGATGCTTTTACCGGTTGGGGTCTATTTCGTTCCCTTCGGTTTGGGCACCGCCTTTACACTTTCAATCGGTCTTTTTCCCTTATTAGATACAAGTTTGGCTTTTGGTGTATCTTTGTCAGAAACTCGCCTGATTACACCTTTTTGAGGTGAATCAACCGAGGCTTTTGAGGATGTTGAAGGGTTCTCATACCCAAGTCCCTTCTTGTTAGTCATTGTTCGAAAATAGGTGTTCATATCTTGAACAGTTTTAGATGATTTTGTAAAAACCTCTATTTTCTTGCGCAAACTATCCTCAGACGATTTTAGACTCTCATGCATTCGGAATAGCTCATCAAATTTCGCTTGAAGGATTTTGAAGTCATCAGCTTGCTGTTTGTTAATTGCTACGTGATCTTTGATTTGCTTCTCCCGATCAGAAGATTTAACTTTCAGAATGTTAAGTTCCTCAGTTGCCTTCTGAGCAGTTTCAGTAGATTTAAGTTCAGAAGCTTTACTAAGATCGTTCTCTTTAGCAAAGTCGATTATTTACGATCCTCGACTTGTCATTCTCATTCTTCCACTACTATAGCATAAGTGTCTCTTGCATTGGAGAGATCATCAAGCAATTGCTCGAGTAGAACCTGGGTCAATCTCCCCGGCGGTGTGCTAATAATAGCGGTGTAAAAGGCATAAAGCGAAGGTTTGGAGGTTACCTCAGATTGGTCCTCCTTGGCCATCAGGCAGATCTCATCGTCATCTGAAGAGAATATCAGATCTTCATTCTCATAGAAGTCAACAGTACAGCTTATCAGACATAAATCCTCTACAGAGGAGTATCTAGAATCCTCAGAGGGCAGATAGGAATCATCAATTCCAGATGTGTCAGCAACCATGGCTTTTCTGTCCCTGTAACGTTGCTCTCTTACTGCCTCTTTTCTTCCCTTTCTTTTGGCGTCCATGTGCAGGCGTACCAGATTTGTCTTGACCGGCTTCTCACAGTTGAAGGACACTCCTTGATCCACAGAACCTTTTCTTCCAGGTGAATCACTCCGTCTGTATGATCTATCAGGTGACTTCCCTTTTTGATAGTAGTCTGAACTCCTTCTGTCAGATCGGTTATCTATTCTCTCATCATTTAGATTATCTCTTTTCTTTTCTTCTCTCAGGATCTCTTCGATCATCGATCTCGGTTCTTTCGAGATCCGCTTGGGCGATCTCCTATCTCTTCCTCGGCTATGTTGATAATCTTTATAGAATCTTCGATACTTACCAAGTTGAATATTTGTTTTTTCTAGTTTCCTGGTAAGCAGAGCGATCTGTTCTGCCTGACTTATGATGTTTCCAACAGGTTCATTTGCCTTCGATCTGCTGCTGGTTGCCTTAAACGCAACTAATTTAGAAGTTGAGGCTTCAGCGGGCACCACATCTTCATCTGCTTGTCCTCTTTCAATTAAATCGAACTCGTGAGCTTTAAGGCTTAAGAACAAGCTACTCGGCTTCATCTTTGAAATGTCTTGGCAATCCTTGATTACAGTGACTTTCATATCCCATTTCTTGGTGAGAGATCTTAAGATCTTGTAGTTGATATCCTTGTCTGACATCTCTCTACCAAGTTCTCGTAACTTATTCACTGACATAGTAATCCTTCCATCGAGTTCGTTGATGGTCTCGTTAAAAAGATCTTCGCTTTTTCGAACTTCACTAGTTCGGCTTGTAGACGACTGTCTTTGATCTGATCATTTCCTTCGCATATCTCAGCTAGAGTATCCCACATTGCTTTCGCAGTTTTGAGATATTTAATCTTTTCCTTGGTAACTCTATCCATCGTTTTCATGATAATATGCCTGGCAATTATATCTAGAGTATACGCTTCTTTCCTCTCGCATCCATCAAGGCCGGGCTTTTTTCGCAAAAGCTTCCCGGCAAAAAATCTGGATCACCTCCAACCGCAGGGGTTGTCGTGATATATGATGATGGGTCCTCTTCGATGACTTCCATCATTCTCGCCACTAATCGAACCTAGATGGTTGCACGATAAATGGCCCAATCTGCATACTCATCAATTGAGAACTTCGGATCATGATACATACCGAGGTATTATCCATGCCGAGTGATTTTGGAAAAAGAATGAGTTTTAAAAAGGTTTTTCAAGATCTGCTCAAATGACCACAAAGATTCTTCCTCAAGAATCGATGATACTCAAAGCCGCGGTCTATAGAACCACCGCTTAATACCACTTGTAGGTCCCCGAATGTGTTTTGTGAGGGCGTAAGTCTAGAGGGAGGGGTGAATAGACTTACAAAAACTTTTTTCGTCAGATCGTGTGATGGCGCTTAGCTTGATCAGAGTGCAAGTGAATCATTTGATCGATATCTAACTTACTAATCGCCTGAAGGCGATCGATTCGAGATCTATCGCTTTAACCGATTTGTCGCGAAGCTAAGTTTTACCCGTGTGAAAACCGTTTGATAAATCGATTCCAAAGTCGGGCTTTTAACCAAATGACTAAAGTGTCAAACTTGATCGATCGTAAGCTTGGTGCTAGCTAATCTTAACTTAGAATATGTATGTTTGCTTTAATAGTTGTGTGCGATTGTGTAAACAGCTAAAACAAAGCGTAAAAGGCACAAGATTTATAATGGTTCGGACAAACCAGTCTACGTCCCACTCTTCCCTATCACAAGGGGCACCAACTAAACCAATCGGACTTAGATTTTTGTGTTAGTCCAACACAAAGACACCAACAAATATTTAAAGAGTTCTCACTCAACCGATCCCAGAAATCAGAACTAGAAACCCTAGTCTGAAATCTTGCTAAACAACTTAACCTAACTTTGGGTTTGGATAAGATTGTTTTGGTTCCAACTATGAAATCTTTCCTAGTGTTTAAGGTAGCCTATCAGCTAGATGAAAATATTTCTATGCTAAGAACTTATGGGATGAACACTTAATAAAATAATCTTCTAGTGTGTTCTTCGTGCGGAAATCTGATTATAGCTTGAGCTTCTTGATCGTTTCCGTATCTTCACTCTGAAGTGTGATCCCATATTTATAGACCTCGAAATCAAAAGAGCCGTTGGAGAGCAATTTGAATTTCAGGCTATATTTGGTAGGCTTGCAGGATTGATGTGACGTGCTTCAGGAACGGCATGGCCGAAAGCGTGAATAGTGTCTTTTATAGCCTTTAGAGAAAGCAGCACCAAATCCCGTAATTGCTGTCTCCGATCATGCGTGTCTCGTTCTTATTGGTTATGAGCGCTTTTTTGATGTTGTTCTTCCAACTAAGGTTGACATTCTTCTTGTTCGGATCATCGACGTATGATTTGGTGAAACATCGATTTTTCTGGTGGTGACTTTGATCGATCGATCAAAAGCCGATCGATCTACCGATGGAGTCTTCAGTGCGGTTGACTTAGCTTCAACTAGCAGACTCGGCTGATGTAGGTCTTCTGGTCTGATCTTCTGATCTTCTGGAAGTCATCTGATCTTCAAGTATTCTGAGTTTGAGCTTCATGACTTCAGCTGAGATATCTGACTTTATCAGATCGATCCGATCTTCTGTTCTTCTCTTGCATACTGGCCTGTCGGATATCAGCTATTCTTTGGATCTTTAGATCTGACCTATACATATTGAGGTTCCCCCTCAATATGTGACCTATCTATTACATCAGTTGTTCTATACAGTAATTATCATCTGGTATTCTATAAACGGTAATATAAACATCAGTCAGCTAACAGGTCTGACTGGTCCTATTACATGTGTTTTAGAACTTTCATCAAAACTCTAAATTTCCCAACAAAATTTGTATTTAAATATTTATCCCGAATAGATCCGTGCAACTTATTCCCCAACAACTGGTATCAGAGCCTCGATTTCGGGCTCTGAATTTTTTAAATTGTAATTTAATTCATTTGCATTAAATTTGAAATTGGATAGTAGAATTGCTAGATCTTTTTTGCAGGTATCCAATTGTCATGGAATTTAATGTGTTTATTTATGCATGCATATAAATTGTGGTTTTTAATTCGATTCGTTCGAATTCATTTTGCCTCGTGAGAAAATCCACGAGTAGATTAGGATTTGTTTGATTTGATCAATGTAATAGACTAGTCTAGATCTAGGTTTATTTATTTTTTTGTAAATAAATTGTAACCGATCGAAACGGAGGCGAGACGAAAGAATTAAAGGATAAAATCCAAATCGGGCGAGGGCGCGCGTCATGCGCGGAAACGCGCTTAAGGGAGGCACGCTGACGCCGGATACACGAGGGCATGCACGGCATGGGGCGAGGCCGAGGGCCGAGCGCTGAGGATCGCCGCACGCGACGGGCGGGCGATAGGGCGACGTACCGCTGCGCGCCGGGCGGACGGGCGGACGAGGGCGAAGCGCGCGGGGACGCCGCAATTTTGCCGAAGTTCCACAGCGAGGCAAGGCCGGGCGAAAAAGTTTACGCGGATGCACACGGCACGCTGCGGTACGCCAGATCGCTTGCCGAGGTATCGCCGAGGCGTCTTAGAGGCACGCGGCGAGGAGCTCTTAGAGGCGTCTTGAGGCTACCGAGGCTAACTTGGCCAAGTGGCCGGCCGGATGTGGGCGTGCATCCCGGTTGCGAGCTACTTGGCGTTGCGTTTCGAGACGGAGTTCTTTTCGAGACGATCGAGTGGGAGAAATTCAAGACGGCGTTTCTTCAAAATCAAGCCAAGAAAAATCAAACCATGACAATTGGATAATTTGTGCCCAATATGTTTATTTTTCCGCTTTGCTTGATTTATTATTGTGCTATCTTATGCTTTATTTAATTTGTTTAAATGTGTTTGCATGAGAGTTGCCCAATGAAAAATCTCACCATAAAAAATTACTAAGTATGTTTAAATAATTAATTGACAATTTTATTCCGGGTAATAAAATTGAATTAATTTTGACCTCTATGATTTATTTATTTGTGAATTCTTTTGGAGAAATTCCCCCCACGGGACGGTCAAAAGTTAGCTTTCACATGAATGAATTCCAAATGGATGATTGTGAATTATTACTAGTGGCGACGATGACCCTCCCCACGAGGCTCGTTCAAAGTGAAATAATAATTTTGTATTTAATCATGGTTATTATTTAGGTATAAAATTGATATGCATATACTTCCCCGAAGTCCCTGTCAATTTTATATTGGTCAAGTGGGAGCCAACTATTAATTTGGATATTAAAGGTTTGTAACTGTTCTTGTTTGTAACCTGCTTGAATGTGTTTAAATAATGACCCACCCCACGTGGCTTATTTAAACTGTTTTGAGATGTTGGCTGATGCATGTTCATATTTTTTGAGATTTTAAATATGATGCATGTGATCGAACCTTGTGATATATTTGTGCTTATGCATATTATTGTTTATTTCAGTTCATCATGTCGCAACCTTTTAATCCACTGTTCAATATACTTAAAGATAATTTGCTTACTGGTGAAAACTTTGTTGATTGGAATCGTAAACTTACTATTGTCCTCACTGCACAAAGCCATATCTGGGTTCTCACTACACCTAAACCAGAAAAGCCAAAAGATGAGTCAACTAAAACGGTTAAGAAAGAGTATGATGACTGGGAGCATTCCAACGAAATGGCAAAGTGTACCATCTTGGCTTCTATGTCAGATGTGTTGCAACACCAACACCAGAACGTTGAGACCGCTGCAGACATCATGACTAGTCTTAAAGCGATGTTTCAACATCAGAACCATGTTGCTCGTCAGATCACCATGAGGGACTTGCTCTCTATGAAAATGGTGAAGGGAACACCCGTAAGGGAGGACGTTCTCCAGATGATGGCTCACCTTAATAAACTTGAGGTACTTGGCGCTGAATACGACATCGAGACCCAAATCGATTTTGTGCTCCACTCTCTGCCGAAAAGTTTTGAACAGTTTAGGCTGAACTACCAGATGAATAATCAGAAGTTCACGATGCCTGATATGTTGCAAGCTTTAGTCTCGGCGGAGGCGATATTGGGGCAAAAGAGCTAAGCCTTGGTGGCAAATGGACCTTTTTCTTCTTCTAGGCCAAGGGGTGGTAAGAACAAGAAAAAGGACAAAAGCCAAAAGCAAGTGAACTCAAGCGTTGCCAATGGCAAAGACAAGGTGAAGGGAGGTAAAGGAGTGAACAAGCCAGCTAAGGGAAAGTGGTTTAACTGCGGTGAAAAAGGACATTGGAGGTCAGCCTGTTCCAAACCCAAAAGGAATGGAAAGAAAGGTAATTCTCACGCACTAGTTGTTGAAACTTGTTTAGAGGCGTATGCCTCCCATTTATGGGTAGTGGATACGGGGATCCACTGATCATGTTTGTTTCACTTTACAGGGGTTCAAGCGGACCCGACAACTTAGTGGGAGTGAGATCCTCATCACACTGGGCGATGCTACGAGAGTGGCAGCTGAAGGAGTGGGAGAAGTGCACCTGTCTTTTGAAGACAGAGTTTTAATTTTAAGAGATGTTCTTTACGTTCCGAAATTTAGAAAGAATTTAATGTCAGTTTCTAAACTTTTTCATGATGGATATTCGGTTACTTTTAATAAAGTTGTTACCGTTTCTCTTTTTGATAAATTTATCTGTCATGGAACGTTGTCGAATAATCTCTATACAATTAACTGTGCACACCACTCACGAAATGCATCCTATAACACATCAACTGTTTCTGAGAAAAGAAAACGTTCATCAGACGTGAACGAGACACTTCTATGGCATCTAAGATTGGGACATATAAATCCAAAGAGGATTCAAAGGTTGGTGAAAGACGGTTCACTGGAGTTTCTCCAAGTTGAACCAATTCCAACCTGCGAATCATGTTTGGAGGGTAAAATGACCAAGAGGGCATTTGGAGCCAAGGGGAATAGAGCCAAAGAAGTGTTAGAAATCGTTCACACAGATGTATGTCGTCCAATGTCAACCAAAGCAAGAGGAGGTTATGAGTATTTAAATCACTTTTATTGATGACTACTCAAGGTACGGCAGTTATATTTTTCTTTATGAAGCATAAATCGAGACTTTTGAGAAATTCAAAGAATTTAAGGCTCAAGCAGAGAATCATAGGGAAAAAATGTATCAAGTCTCTACGATCCGATCGTGGGAGGCGAATACCTCGACTTTTGAGTTTTGAACTACTTATTCGATGAAGGGATTGCATCCCAAATTAATCGCAGACCCTAACCCCTCAACAAAACGGGGTTGCAGAGCGAAGAAAAAGAACTCTTTTGGAAATGGTTAGATCTATGATGAGTTATGCGGATCTTTCCAAGTCGCTTACGGGGTCATGCCTTGGAAACAACAAATTACATTCTCAACTTGGTGCCATCCAAATCGGTTCCCAAAAAACTCCCGAAGAATTGTGGACCCAAGCAAGCCCGCTTTGAGACACATGAGGATTTGGGGGTGTCCGCCTACGTGTTGGACAAGGAAGCCAGAATGGATCCTTGATCGTAATTAAGGTTGTTTGTGGGATACCCCGAGGGAACAAAAGGGTGTATGTTCTATGGTCCCGAAGATCAAAAGGTGGTAATAAACACCCACTTTAGAATTTTGGAAGAAGACTATATGAATGAAAGAAGATCCAGAAGTGAGATTACCTTAAATGAGCTAAGGGGGCTAACCTCAATGCCAACTGTATAAGATGACATACCAAACGACACACTTACACAACCGGAACCTCGTCAGAAGTGGGAGGGTTTTGAAACAGCCGAGAGATTCATGGAATAGGAGAGTCCTCGGACTTGATTCCCGAACAAGACGAATCAGACCCATGGACATATGACGAGGCAATCCAAGACAAGGATGCAGATTCTTGGCAAACAGCAATGAGAGCCGAAATGGGTTCTATGAATCATAACAGAGTGTGGGAGCTAGTCGAACCACTTAATGGGGTCAAACCCATTGGTTGCAAGTGGGTGTATAAGAGAAAAAGAGGACCGGACGGGAAGGTGGAAACCTTTAAGGCAAGACTCGTGGCGAAAGGTTATACTCAAAAAGAAGGGATCTGAGGAAACTTTTTCGCCCGTAGCCATGCTCAAGTCCATCCGAATTCTCTTATCGATTGCTACGCATCTCGACTTTGAAATCTGGCAAATGGATGTCAAGATAACTTTCCTTAACGGAAGTCTTGATGAAGAGATCTATATGCAACAACCCCAAGGCTTCATTGAAAAAGGCCAAGAACACCTAGTTTGTATGCTCATGAAGTCCAATTACGGACTCAAACAGGCATCCAGAGCTTGGAACCAATGTTTTGATCATGTTATAAAGTCTTATGAGTTTGATCAAAACGAGTTTGAAAGTTGTGTGTACAAAAAGCGTGTCGGAACTGCATTGGAATTCTTAGTACTATACATAGATGACATTCTAATCATCGGGAATGATGTAAAGGTGTTATCAGGCGTAAGGGCATGGCTTTCAAAGCAGTTTGATATGAAGGACTTAGGGGAAGCCGCACACATCCTTGGGATCAAGATCACTCGAGATCGCAAGAAAATGATGATAGGCTTGTCGCAAGCTTCATACATAGACACTGTCTTGAAACGATTCAGCATGTAGGATTCCAAGAAAGGCTTCGTACCTTTCAGACATGGAATCCATCTATCCAAGAAAATGTGCCCTAAGACGCAAAAGGAGATAGATGACATGAGAGGCATTCCATATGCTTCGGCTGTCGGAAGCCTTATGTATGCAATGCTGTGTACGAGACCGGATATCTGCTTTGCCATTGGCATGGTGGCAAGATATCAAAGTAACCCAGGGAAAGAATATTGGACTGCAGTTAAAAACATTCTGAAGTATCTGAAAAGAACTCGGGATAGAATGTTAATTTATCAGTCAGATAGTCTAATCCCCATCGGCTACACAAACTCGGATTTCCAATCAGACATAGACTCCAGAAAATCTACCTCCGATAGTGTGTTTTGCATGGGGGAGGAGCCGTGACATGGAGAAGCGTCAAGCAGAAATGCGTCGCAGATTCTACCATGGAAGCCGAATATGTAGCTGCTTGCGAGGCAGTGAAAGAAGCGGTTTGACTCAAGAACTTCCTAGTGGACTTGAATGTAGTTCCGAATTTGCCCAGCAGAATCACTGTTTATTGTGACAATGCCGGAGCAGTTGCAAATTCAAGGGAACCAAGAGCCCACAAGGCCAGCAAACACATTGAAAGGAAATATCATCTTATACGAGATATCGTTAAGATAGGAGATATAGATGTGGCAAAGATAGCGTCTGAAGACAACCTAGCAGATCCATTCACAAAGGGTCTGCCTCTGAATACATTCGAGAGACATGTGGAAGGAATGGGTGTCAAGACCGTTGCCAATCTGCTTTGAGTATAAGTGGGAGAAATTATTAGGTTCGTGTAGGTGACATTAGATGTCACGAATTAGGAACTACACGAGACATGTTGTAGTATACTTAAAAGCAGACTTTGAGTATAAGTGGGAGATTGTTGGGATTATACTGGAAAGTATGCTTTTACTTTGTATAATCAAAACTGAATTTCAGACTTATTTACTGAAATAAATTGTTTATCACTGATGCTTTAAATATCATCGAATGTTACACATATTTATTGCATAACTGTTCATTAAATAGTACGTGTTACATTGTAGTTAATTTAGTGATACCAGATCACAGAAGATTAAATTAACAATCCCTTGTGACTAAAAGTACACCATTCCCGACCTAGATGGAAATGAACAATCCATCGTGAAAAGTTGAAGTGTAAGGCTCAGATTGGCTTGTCTTGACCAAGAGATTACACTAGTGCATGACTGATGTACTGAATAGAACCTACAGAGGACAAATTCTTCAGAACTGAACAAGGAAGAATTAGACCTCAGAGGTTCGTTATTTCTTAATCTTCGTCCCTTAAATAGGATCACGTGTGGTTGGTAACTATTACTTTGACTTATCATGGGTAGAGAATCAACGAGATTCAATACTTTTTATCTTGGGCAATATTATTGGTCACATGCGATTGCTAAGATTTAATACGGAGAATCGTGTGCAAGTACGCTTGTTCGATTTGCCCCTTGGGAGGTTCATAAACTTTATCATACCAAATCTTGCAAGTGGAACTAGTTTTCGGTATGGATAATAATGTTGAACCGTTCCTTAACCAAGGGCAAAAGATATTAATTAATGGAAAGCTATTTCAGTGGCTTGAATTAATTAATGGGCTAGATAATCTTAAACACGGGAAATAATAACCGGGAGTCATGTTGACTGTAATATGGGTTAAGATGGATAGTACAATATTAATTATGTAGTGGGATTAATTAATATTTATGGGCTTGAATAATATTGTGGCTCAATATTGATAATTCAAGATCCATTGGAAGGTCCAATCTTAATTCTCCTAAAGGCCCCCTAAGTAGCCCAACCTATAGTCCAATAACTGAAAAAGATGTTTAAAATAAAATAAGTATTGTTGCCTTATTTTTCCTCAATATTTCAAAAAATATGGATTAAAAGGGGAGAAAGATTTTCCTTGAATTTTGTTATGGAATGAAGATATGTATTCTTGGAATACAAGATTATCTCATTAAATTCAAGAAATCTCCCACTTGGGTATCCATATAGCAATTTTCGAAAATCTTGAAATATAAAGGGCAAGAAAGATTTTCTTGATTTTCTTGAAAAGATATTATGAAAGATATGTATTTCTTGAAATACAAGAATATCTCATAAATTCAAGAAGATCCAAATCTTGGAATCTTGACCTAATATTTCGAAAATATTCCATAACAAAGATGAGGTGGGATTTTGTGGAATATTATAATTATGGGAAAAAGAATATAGGAGATATATTCAAGTTGTCTTGGAGATCAAGAAAAGATTTTCCCACCTTATTTTGCCCTAAAATTCCGACCACCTATACTCTATAAATAGGGGATGATTCTTTCATTCCCAAGTACAATTTCATGTGCTGGAAAAATTAGTAAATCCACAAAGGTGGTGCAACAAAATTTATTTTCCTTTTGTTAATTGTTCGCAAGTGTCCTACCACCGGATAGTCGAGCAAGGATTAAGGGAATACTTGGGAAGTTCTTTTGGTGAGTCTAATCAACAAGACCATTGCCGTCCCAAGAGGTATGTTCACGTAAACTCGTAGAAAATTCCGCATGCATAGGATTTACGTGAATTGATTATATGCATGATTTGTTGTTGGATTATTATTTGAATTAATATAGGATTAATTCATGCTAGTAATAATTATAAGAATTAAATTTGTATTTAAATATTTATCCCGAATAGATCCGTGCAACTTATTCCCCAACATATCAGGCACCCTTTCATTAGAGACCATGTAGAGAAGAAAGACATCAGGATGGAGAAAATTCATACTAATAAACAGAGAGCTGATATTCTTACTAAGCCATTGGTTGAGTCATGATTTCAGGAACTATCAGTAGAATTAGGAATGTTGGATCCAAGTGAGTAATTTATCCTGAAGGGAGAAGCTCTTCAGATGCATGAAGTTTTTAGTGGGAAAAACTCAGGACAAAGACCTCTCAGGATGGAAACTGAGAATCAGGATGGTTTTGTCATGGTCAGTGTTCAGTAAGGTTTAAGTATTCAATTAATCCTGAAACACACTTGGCACATGCATTTACTCACAAAGCATTTATTTCAGTCAGTAATCATTTGAAATAAATACAAAAGACCTGAACTTTAAGCGGGAATGTTTGAAAGATTCTTATTGGTTAATATTTTGGCAGGACACCAAAGGGTTACCTCAATTAGAGTGAAACATCATTTTGTCACCCTAATTGCTGCCATTAATATGCATATCTGATTATTTGCTATTAATAGCAAATAAACCTTGAGATTATATCAACCATTGATTAAATAATAACCGTTCATTCAGATTTAATCTTAGCCCTTGATCTATTTCATTAGATCATATATATACCCCAGAGTTTCCAAAATCGTAACACTTTACACTCTGTTTTCCTACAAACCCTCCAGATTATCAAACCCTTTGTTCTTCAAATCCAAACCTACAATAGAGTTCCCAGTTACGCGATGATTAAAAACCTTGCGGAAACTGAAAAACCATACTTCGAGCACGTTGTTGCGATGGTCGACAACAAAACAACGCTGATTGAAGAAGAAACCTTGAACTTGCTTCGAATGGCGCGGTTGGATAAGCTGGTGAGCAACACGCTAGAGTTAGAATTGCCACAAGAAGTTCTGCAGTTTGTGGTAAATCTCAGAGAAGGAGAAAATGGCTCTCTGGTCTCACAACTATGTTTTGGCACCAACACAAAATCCAAGGCCGAAGCAGTTTGTACGAGAGAGGTAAATTTATCACTTCAAAACATTAATATTATTTTTGAGTTATGTGATAGAGGGGATGATCCTGCGGTATATATGTCGGGACATGAACAAGAGATTTTGGATAGGTTTACTACTTCTAAGGTTGAACTAAAAGGGGCGTTAAACAAGAAATGTTTAAAACCGGTATATAGTGTCTTGATTGATATTGTGGCCAAGTGCTTGATGAGCACCTCTGGAAGTCTAGAGCAAGTAAGTCGGAATAAATTAAGACTTATGGTTGCAATAGAGGACTCACCATCGAGAAATTTCAACTGGTTAAAATTTCTGGTGGATTTTATACTGAGTCAAAATCAGAAGCTAAAGTATGCTCGAGGAGCATTCACGAAGAATGGAAAAGTTCTTTATGGAACTAAAATTAGCTTCTTAATCGAGACTTTGCCAAGAAAGAAGATGTTTCTGTTGTCCGGAACCGAATTTTTCAGAAATAGAATTATGTTCAGAAAACCAAAATCACAGAGAATGAGAATGGCGTCTTCTGAAAGTCCGAGTTCGACAGCTCAGGATGAGCCTGAAGAGTAGGCTGTCTAGGATGAGCCTGAAGAGCAGGCTGTCCGAAATGAGCCTGAGGAGCAGACAGAGCAAGTGGAGATTGAAAGCTCTGATTCTGATCAGGACAATCGCACTATTGCTGATGTAAAAAGGACAAAAGGGAAGAAAGTGGTGGAAAAGGTCGTAGAGGATCCTGAGAAAAGGAAGAAAGCTCTTGATCTTTTGAGAGTAAAAAGGGAGATTGGTGAAAAGAAGAAGGCTCAGGAAGAGCAAAAGAGGAAAACAAAGCGGCTAAGAAAAGTCAGTGAAGTGGCTTCAGGAGAGAAATCTCCATTGGACACACTTGTGAAGCCGTTTCACAAGCTGCTGAGAGGGAAGCTGAGAAAATCCCTGAATCTGGAAGAGATGAGGATGTATTTACTGACATTCTCACTACCAGCATTGGAAGTGATAGAATTTCACGAGAGATCTTCACAGGTTCTCAAAAACCTGCTGAAGAGAGCCAAATACCGATCCCACCCACTCACCCCACAGAGCCAAAAATACCCACACCTTCAGAGGCTCAATCTAGCTCTGAAGAGGAGTCACCTGTTCCTGAAATCAGGAAAGGTGAAGCTGAAGAGAAAGAATGGAAGTTAAAAGCTCAATGATTTGTCTTGGACAAATATCTAGAACTTGCCAACTATCCTGATCTTCAGGATATGTTCATCAGACTGAAAACGACTATGCTGATAGTCAATCAATGTTTCACCATGATGCTGAGAATTGGGAACTTCAGAGGTGAAGACTTTGGGGGGGAAGAAGTGGCGGAACTAGATGCTTTTTCAGGACTGGGTAAGAAGAGATTGAGAATTAAACCTGTTGAGTTTGAAGCACTGATCAGGAAGAAAATTACTGAGAGGCAGGATGTGGATCAGACCGAGAAAACTGATAAGGGTCAGGACAAGGAGGACCCACCTCAGGACAAGCCTAACAAGGACCTTGCTGAAGGTAGTCAGAAAAATGCCGAGGATGGAGCAACTGCTCAGGGGGAACAAGCTCAGGATATTCCTGAACTTCAGATGATCACTATGGAAGAAACCCCTAAGGAGCCTGTTGCACCTTCTACTGAATTTGCTAAAATTGGACTTCAGACTGAGGCTGAAGAAGAAGTCCCTGTTCCTCCGCAACTAACAGTTGATCTCACTCCTATTGTTGAGAAATTAACTAAGTTCGAGCCTATGAATGATCAGATGGCAAAGCTTGAACCTCTGGTTGGTGAAGTGTCTAAATTGGCTGAGGCACAATTTTCTCAGGATGAATCCATCAAAACACTTAATACATCTATGGTAACAACGGCTCAGGTAAATTTACTATCCACTTCTATTGATAGCAAATTTACTTCTTTCAATGCAAAGATAGATGATGTGGCTAAGGAGATGAAGGAAGAAATGGTGTGACACATCAGCTAAGGAGATGAAGGAAGAAATGGTGAGATAGTTTGATTTGAGATCAAAAGTGCTTGAGGATTTTCTGAAATCCAAGACTGATGAGATGATCAAATCAGCTGTTGAAGTGTTGAGTAATTCTCTGATGGAAAAGTTGAAGGCAACATATGGTGGTCTTCTGAAGACACCAGCTCTGGAATTAACATGCTGAGAAGGATACAGGATGAGCATTTTCAAGTGGCTGCAGAAGTTAGATCAATTGGCAGAGAACAACTACACATGGACAGAACCCTTTCCGAGCTGATTACCAACTATGATGCCAAAAAGGGTGAAAGTTATGACAAGCTTGCTGACCTGCCACCTCTGGAAAAACAAGTTGAACAGTTTCCTACTGATCCATAGAGGAAAGAGGAAAGAGCCTGAAGTGCTGATACATCCTTAAGCTGCAATGGAAGTCATTGAGGAAAGAACAAAGAGGCAGAGGACACAAGAATCCAGTAAGCAAGGAGAGGCCTATGGAATCTTGAATCCTCAGAAGAAGCCTATTGCATTTGTGGAGAAACCTCTGAAAACTAAACAATTGGCTAAATCAGTCAGCAGGAAGTCCACTCAGAGGAAGTTAGCTCAAGAATTTGAGGAGGATCCTGAAGAAGATGTTCAGAAAGTTGCTGAGAAAGATGAAGAGTCTGAAATGGATGATCTCTTCAAGGATGGATTTGGTGAATATGATGTATCCACCAAAAGATTCAACTGGGACTGGCACAACACTGTGAAAGCTATTGAAGCTGAGAAGAAAAGGAAAGCGGTCATTTCTGTGTCAGGCTCAGAAATGAGCAGAAAGGAGAGGGAGGAAGCCAAAAGAAAGCTAGGAGGCTTTCAGAGGATGATCAGAAGGAGGAGAGGCACCAAACCAATGAAGAGACAGTTGTCTCATGTAGACAAGTGGATGCCTATTGAACTGAATGATAGATGGGAGACGGCCAAAAGAGAATTTGTGTTCAACAATGATATTCTACAAAATTGGTCTGAACCTAACACTGATAGGGATGAAGCATTCATTGCCTACTTGCTACAGAACTTCACTGACATATGTCAAAAGTGGTTTGACATATTTGATACCTTGAGTTATCATCCTAAAGCTCCTGGACAGATCAAATACCCTCCACCAAGATACAAGAATGGGATGATCAATTATGATTTCATTCATGCTGATTTTGTGGATCAGGCTGAGTATCTAGGACTGACAGGGAGTGATGCACAGACCCTTTAGAAGAGAGAAGAACTGAAGAATAAATACTATGGCTTGTTCAACCTGAATCCACCAGCTGATGAAATTGAATCTGATGATGATTAAGTATCTTGTCTTTTTTGTTTCATTAGAATTTTATGAAAACCAATGTAACATGTACTTATGGTTTTTGAGCTTAATGAAAAACTCTACTGATTGTTTGTTGATCAAAATATAATTTCTCATTATTTTACTGATTACTTGATGGTTGCCTTTACTTGTTTTTACTTGCTTTATGAATTTGAAACCTGAATAGATGATAGGTTTATTTTCTGTTTGCAAGCTTGTAACAAGATGGTTTTGACATCATCAAAAAGGGGGAAATTGTTGGGAGATGAATTTAATAAAGATTTTGATTAGATCCCAAAACCCCTGAGTATGACATGTTTCAGGACAATCTTGGTAGTATAAGATCAGATTTCAAAGTGATTGTTATGTTTCAGGATTATCTGCACCATGTATAGTCAGCAGATATAGATCACGTTATAATAGGCTTAAAGAGTTTTGGTCTGAAGATCTCAGAAGATTCCTGAAAACCAAAACATACTGAAGACACTAAATCATACTGAGAGATCAGTAGAGCCTGAAGACTAGAAGATTCTGAAGACCAGAAGATCCTGAAGACTCTTTTGTACTGAACCAAAAGACCCTGAACAAGTCACTTCGAGTTGAATAGTGTTTGTTCATTCTTAGTACATACAAAGAGAATGTTATACGTTCGTGGACACTAAGGAAAATATCAGTTCAGTGTGGTTGACTAAAAGAGCCGTTTTTGTTGTCTCTGTTCAAAGAAGGATTTCAACCAATGAGGAGGCGACAACAACGTACTTTAATGACACTGAAAGCGACATTTCCCTGAAGAATGTCAGCGTTGATATTTGTCTTGTTCACAGAAATTGGTAATTGGCTACTTGGCTGGATATTTCCTAAAACATGCAAGGGTGCGTTCAAACCCTAATATAGCCGTTCATCAATTACCCAAAGAAGAAACCCTAGATGTTATCTCTCCAACGGATAGTTTTCAAAGGTAAACTTCTGGAGAGTTGCCTATAAATACCAGAGGCCTTGGACATTTCAAGGTTATGGGAAATCAAAGCAACTCTAGAGCTCATTCGTATTCAAGCAATCTTGTGAAGCACTCGAAACCCTTAGAATTTCCCAAGTGTTTCATCATTGAAGAGATCTCATTTAATAAGTCTAGATTTTAGATATATCCAAATCTTAGTTAGAGATATCCTACCCTTTTTACTTGTGTTTAATTGTAAAAGGATATCTCACCTTAGTTGGAAACCAACCAAAACCCAAACCCTTTGATTAGGTAGTGTTGGTCCCGGTGGGAAAACCCATTTTGCGCTTGCGGAAGCAAACATGTCGAGCGATGCATATAAAAACAGGGGTGAAGGAATGGTGATTCCAGATTTTTCTCCTTTCAAGCTCATGTGTTGTGTCATGCTTATTATCGAATGCATATGACAAGATAAGAACGTAAAGCAATAAAGAACACAACATTGTATAGTGGTTCGGAGACTCAAGCTCCTACATCCACTCTCCCCGTTCCTAGGGAAATTCCTTCAAACACTTCCTAAGGCTTTCTGACTACCTCTGTAGTTTACTAACCTTTCTACTTTGAGCTTTCTGACTACCTCTGTAGTTTACTAACTCAAACTGGACTTATCACCCTCTCGGGCTCGCCTCTTATATGTTTAACGAGTTCACACTCCTTCGGGACTTATCACCCTCTCGGGTTTGCATAACAACTACCTCACTTCACCACTAGTTATCTCTTACGAGAATGGGGTTTGGGTTTGGTGTTGTCTCCAACTATGGTGAGATTTTCCCTTACATTTGTTTAGCCTCAATGCTAAGGTTGGGAAAATCTCTCTAAGCTTATGATACATCGTGGGTTGCTTAAGTTGGGTTCTAGAACACTCTTTGAATATATTTGTATATCTACAGACTTGTGTTCTAGGGTGGGAATGCATTGACTATAACGCTCTTGGCTCTGTAGCATTTTGTGCATAATCTCCACACTTAATTTGATGGAAGATCTTGTATTTATAGTGTGGATTTGAATGTTACCGTTGGAGAGAATCACATTGAAATCCATACCATTCTTTGTAGGTTCTGCAACTTTTTCAGCTTGGTTGTCTTCCTCTCATTGGTCCACGTCAGCTGGATTCCCACGGCTATATTCCTCAGCTTCAGTGCCTCGGAACATTCAGGATATACTGAGCATTCAGTATATTACTGAGTCTTCAGTAATTACTGTGCCTTCAGTATTCTCTGAGTCTTCAGGTTTTTCTGAGCTTTCAGATTTCTCTGAGTCTTTCAGATTTTTTAGTTTCATACCGAGTCTTCAGAATCTAACCTGTTCTATATCTGCCGACTATACACGGTGCAGATAACATCCTGAACACTCTAAAACTGAGCCTTGACTCATCTATCAAGATTATCCTGAACATGTCATACTCAGGGGTTTGGGATCTAATCAAAATCATTCTTTATTAAATTCATTTCCCAACAATTTCCCCCTTTTTGATGATGCCAAAACCATCTTGTTACAACATTCTTAACCTATACTCAGGTTTCAATTTTTCCTATTACAAGAATGGTATATCTCTTAACAATCAATTCAGCAATGAACCACCCAACAATTTCATCACCAAATAACAATAATCAGGCATATCAAATATAAAGACATGTAAAAAAAAAGATAATGAGGTATTATCTTTGAGCATAAAGATAAAGTTTTCATTGATGTATGATAGACTATTACAGTTTACAATGAACTTATGAGAAAAATAAAGACAAAAACATAAAGAATTACAAGTCTTCAGTCTTGGTCTTCAGTCTTCTTGATCTTCAGCTCGGCTCTTGGCCTCAGGTCTATCTGAGCTCTCAGTGTCTTCAATAACATACTGAGTCTCAAGTCTCTTGTTTCAACGGACCTTGTCTGATCAGGCATACTGACACTCATGCTGACTGAGTTCAGTTTCTTCTGACTTCAGACATTCTGACCCTCAGGTTTTTTTTACTTACTGAGTTTCAGATCAGTTTTCTTTACTGAATCTCAGATCAGTTTTACTTACTGAGTCTCAGATCATACTGAGTCTCAGATTTACTTTTACACAGGCTATCTGATTTCTTCTTTGTCTGATCTTGATCAGCTCGACTGATCAGATCAACACATCTTCAGATCAACATATCAGGATAACATCTGGTAAGTACATCATATCAGGTTAGCATATCAGTTTATCATATCTGATCTTGATCACGTCTGATCTCGATCAGTCTCTTCTGCTTATCTTCTGATTTGCAACCTTCTCTTCTGATTTGCTGGCTTTAGCTTTTCTCCACTTTTGATTTTGCACAACTCATCAGTTTAACTCCGAACTCATCAAACTCATTTGATCTCGACCAGTCTCGTCTGCAGCCTCGTCTGATCTCGATCATCTACTTCTGATTTCGTGAGTTCCCCCTCAATTTGTTCTTTCGTTCCCCCTCAACTTGTTATCTATAAATTATCTTGAATAACACAAGTTGATAATGTTTTGGCATAGAACTAAAATATCCCAACAATTTCTCAATTGATAAAGACGCCAAAACATCAGAATATATGCATTTTTAAAGAAACGGGTTTTTCTTTAAAAAGATCTGTTCAGGTGGTCACTCTGAAATTAGTGAACCTTTTGAACTCCCGCTTTGATACCACTTGTTGGTATCAGATCAGAGACATGTTTAAAAATAGATCTGCTCAGGCGATCACATTGAAGAAGTAATCTTTTGAGCTCCTGCTCTGATACCACTTGTTGGTCTCAGATCAGAGACAGGTTTAAAAAATAGATCAGCTCAGGCGATCACATTGAAAAGGTGATCTTTTGAGCACCTGCTCTGATACCACTTGTTGGTCCCGGTGGGAAAACCCATTTTGCGCGTGCGGAAGCAAAACATTTCATTGCGGTGCATATAAAACAGGGGTGAAGGAATGGTGATTCCAGATTTTTCTCTTTTAAGCTCATGTGTTTTGTTTTGCTTATACTTGAATGCGTATGACAATATAAGAACGTAAAGCAGTAAACAACACAACAATGTAAAGTGGTTCGGAGACTCAAGCTCCTACATCCACTCTCCCTGTTCCTAGGGAAATTCCTTCAAACACTTCCTAAGGCTTTCTGACTACCTCTGTAGTTTACAAACCTTTCTACTTTGAGCTTTCTGACTACATCTGTAGTTTACTAACTCAAACTGGACTTATCACCCTCTCGGGTTCGCCTTTAGATGTTTAACGAGTTCACACTCCAATCGGGACTTATCACCCTCACTCGGGATTGCCTAACAACTACCTCACTTCACCACTAGTTATCGCTTACGAGAATGGGGTTTGGGTTTGGTGTTGTCTCCAACTATGGTGAGATTTTCCCTTACATTTGTTTAGCCTCAATGCTAAGGTTGGGAAAATCTCTCTAAGCTTATGATACATCGTGGGTTGCTTAAGTTGGGTTCTAGAACACTCTTTGAATATATTTGTATATCTACAGACTTGTGTTCTAGGGTGGGAATGCATTGACTATAACGCTCTTGGCTCTGTAGCATTTTGTGCATAATCTCCACACTTAATTTGATGGAAGATCTTGTATTTATAGTGTGGATTTGAATGTTACCGTTGGAGAGAATCACATTGAAATCCATACCATTCTTTGTAGGTTCTGCAACTTTTTCAGCTTGGTTGTCTTCCTCTCATTGGTCCACGTCAGCTGGATTCCCACGGCTATATTCCTCAGCTTCAGTGCCTCGGAACATTCAGGATATATCGAAAGCATTCAAGATATTACCGAAGTCTTCGATGAATTATCGCGTGCCTTCAGTATTCTCTGAGTCTTCAGGTTTTTCTGAGCTTTCAGATTTCTCTGAGTCTTTCAGATTTTTTAGTTTCATACCGAGTCTTCAGAATCTAACCTGTTCTATATCTGCCGACTATACACGGTGCAGATAACATCCTGAACACTCTAAAACTGAGCCTTGACTCATCTATCAAGATTATCCTGAACATGTCATACTCAGGGGTTTTGGGATCTAATCAAAATCCTTCTTTATTTAAATTCATTTCCCAACATTAACCACTGTTGCATTAAATATGAATGAATGTTATATATATTTGCTGCAAACTATTTAATAAGTAAGTACGTATTACGTTGTAGTTAATTTGGTGATACCAGATCACAGAATATCAAATTAACAGTTCCTCGTAATTAAGTACAAATTCACAACCCAGATGGAAATGAACAATCCATCGTGAAAGGTTGAAGTGTGAAGCTCAGATTGGCTTGTCTTGACCAAGATACTACATTAGTGCATCATGATGCACTGAATAAGACCTAAAGGAGGATAAATTCTTCGGTAGTGAATATACAAGAATTAGACCTCAGTGGTTTGTTATTTCTTAATCTTCGTCCCTTAAATAGGATCGTGTGAAATTAATAACTATTGCTTTGACTTATGATGGGAACAGAGTCAATGCGATTCGATACCTTATATCTTGGGCAATATTATTAGTTATATGACGATTGCTGACATTTAATACGGAGAATCGTGTGCAAGCACGGCTTGCTTGATTTGTCCCCTTGGTGGGCTCGGAACCTTTATCATACCAAATCTTGCAAGTGAAAATTTATTTCCGATATGGATAATAACGTTGAGTTGTCTTTACTCCAAGGACAAAGATATTAATTAATATAAAGCATGTTCAGTGACTTTATTAATTAGTGGACTAAGATAATCTTAAACACGAAAAATAATGACCGAGAGCCATATTATTGTGAAGTCGTAATATGGGTTAAGATGGATAGTTCAACATTAATTTTATAGTGGAATAAATTAATATTAACGGGCTTGAATAATATTTTGGCTTAATATTAAAGTTTCATAGCCCATTGGAGGTCCAATCTTAATTCTCCTAAAGGCCCCTCAAATAGCCCAAATTAAAGTTCAATTAATGAAAAGGAGAAGAAAATATTTTGCCTATTTTTTCTTGAAATTTTCGAAAAATATAAGTAGGAAAGAGAGAGATATTTTTCTTGGAAATATTTTTATGGAATAAGTATCCTTGAGATATAAGTTTATCCCATAAATTCAAGGAAAGGAAAAATATTTTATTCCTTCCCTATTTATCCATAATTTTCGAAAATTATGTGCAAGAGAGGAGGAGGAGATTTTGTTGGGAGATATTTTAGGAAATAGAATATATTAGATATATTCTAGATTGTATCTTGAGGAAGAAGCAAGGAAATTTCCCAAAGTTCCAACTAAGACCTAAATTTCATCCCCCCCCTCGTCTATAAATAGGGGATGAATTTATCATCCCCAATGAAATTCCACGTGTTGGAAAAATTAGAAATCCACAAAGGTGGTGGCAAATAATTTTATTTTCTCCTTTATTAAAATCGTTCGTTGAGAATCCTTCTACCGAATTATGTTCGTGGACGTGGAATATATTTGAGAAGACACTTTGGGTTGATCCATCATCTCAACAGTTGTCTATACAAGAGGTATGTAATCTCGTAACTCCTAGATTCCACATGATTAGGATTTACGTGAATTACGTGTACGCATGTTGCTAAATTATTTGTTTAATTATTATGTTGAATTGATTTAGGATTAATTCATATTAGTAATTAATTAATTAATTTAAATATGTATTTAAATTCATCTCGAATAGATCCGGACACCCATAATTTCCCAACACCGATTAGAAGGCGGTGTTCGGGTAGTGATGAGGGAGGGACTGTTTTGCAAATTAGATTTCAAAAATGCCCCTCCGTGCAAATTTCAGAAATTGCACTTAAGCCATTGGCAAACTAATAAATAAAATCTAATTTAAAATTTAATAAGATTAATTTTAAGAATAGTAATAAAAGTTGAACTTTTATTCATAATTAATTGGATTAATTATTAAAGTTTAGTAATTTTAAAATTGAATTTTTAAAATTGAATTTGTGAAATTTGAATTTTTAAAAGAGTTATTAAATCTCACATGGTTAATTTGTTTGTTTTATTAAATTTGTTAACCCATTTATAGTCCGCATTATAATTGTTTAGGTAGGCAGATATTTATCCGACCGTATTAATTATTTGGGTAGACGACACCCATATAAGTGTTAGTCCGTTTAAAATCATGTTTGGGTAGGCGGCGCCCAATAAGTGCGCAAATGTGATGTAGATTAACATGATTGGATCTCGATTAAGCAATTAATACCCCGCCTTTAAAATGATCCTCGCTAAAATATGATTTTCATTAAATTGAACGATTCCTTTCATCAAAGTTAAAAGTAAATTGGAGATTTCGTTCCAATGAGTATTTAAGGCCTAAGTCTTTTGCTCGAATCTACATTTAACAGGACTTTCATAGGGACACGTAGTGTCGCTGTTTGATGGTTGTAAATTAACTTGATTTTGTTTCACCAGCCCAAGCAGGGAAACGAAAGTCAAGGGGCATCTGATTGAACTAGGTTCAATCAACTAGGAGTTGCAATTTTTGCAACTGGTTTGGAGACCTACAAGTTCTGCTATCATAGTAATCTACCCAAGCAGATCTTGTGATAGTGGGAATGTGGATCCTAGTCCATTAAATTTATATTAGATATAAATTCATATTCTTTCGATGAGGTCGTTGAATATGTGAAAATAATGGAGACAAAATAAATTTGAAAGGCCATGTTTATTTTGATTGGTGAATATTAATCATAGGAATTATGTGTTTTAATTCCCATTTTATTTTATTTCTCTAAGATTGTTGAAGTGAATAACTTATCACTGAGAAGCGTTTTGGAAACGAACAAATTGGTTGGGCCAAATTTTCTCGACTAGCACCGAAACGTGTGTTTGGTGCTTAGGAAAGAAAAGATTGAGTACGTGTTGGACACGCTTATCCCTGCTACCCCGGAGACTGGTACTGAAGAGGCTGAGACGTTTGACGCTACAGCTCAGAAGAAGCATCAATAGGATGCTTCCCAGGCTCAGTGTGTTATGCTACTCGGGATGACTCCCGAATTGCAAAAGCAACATGAGAGGATGCTCCCCTTCGAAAAGATTAAGCATCTAAAGGATCTTTTTGATTCTGAATCTCGTTCCGAGATTTATGAAGTGATGAGAGATATGTTTAGATGCCAACTGTCTGAGGAAGGGAAGGTTTCTCCTCATGTATTGAAGATGATTGGGCTAATCGAGAAACTTGGTCGATTGGGCATTGAGCTCAAGACCAATGTTGTTGTTTATGCCATTCTTCAGTCACTTCCCGATTCATATTCGAGTTTCGTAATAAACTTTAATATGAATAAGACGGAATCGACTATGCCCGAACTGCATAACATGCTAAAGACCTTTGAGTCTTCCACAACTGAGGAAAAGCCCATGCTCATGGTGAGTGCCTCTACTTCTTCTACTCCGAAAGGAAAGAAGAAGCGAAGGGTCAAGGCAAAGAAAGGCTCCAAGCCGAGCTTCCTTAAGTCCAAAGGTGGAATTCAATAGAGGGAGAGGGTGGACAAGGATGTATGCCTCTAATGCAAGAAAAATGGGCATTGGAAGAAGGACTGCAAGGTTCTAGAAGCTGAAAAGAAGACACAAGGTGTCTCAGCTACTGGAACAGGTATGTTTGTTATTGAGGTAAACATGTCCACAAATGATACTAACTGCTGGGTATTAGATACCGGTTGTGGCTCACACATTTGTACAAATGTGCAGGGTCTCAAGCATAGCAGGGCAATTAGGCCGGGAGAAGTTGCCCTACACGTTGGGAATGGAGCAAGAGTTGCTTCTGTACGTGTTGGAGTTTATGTTTTAAACTTACCCTCTGGTTTTAGACTTGAACTGAATAACTGTTATTTCGTTCCATCTATTACTCGCAACATTATTTCTATTCCTATGTTAGACATTGAAGGGTTTTCCTTCCATTTTGCAAACAATAATTGTTATTTTTCGCTTAATGGTGATGTTTATGGAAATGCTCCTTCATCGAATGGTTTATAATTGTTGCATTGTGGACATAATATTCTTAATATACAAAACAAATGACTCAAACTTAGTAATCATGAAAACCCAACTTACTTGTGGCATTGTAGGCTTGGTCATGCAAATGAGAATAGGATAGCAAGGTTAAGGAAGTTAGAATACTTAACCCCATTCGACTTTGAGTCTTATGGAAATTGTGAATCCTGTCTCAAGGGCAAAATGACCAACAAACCATTTTCACGGAAAGGGGTTCGTGCCAAAGAAGTTCTAGAGTTGATCCACAGTGATGTATGTGGACCATTTCCCACTCTAGCTAGGGGTCACTTCGCCTACTTCATCACTTTTACTGATGATTTCTCAAGATATGGATATGTGTATCTCATGAAACACAAATCCGAATCTTTTGAGGAATTCATGGAGTTTAAAGCTGAAGTAGAGAAACAACTTGGTAAGAGTATAAAGACTCTTCAATCGGATCGCGGAGGTGAATACCTTAACCACGAGTTCATGGATTACTTAAAGTTACATGGAATCCAATCTCAATGGACTCCTCCCGAAACACCGCAGATGAACAGAGTATCCGAGAGGAGAAACTGAACCTTGTTAGACATGGAAAGGTCCATGATGAGCTTTTCCTCTCTTCCTACATTCTTATCGGGATACGCGTTACAAACCTCAATTTACATTCTGAATAGGGTTCCATCCAAATCAGTTGAGCATACGCCATATGAACTATGGTGTGGCAAGAAGCCAACTTTTTCACATATCAAAACGTGGGGTTGCCCCGCAATTGTGAAAAAGATGATCACTGATAAGTTGGAATCCAAAGGTGAAAAGGGTTACCTTGTGGGATATCCTAAGGAAACAAGAGGATATTATTTCTATCTAACTGAGAAACAAACGAATAATTGTTTCTAGGCAGGGCAGGTTCCTCGAAGAAGACTATGTCTTCAAGGACCAAGGCCGTAAGATGATAGAACTTGAAGAAATTCAAGAACCGCAAGATAATCAAGAGACTGATATCTTGTCAAAGAAACGTGATTAGGAATCAGTGGGAGCATTCAGCAGATCACATGGTGGAAGTTTATCACTTAGTGATCCTCTTTCAGCCAGTGGGAGCGTAATTGGAGTTGCATTTCCTTCGCAACAAACTCCAAGTGGGCTGAATGAGAACAACATAATTCAAACTCCCGCCCAAGAAGCATCAGGAAGTGTTGCTCTTGAGGACTCTCTGGACATTGATAAAATCGATGAACAACAAAATTTTCACGATCAGAATGTACAGCCTGCACAAACACAGCTCCGTAAGTCTATTAGGATTCGTAATCCACCCACTAGATATTATGGTTTCCTCGTGGAGGAACATGATGATGTGGAGATCCCGATAAAGACGATCCCAGAACTTACACTGAGGCAACATTAGACGTTGACTCAGAGAAGTGGCAAGAAGACATGAAATCCGAGATGGACTCGATGTACGTCAATCAAGTTTGGGACTTGGTTGAATTGTCAAAAGGGGTTAGACCCATAGGTTGCAAATGGGCCTTCAAGTGGAAGACCGATGCAAATGGCAAAGTACAAACCTACAAGGCTAGGTTGGTGGCAAAAGGTTATAGTCAACGTGAAGGCATTGACTATGATGAGACCTTCTCACCTGTTGCCAAGACCAAGTCCATTCGAATTTTACTTGCTGTAGCAGCACATTTAGATTATGAGATTTGGCAGATGGATGTCAAAAAACAGTCTTCCTCAATGGCAACATTGATAAGGAGGTGTTTATGACTCAACCGGAAGGTTTTGTATCTAAGCCTAAGTCTAATCTTGTGTGCAAGCTCAAATGGTCCATTTATGGACTAAAGCAAGCTTCTAAGAGTTGGAATATCCGATTTGATGAAGCTATCAAATCGTTTGACTTCATCAGAAATTCGGAAGATCCATTCGTTTATCGTAAACGCAGTGGGAGAAATATTGTTTTCATAGTTGTGTATGTCGATGACATATTGATTATGGGAAACAACATTCCTCTTATGCAGTCGGTTAAAGATTGGCTATCAAGGACCTTCATGAAGCTGATATCAAACGCATGAAGAATATACCATATGCATCTGCAATTGGCTCCATCATGTACGCCATGACTTGCACAAGTCCAGATGTGGCCTTCGCTGTTAGCACCACTGGTAGATACCAACAGAATCCGGGTGAACCTCACTGGATCGCTGTCAAGAACATTCTTAAGGACAGTCAGAGCTAGTTGCAACTGGCTATGCTGATGCAAGTTTCCAATCCGACTGTGATGATTACAAGTCACAGTCAGGCTATGTTTTCATTCTCAATGGTAGGGCGGTTAGTTGGAATAGTTCCAAACAAGATACTACCGCAGATTCAACAACTGAAGCTGAGTACATTGCTGCGGCAGTTGCCAAAGAAGTTGTCTGGATAAAACAGTTCTTAAGTGAACTAGGGGTAGTTCCGAGTGTCTGCAGTCCAATAAAGTTGTATTGTGACAATACTGGTGTGGTTGCGCAAGCTAAGGAACCGAGATCCAGTAACATAAACAAGCATGTACAGAGGCATTATCACTTAATAAGAGAGATAATCGCTAGAGGAGAGATAGAGTTAGAACGTGTCCCCACGGAGGATAACCTCGCTGATCCTTTCACCAAGGCTTTGAGTGTTCATGTACACACTAGACATTTTGATGGTCTAGGGGTTAGACATGTAGGTGATTGACTCTAGTTCAAGTGGGAGATTGTTAGCGTTAGTGTCCTAGATACAATCCATTGTAAGGACATAATACTCAGATAATATTCAGTATTGGTTTAATATTATTGTTTGTTTAATATTAAATGTATGGCGTTACACTCATTATAATATTATGTTTGATTGTTTGCATTTATTCTTATATGTGTTCCCTTGAGTCACTGCTGTCATTGAGTGAGCGAGAACTCTAGAACTTAAGCATTATTCTTAAATAGCCCCAATCGAGGATCATCAAGAAAGGGATATTGATGATGCAATGAAGATTGGTGTGCGATCTGCATCATACTCTTAGAGAGTGTAGTAAGATCTCACTTACTACGAGATACTAGGTATCTCATGATGGATGCACAAATACCTTAGAGGGTATTGGCATACCCATCCGAGAAACCATTTGATGTAGTTCCACTATATGTGTCTATGGGTGTCTCGGTTAGTGGGAGCGATGCGATACTCCTTTGACTTGAGGTCAATACGCACGACATGTATGTAGTGATGAACGTTGACCATGACCAACGCTTGCACCCTTCCATGGGTAGATATGGCTTGGATTGGGTTCATTAGGAAGTGCATGTGCGTGGTAGTTGAGCCAAGAAAAGGATTCATTCCTCGAAGTGGATTTAGAGAGAATACTCACCTTCTCATCATAATTGGATCAAAGTCATTGGCCAATGCATGTCAACTTGGACTTTGTGGTCAAGTGTGACATACGTGATTGGAGATAAAGTGATTAAGTTATTTGAATAGAAACTTCATCATGTTCAAGACTAATCGAGTATTCGCGAATGAAAGGAGGAAATCGTAATAGCCCATGTTTCAGTTACAGGTAGTTGCATATTTCTCAGCAACGTACCTCATATATTGAAAATATCTGATTTATTGTCTAGGTTTCAATTAAGACCATTAGTTTGACTAATCGCTAGATATGTGAGGGCCTATGAGTCACACAACAAGTAGTTTCCTTTTACGGATTATATTTGGTTGATTAAATGTTAAATTGGATTTAATATTTAATTTATGGAGAAGTAATTAATAATAGATTAATTTGAAATGAATTATTATTAATTTTTAATTAAATTAGATTTAATTAAACAAGAATTCCCAATAATAATATTTGGAATATTATTGTAGGATTTAATATATATGGAAATAAATCGTAGAGATTTATCATATATGGAATTTAAATCCGTAGAAATTTATAATTAGGGAATTAAATTAAAGGAGTTTAATTTAATTAATTAAAAGGGATTTTAATTTCCCAACAGGCTAGCTTAGGTTTTAAGCTGGGTCTCCCTATATATATTAGCTCTTGGGATTTTACAAACAGTTTTACACTTCATAATTTCTCCATAAAATCTAGAGCTTGGATTTTCCTAGCTGATTCAACTTGGGATTCAACGCTGACAAATTTGTGCAGATCCGTTCTTGGGGATTACGTGGATACCATAGTTGAGGAATCTGCTCTACAACTGTTGTAAGATTTCTCGTTATGATTATTGTAATCCTTTTGTGCAATTAACTGTTCGTTGTTGGTGAACTGTTCTATTCCGCTGCACTTGTATACAAGTTTACATGCCTCTATATTCCAACAAACTTCTGATTGTTCATTTAGTAGTTCAGCCTGAACTGTTCGAAGCTTTTGGCCAGGGAATGGAGTATGAAATCGATCTGGGTCTCGATATCATATTCAGCACCAAGTACCTCAAACTTGTTAAGGTGAGCCATCATCTGAAGAACGTGTTCCCTTACGGGTGTTCCCTCCACCATTTTCATTGAGAGCATGTCTCTCATGGTGATTTGGCAAGCCACACGGTTCTGATGTTGGAACATCGCTTTAAGATTGACCATGATATCCGCAGCAGTTTTAACATTTTGGTGTTGGTGTTGCAACACATCTGACATAGAAGCCTAGATGGTACACTTTGCCATTTCGTTGGAACGCTCCCAGTCAGCATGCTCTTTCTTTTCTGTTTTACTGGACTCATCAGTTGGCTTTTCTGGTTTGGGTGTAGTAAGGACCCAGTTGTGATGTTGTGCGGTGAGGATAATAGTAAGTTTTCGATACCAATCAACAAAATTTTCTCCATTAAGCAAATTGTCTTTAAGTATATTGAACAGTGGATTAAAAGGTTGCGACATGATGATACTGAAAATAAACATACATCTTGTGTCAATGTCCGGATCAACACAAAGAAAATCACATAATTCGATCACATGATTCATATTGAAATCTCAAAAAAAAAATATGAACATGCATCGGCCAACATCTCAAAACAGTTTTAAATGAGCCTCTTGGGAGGGTCATCATTTAAATCACATTCAAGCAGGTTACAAACAAGAACAATTACAAACCTTTAATTTGAAAAAAATTAATAGTTGGCTCCCACTTGACAAATATAAAATTGACAGGGACTTCGGCGAAGTATATGCATATCAATTTTATACCTAAGTAATAATCATGATTAAATCCAGAATTACTACTTCATTTTGATCGAGCCTCTTGGGAGGGTCATCGTCACAACTAATAATAATTCACAATCATCCTTTTGAGAATTTTATTCATGTGAAAGCTTTCTTTTGGCCGTCCCTTAGGGGAATTTCTCCAAATGATTTCACAAATAAATAAATCATGGAGGTCATAATTAATTTGATTCAAAACCGAATTAATTGTTTAAAACATATTTAGTAATTTTTGAATTTGAGATTTTTCGTTGAGCAATTCTCATGCGAACACATTTAAACAAATTAAATAAAGCATAAGCAAATACAACAATAAATCAAGCAAAGCAGAAAATAAACATATTGGGCAAAAATTATCCAACTGTTATGGTTTGATTTTCCTTGGCTTGACTTTGAAGAAATGTCGTCTTGAATTTCTCCCACTCGTTCGTCATGAAAAAAATTTCGTCTCGAAGCGCCTCGCAGCCGGGATGCATGCCCGCATCCGGCCAGCCACTTGGCCGAGCGACCGCGCCCGTGCACTAGGGCGCAGCGCGCGTCACCCCTACCTCCTCTGTAGCATCGGCGCACGCGACGCCCGGCAGCTTTCGATTCCGCGCTTGTCCGGAACCTCGTCCATGCGCGGGGGCATACCTCCCTTGGCACGTTTCGCACGATGCATGCTGCCCGTGCACGGTTTTCGAATCCCATCTTTAATCCTCGTCTTCGTCTTCGATCCGGTTATAATTTATTTTAACAAAAATAAATAAACCTATGATCTAGACTAGTTTATTACATTGAACAAATCAAATAGCCTAATCTACTCGTGGATTTTCTCACGAGAAAAATAAATTCGAACGAGTCGAATTAAAAACCATTCATACGCATGAAAAATAAACACATTAAATACCATGACAACTAGATACCTGCAAAACAGATCTAGCAATTCTACTATCCAATTTTCAATTTAATGGTAAACATAATTTAAGTAACAATTTAAAAGTCAGAGCTCGAAACTGAGGCTCTGATACCAGTTGCTGGGAAATTATGGGTGTCTGAATCTATTCGAGATGAATTTAAATACATATTAAAATTAATCAATTAATTACTAACATGAATTAATCCTAAGTCAATTCAAAATAATAATTATACAAACAATTTAGCAACAGCGTACACGTAATTCACGTAAATCCTAATCATGTGTAATCTAGGAGTTACGAGATTACATACCTCTTGTAGAGACAACCGTTGGGACGATGGATCAATCCAAAGTGCCTTCTCAAATATATCCCACGTCCACGAACGTAATCCGGTGGAAGGATTCTCAACGAACGATTTTAATAAAGGAGAAAATAAAATTATTTGCCACCACCTTTGTGGATTTCTAATTTTTCCAACACATGGAATTGCATTGGGGAAGAAAAATTCATTCCCTATTTATAGATAAGGGGGGGACAAAATTTAGGTCATAGTTGGGGCTTTGGGAAATTTTCTTGCTTCTTCCTCAAGATGCAATCTAGAATATATCCAATATATTATATTTCCCAAAATATCTCCCAACAAAATCTCCTCCTCCTCTATTGCACATAATTTTCGAAAATTATGGATAAATAGGGAAGGAATAAGATCTTTTTCTTTTCTTGAATTTATGGGATAAACTTATATCTCAAGGACACTTATTCCATAAAAATCTTTCCGAGAAAATCAAGAAAAATATCTCTCTTTCCTACTTATATTTTTCGAAAATTTCAAGAAAAATTAAGCAAAATATTTTCTTCTCCTTTTCATTAATTAAACTTTAATTTGGGCTATTTGAGGGGCCTTTAGGAGAATTAAGATTGGACCTCCAATGGGCTATGAAACTTTAGTATTAAGCCAAAATATTATTCAAGCCCATTAATATTAATTTATTCCAGTATAAAATTAATATTAAATTATCCATCTTAACCCATATTACGACTTCACAATAATATGGCTCCCGGTCATTATTTCCCGTGTTTAAGATTATCTTAGTCCACTAGTTAATTAAGCCACTGAACAGGCTTTATATTAATTAATATCTTTGTCCTTGGAGTAAAGACAACTCAACGTTATTATCCATACCGGAAATAAATTTCCATTTGCAAGATTTGGTATGATAAAGGTTTCTAGCCGACCAAGAGGACAAATCAAGCAAGCCGCGCTTGCACACGATTCTCCGTATTAAATGTCAGCAATTGTCATGTAACTAATAATATTGCCCAAGATATAAGGTATTGAACCGCATTGACTCTCTTCCCATCATAAGTCAAAGCAATAGTTATTAATTTCACACGATCCTATTTAAGGGACAGAGAGAAATAACGAACCACTGAGGTCTAATTCTAGTATATTCAGTACCGAAGAATTTATCCTCCTGTAGGTCCTATTCAGCGCATCATGATGCACTAGTGTAGTCTCTTGGTCAAGACAAGCCAATCTGAGCTTCATACTTCAACCTTTCACGATGGATTGTTCATTTCCATCTAGGTTGTGAATTTGTACTTAATTACGAGGAAATGTTAATTTGATCTTCAGTGATCTGGTATCACCAAATTAACTACAACATAATACACACTTACTTATTGAACAGGTTTACAACAAATATATATAACATTCATTCATATTTAATGCAACAGTGATTACTAATTTATTTCAGTAAATAAATAAGAAATTCAGTCTTGGTTATACAAAGTAAAAAACATACTTTCCAGTATAACCCCAACAATCGGGACAATCGAAAACCCATAATTTATCAAATCATTCATCAAAATTAATCCAATTAATCATAGCAACAATCAATTTTGGAATCCAATTCAAACAGCGTTCGAAATAGTCCAACAAAATCGAACAAACTGACCCAAAACAAACACATGAACCTGTACAGATACATGTGTCGGACGAAGCAGGTAAGCGGTGCGTGCAAGCGAGTCACTGCCACCGTTAGGCGCGCGCGGGCGACTCGCCGCTGCAGCAGAGTCATAAATAGCGAATCGAGAGTGCCACGGCAGTGCGTTGCCCATCTCGATCAAAATGAAATGACACGCATCCCTGCAAAACAGATCGGCAAATGCCACAAGGAGGCAACACGTTGGCATTCCGCTGTGAACCCCATCGATCCTTCGGGTTTGCCCAGTGAATCAAAATCGATACAAGGACGCCACCGCCTAGGATGAGGGAATGTGATGAACGCCGCTCAAAATCACCACGATACAGGTCACGCTGCCGCGGGTTCAACCCATCTAAGAAACCATTTGATGTATTTCCACTATATGTATCTACGGGTGTCTCGGTTAGTGGGAACGATGCAATACTCCTTTGACTTGAGGTCAATACGCACGACATGTGTGGAGTGATGAACTTTGACTATGACCAATGCTTGCACCCTTCCATGGGTAGATACGGCTTGGATTGGGTTCATTACGAAGTGCATGTACGTGGTAGTTGAGCCAAGAATATGATTCATTCCACAATGTGGATTTGAGAGAATGCTCGTCTTCTCATCATAATTGGATCAAAGTCATCGACCGATGCATGTCAACTTAGACTTTGTGGCTAAGTGTGACATACATGATCAATTAGTGATTAGAGATAAATTAATTAAGTTATTTGAATAAACACTTCATCATGTTCAAAACTTAATCGAGTATTCGCGAATGAAAGGAGGAAATCGTAATAGCCCATGTTTCAATTACAGGTAGTTGCACGTTTCTCGTAACGTACCTCATATATTGAGAATGTCTGATTTATTGTCTAGGGTTCAATTAAGACCGTTAGTTTGACTAATCGCTCGATATATGAGGGTCTATGGGTCACACAACAAGTAGTTCCCTTTTACGGATTATAGTTGGTTGATTAAATGTTAAATTGGATTTAATATTTAATTTATGGAGAATTAATTAATAATACATTAATTTGGAATTAATTATTATTAATGTTTAATTAAATTAGATTTAATTAAATAGGATTCCCAATAATAATATATGGAATATTATTTTAGGATTTAATATATATGGAATCAAATCCGTAGAGATTTGATATACGTGGGAATTAAATCCATAGAGATTTTATATAGGGTGTTGGTCCCAGGGTAAACGAGTTCCACACGTGTATGGGGGGGGAATTCACGTGTATAGTGATTTTTTAACTTTTTTAAAATTTTACTGAAATCAGAGAGTCGGGTTGTCCTGAGTTTCAGTCCTGAAAAGCACAAACTGCCCTGAGTCAAAGTCTACTGAGACAATAACACTGAGCGGCTTCCAGAGACTTCAGATTAGCTCAACTGATTCTGAGTTTCTACAACAGAGTCCAAATAAGCTTGGAGTAGATAATAATCTTACTGACTACTCAGGAGAGTTTATCAGTTTGACAACTATCTATACTAGCTTATCTAGAGTGCGGAATGTGTAGGCCCTAAGTTTATACTCGTTTTACTTTCCTGAAAATCTTTTCTTAATAAAACAGTGGTTAAGGCTGTGATCAAGTTAATGCAGTTTCAGTGGATTGTTTCCAACTGAATATCAGAATACTTCCAGAATGCTTTCAATGAAAATATGCAACAAGTAATAATGCAGAACATAAAGCAAACAACACAGCAAGTTACAGTGGTTCAGAGGCTCAAGGTCCTACGTCCACTCTCTCTGATCCTCAAAGAAATTCCTGAACACACTACTTCGACTACCTCAAGCTTTCAGACTGAATCAACAGCTTACTAACTTTCTACCACGAGTTTTCAGGCTGAACTACTGCAGCTTACTAACTCAACACACACACAAGCGTTCAAACTGAACAATCAGCTTACTAACATCTTCTCTAGAGTTTTCAGACTGAACACAACAGCTTACTAACTCTTAACAACTCTCACTTCTCCAACTACTACACACACAAACTACCTGTTGGGAAATGAATTTAATAAAGAAGGATTTTGATTAGATCCCAAAACCCCTGAGTATGACATGTTCAGGATAATCTTGATAGATGAGTCAATGTTCAGTTTTAGAGTGTTCAGGATGTTATCTGCACCGTGTATAGTCGGCATATATAGAGCAGGTTAGAAACTAAAGACTCAAGAAAGTTTAAAAAGACTCGAAGATGAAACCGAGAATCAAGACTCAAGATGAAATCGAGAATCAAGGCTCAGAGAAACCTGAAGACTCAGAGAATCTGAAAGCTCAGAAAAACCTGAAGACTCAGAGAATACTGAAGGCACAGTAATTATTGAAGACTCAGTAATATACCGAATGCTCAGTATATCCTGAATGTTCCGAGGCACTGAAGCTGAGGAATATAGCCGTTGGAATCCAGCTGACATGAACCAATGAGAGGAAGACAACCAAGCTAAAAAAGCTGCAGAACCTACAAAGAATAGTATGGATTTGAATGTGATTCTCTCCAACGGTAACATTCAAATCCACACTATAAATACAAGATCTTCCATCAAATTAAGTGTGGAGATTATGCACAAAATGCTTTCTGAGCCAAGAGCGTTATAGTCAAAGCATTCCCACCCTAGAACACAAGTCTGTAGATATACAAATATATTCAAAGAGTGTTCTAGAACCCAACCTAAGCAACCCACGATGTATCATAAGCTTAGAGAGATTTTTCCAACCTTAGCATTGAGGCTAAACAAATGTAAGGGAAAATCTCACCATAGTTGGAAACAACACCAAACCCAAACCCCATTCTCATAAGAGATAACTAGTGGTGAAGTGAGGTAGTTGTTAGGCAAACCCGAGAGGGTGATAAGTCCCGAAGGAGTGTGAACTCATTAAACATCTAAGAGACGAGCCCGAGAGGGTGATAAGTCCAGTTTGAGTTAGTAAACTACAGAGGTAGTCAGAAAGCTCAAAGTAGAAAGGTTAGTAAACTACAGAGGTAGTCAGAAAGCCTTAGGAAGTGTTTGAAGGAATTTCCCTAGGAATAGTAAGAGTGGATGTAGGAGCTTGAGTCTCCGAACCACTATACATTGTTGTGTTCTTTATTGCTTTACGTTCTTATCTTGTCATATGCATTCGATAATAAGCATGACACAACACATGAGCTTGAAAGGAGAAAAATCTGGAATCGCCATTCTTTCACCCCTATTTTTATATGCATCACTCGACATGTTTGCTTCCGCACGCGCAAAATGGGTTTTCCCACCGGGACCAACAAGTGGTATCAGAGCAGGTGCTCAAAAGATCACCTTTTCAATGTGATCGCTTTGAAATGATCTATTTTTAAACTCGTCTCGATCCGATACCAACAAGTGGTATCAGAGCAGGAGCTCAAAAGATTACCTCTTCAATGTGATCGCCTGAGCAGATCTATTTTTAAACCTGTCTCTGATCTGATACCAACAAGTGGTATCAAAGCGGGAATTCAAAAGGTTCACTAATTTCAGAGTGACCACCTGAACAGATCTTTTTAAAGAAAAATCCGTTTCTTTAAAAATGCATATATTATGATGTTTTGGCATCTTTATCAATTGAGAAATTGTTGGGATAATTTTTGTTTTATGTCAAAACATTATCAACTTGTGTTATTCAAGCTAATTTACAGATAACAAGTTGAGGGGGAATGAAAGAACAAATTGAGGGGGAACTCATGGAATCAGAAGTAGATGATCGAGATCAGACGAGGCTGCAGTCGAGACTGATCGAGATCAGATGAGTTAGATAAGTTCGGAGTTAAACTGATGAGCTGTGCAAATCAGAAGAAGAAGAAAAGCTAAGCCAGCAAATCAGAAGAGAAGGTTGCAAATCAGAAGATGAGCAGATGAGACTAATTGAGATCAGACGTGATCGAGATCAGATATGATAAACTGATATGCTAACCTGATATGATGTACTGACCTGATGCTATTCTGATATATTGATCTGAAGATGTGTTGATCTGATTAGTCGAGCTGATCAGATCAGGCAAAGAAGAAATCAGATAGCCTAAGTAAAAGGGACCTGAGGGTCAGGATGTCTGAAGTCAGAAGAAACTGAACTCAGTTAGCATGAGTGTCAGTATGCCTGATCAGACAAAGGTCCGTTAAATAGGAATGAAGAGCCGAGCTGAAGATCAAGAAGACTGAAGACCAAGACTGAAGACTTGTAATTCTTTATGTTTTTGTCTTTATTTTTCTGATAAGTTCATTGTAAACTGTAATAGTCTATCATACATCAATGAAAACTTTATCTTTATGCTCAAAGATAATACCTCATTATCTTTTTTTTTTACATGTCTTTATATTTGATATGCCTGATTATTGTTATTTGGTGATGAAATTGTTGGGTGATTCATTGCTGAATTGATTGTTAAGAGATATACCATTCTTGTAATAGGAAAAACTGAAACCTGAGTATAGGTTAAAAGTATTGTAACAAGATGGTTTTGACATCATCAAAAAGGAGGAAATTGTTGGGAAATGAATTTAAATAAAGAAGGATTTTGATTAGATCCCAAAACCCCACCTGAGTATGACATGTTCAGGATAATCTTGATAGATGAGTCAAGGCTCAGTTTTAGAGTGTTCAGGATGTTATCTGCACCGTGTATAGTCGTCAGATATAGAACAGGTTAGATTCTGAAGACTCGGTATGAAACTGAAAAATCTGAAAGACTCAGAGAAATCTGAAAGCTCAGAAAAACCTGAAGACTCAGAGAATACTGAAGGCACAAGATAATCGAAGACTCAAGAATATACCAATGCTCGAGATATCCCGAATGTTCCGAGGCAATCAAGCCGAGGAATATAGCCGTGGAATCCAAACCGACGTGGACCAATGAGAGGAAGACAACCAAGCTGAAAAAGCTGCAGAACCTACAAAGAATAGTATGGATTTGAATGTGATTCTCTCCAACGGTAACATTCAAATCCACACTATAAATACAAGATCTTCCATCAAATTAAGTGTGGAGATTATGCACAAAATGCTACAGAGCCAAGAGCGTTATAGTCAAAGCATTCCCACCCTAGAACACAAGTCTGTAGATATACAAATATATTCAAAGAGTGTTCTAGAACCCAACCTAAACAACCCATGATGTATCATAAGCTTAGAGAGATTTTCCAAACCTTAGCATTGAGGCTAAACAAATGTAAGGGAAAATCTCACCATAATTGGAGACAACACCAAACCCAAACCCCATTCTCGTAAGAGATAACTAGTGGTGAAGTGAGGAAGTTGTTAGGCAATCCCGAGTGAGGGTGATAAGTCCCGATTGGAGTGTGAACTCGTTAAACATCTAGAGGCGAACCCGAGAGGGTGATAAGTCCAGTTTGAGTTAGTAAACTACAGAGGTAGTCAGAAAGCTCAAAGTAGAAAGGTTAGTAAACTACAGAGGTAGTCAGAAAGCCTTAGGAAGTGTTTGAAGGAATTTCCCTAGGAACAAGGAGAGTGGATGTAGGAGCTTGAGTCTCCGAACCACTATACATTGTTGTGTTGTTTACTGCTTTACGTTCTTATATTGTCATACGCATTCAAGTATAAGCAAAACACAACACATGAGCTTAAAAGAGAAAAATCTGGAATCACCATTCCTTCACCCCTGTTTTATATGCACCGCAATGAAATGTTTTGCTTCCGCACGCGCAAAATGGGTTTTCCCACCGGGACCAGCAATTAATAATTTATTTCAGTAAATAAATAAGAAATTCAGTCTTGGTTATACAAAGTCTGCTTTTAAGTATACTACAACATATCTCGTGTTCTCTGTGACATCTAATGTCACCTACACGAACCTAATAATATTTCTCCCACTTAACTCAAAGCAGATTGGCAACACTCTTGACAACGTCTCTCAAATGTATTCTGAGGCAGACCCTTTGTAAATGGATCTGCTAGGTTGTCTTCCGACGCTATATTTGCCACCTCTATGTCTCCTCTCTTAACAATTTCTCGTATAAGATGGTATTTTCTTTTTATGTATTTCCTGGCCTTGTGGGCTCTCGGTTCCTTAGAATTTACAACTGCTCCAGCGTTATCACAGTAAATCGTGATCGTACTGGGCAAATTTGGGACAACGTACAAGTCCACTAGGAAGTTCTTGAGACAAATCGCTGCTTTCTCTGCTTCACAAGAAGCTACGTATTCGGCTTCCATGGTAGAATCGGCGATGCATTTCTGCTTAACGCTTCTCCATGTCATGTCTCCTCCCCCCATGCAAAACACACTACCCGAGGTTGACTTTATGGAGTCTATGTCTGATTGGATATCTGAGTCCGTGTAACCGATGAGGATTAGACTGTCTGATTGATAAACTAAGATTTTGTCCCGTGTCCTCTTCAGATACTTCAGAATGTTTTTTACTGCAGTCCAAAAACTCTTTCCCAGGGTTGCTTTGATATCTTGCCACCATGTCTACGCCAAAGAAGATATCGGGTCTCGTGCATAGCATTGCATACATGAGGCTTCCTACAGCCGAAGCATAAGGAATGCCCTTCATGTCATCTATTCCCTTTTGTGTGTTGGGACACATTACCTTGGATATGTGGATTCTGTGTCTGAAAGGCACAAAAACCTTTCTTGGAATCTTGCATGCTGAATCGCTTCAAAATGGTGTCTATATATGAGGCTTGCGAAAGCCCGATCATCTTGTTCCTGCGATCTCTAGTGATCTTGATCCCTAGGACATGACCGGCTTCCCCTAAGTCCTTCATATCAAACTGTTTTGACAGCCATGCCCTTATGTCTGACAACACCTTTACATCATCCCCGATGAGCAGAATATCGTCTACGTATAGTACCAAAAATACCAAGGCAGTTCCGTCATGCTTTTTATAAACATAACTTTCGAAATTATTTTGATCAAAACCGTAGGATTTTATAACTTGATCAAAACACTGATTCCAAGCACGGGATGTTTGCTTCAACTCATAAATGGACTTCTTTAACTTGCAAACCAGATGCTCTTGGCCTTTTTTCAATGAAGCCTTCGGGTTGTTGCATATAGATTTCTTCGTCAAGACTTCCATTGAGAAAAGCGGTCTTGACATCCATTTGCCAGATCTCAAAGTCTAGATGCGCAGCAATCGACAAGGGAATGCGGATGGATTTGAGCATGGCTACGGGCGAAAAGATTTCCTCATAATTGATCCCTTCTTTCTGAGTGTACCCTTTCGTCACGAGTCTTGCTTTAAAGGTTTCAACCTTTCCGTCCGGTCCCCTTTTTCTCTTGTATACCCACTTGCATCCAATGGGTTTTATCCCATTAAGTGGTTCGACTAGCTCCCACACTTTATTGTGATCCATTGAACCCATCTCACTTCCATTGCGGTTTGCTAAGATTTTACATCTTTGTCTTGGATCGCCTTGTTGTAGGACCATGGATCTGACTCTTCTCCTGAGATCAAGTCTGAGGACTCTCCAATCCCCAAGAATCGCTCGGGTTATCTGACAACCCTCCCACTACGACGAGGTTCTGGTTGTGTAGGTGTGACTCTTGGTGTATCGTTTTGTACAGTTGGCAATGGAGTAGGCCCCCTAAGTTCTTCTAAGGTAATATCACTTCTAGGTTTTTTGTCGTTCATGTAGTCTTCTTCCAAAAATCTAAAGTGCGTATTTATTACCACCTTTTGATCTTCGGGACCATAGAACATGCATCCCTTTGTTCCTTCGGGGTACCATATAAACAACCTTAATTCCCAGCGTGCGTCCAATTTACCAGCTTCCTTGTCCAACACGTATGCCGGACACCTCCAGATCCTGATGTGTCCTAAACTGGGCTTGCGCCCCGTACACAATTCTCTTGGGATTTTGGGAACCGATTTGGATGGCACTAAGTTCAGAATATAAGCTTCTGTTTGCAAGGCATAACCCCAGAACGATTTTGGTAAATCCGCATAACCAATCGTTGATCTTACCATTTCTAAAAGCGTTCTATCGTTCTGCAACCCTGTTTTGTTGAGGGGTACCGGGTGTAGTCAACTGGGATGCAGTCTCTTCATCCGATAGGTAGTTCAAAAATTCATCGCTGAGGTATTTACCTCCACGATCAGATCGTAGAAACTTGATAGTCTTTTCCTTATGATTCTCTGCTTGAGCCTTAAATTCTTTGAATTTATCAACGGTCTCAAATTTATGCTTCATTAGGAAAATGTATCCGTATCGTGAGTAATTATCGATAAACGTAACGAAATACTCGTAGCCACCTCTAGCTTTGATTTGCATTGGACCACACACGTCGGTGTGAACGATCTCTAACACTTCTTTTGCTCGAAGCCCCTTGGCTCCAAATGCCCTCTTGGTCATTTTACCTTCTAAGCATGATTCGAAAGTTGGAAATGGTTCAATCAGGAGTGGCTCCAATGAACCATCTTAGACCAACCTTTGGACTCTTTTGGGTTAATATGACCTAATCTTAGATGCCAAAGAAGTGTCTTGTTCACGTCAGTTGAACGTTTTCTTTTATTACTTGAAATAGTAGATCTATTATAGAATGCATTCCGTGAGTGATGTGCACATTCAATAATATAGAGATTGTTCCGTAAATTTCCATGACAGATAACCACATCGTTACGTAAAACAGTAACATGTTTATTAAAACGAACATAATACCCATCAGCAAATAGTTTTGAAATAGAAACAAGGTTTTTGCAAAAAAACAGGAACATAAAGAACATCTCTTAAAATTAAACTCTTGTCTTCAAAAGACAGGTGCACGTCTCCCACTGCTTCAGCTGCCACTCTCGTAGCATCGCCTACCTTGATGAGGATCTCACTTCCACTAAGTTGTCGGGTCCGCTTGAACCCCTATAATGTGAAACAAACATGATTAGTGGATCCCGTATCCATTACCCACGAATGGGTAGCATATGCTGCCAAACAAGTTTCAATAACTAGTGCGTGAGAATCACCTTACTTTCCATTCCGCTTGGGTTTGGAACAGGCTGACCTCCAATGTCCATTTTTACCGCAGTTGAAACACTTCCCCTTAGCTGGATTCTTTACTCCACCCTCCCTCTTCACCTTTCCTTTGCCCTTGGCAACACTTGAGTTAGCTTGGCTTTCACTTCTGGCCATCTTCTTTTTCTTGCCTCCTCTTGGCCTAGAAGAAGAAGATGGACCAACTGCCGCTAGTGCTTGGCTGCTTTCTCCTAATATTCCTTCAGCCGAGACTAGAGCTTGCAGCAGATCAGGCAAGGTGAACTTTGTTAGTGTTGGTGCCCTAGAGACAATCCATTGTAAGGACATACTACTCAGATAATATTCAATATTGATTTAATATTATTGTTTATTTAATAGTAAATATATGGCGTTGCACTTATTAGAATATTATGTTTGATTATTTGCATTTGTTCTTATTTGTGTTCCCTTGAGTCACTACTGTCATTGAGTGTGTGAGAACTCAGATGACTTAAGCATAATTCTCAAATAGCCCCGATCAAGGATCATCAAGAATGTGATATTGATAATGCAATGAAGATTCGTGTGCGATCTCCATCATACTCTTAGAGAGTGTAGTAAGATCTCACTTACTACGAGATATTATGTATCTCATGATGGATGCACAAATACCTTAGAGGGTATTGATATACCCATTCGAGAAACAGTTTGATGTAGTTCCACTATATGTGTCTACGAGTGTCTCGCTTAGTGGGAGCGATGCGATACTCCTTTAACTTGAGGTCAATAAGTGCGACATGTATGGAGTGATGAACTTTGACCATGACCAACGCTTGCACTCTTCCATGGGTAGATATGGCTTGGATTGGGTTCATCACGAAGTGCATGTGCGTGGTAGTTGAGCCAACAAAAGGATTCATTCCTCGAAGTGGATTTAGAGAGAATACTCACCTTCTCATCATAATTGGATCAAAGTCAATGACCAATGCACGTCAACTTGGACTTTGTGGCCAAGTGTGACATAAGTGATCAATTAGTGATTGGAGATAAAGTGATTAAGTTATTTGAATACACACCTCATCATGTTCAAGACTAATCGAGTATACGCGAATGAAATGAGGAAATCGTAATAGCCCATGTTTCAGTTACAGGTAGTTGCATGTTTCTCGCAACGTACCTCATACATTGAGAATGTCTGATTTATTGTCTAGGGTTCAATTAAGATCATTAGTTTGACTAATCGCTCGATATATGAGGGCCTATGGGTCACACAACAAGTAGTTCCCTTTTACGGATTATAGTTGGTTGATTAAATGTTAAATTAGATTTATTATTTAATTTATAGAAAAGTAATTAATAATAGATTAATTTGGAATTAATTATTATTAATGTTTAATTAAATTTGATTTAATTAAACAAGAATTCCCAATAATAATATTTGGAATATTATTGTAGAATTTAATATATATGGAAATAAATCGTAGAGATTTATCATATATGGAATTTAAATCCGTAGAGATTTATATTTAGGGAATTAAATTAAAGGAGTTTAATTTAATTAATTAAAAGGGATTTTAATTTCCCAATAGGCTAGCTTAGGTTTTAAGTTGGGCCTCCCTATATATATATTAGCTCTTGGGATTTTACAAACAGTTTTACACTTCATAATTTCTCCATAAAATCTAGAGTTTGGATTTTCCTAGCCGATTCAACTTGGGATTCAACGCTGGAAAATTCGTGCAGATCCGTTCTTGGGGATTACGTGGATACCATAGTTGAGGAATCTGCTCTACAACTGTTGTAAGATTTCTCGTTATGATTATTGTAATCCTTTTGTACAATTAACTGTTCGTTGTTGGTGAACAGTTCTATTCCGTTGCGCATGTATACGTGTTTACGTGCCTCTATATTCCAACAGTAGTATTAGAGCTTCAGGCTCTCAATTTTTAATTGCATTAAAATTGGTTTTAATTTTTTTTAAACCGGGTGCGGCTGCCTTTTGTTTGACAAAACTGTACCCTTTGTTTGTTGTTTGTCTCTCGGCTCTCCCTCTCCCACAAAAACCTAAGGTTTTCTGTGTTTTTTCTTTGCCGCCTCAGTCCCTTCTGTCTCGCCGGTGTTCGCTGGTATCCGCGACGCCGCTCGAGTCAGCGACTCTATGTCGTGACTCGTGGTGCTCGTGCGAAGCCGCGACACCGTGCATAATTGCTAATTTGATTTGCCTCGCCGCGAATCGGCGCGACTCGCTCGCCCTCGTTCCCGTCGCCGCACCTGTTTTTTTCGTTCGATTTGCTTGACCACCGTCTTGATTCCTCGGAAATCGCGACCGTGCGTTCACAGATCAGTTTGAACGATGGAGGTGCGCCGCACTGCTATTTGGTTTTGATTCGGGTCGGCTCATTTCGGGATTGGGGTGAGCAGCGTGGGCGTGCCATTAGTTTGACTCGGTTCGCCGCTCCATCCCTATTTCGAATGGGTCGCGGCTCCGCGCGCGCACTCTGGTTCTTCGATGTTGGTGGCGAGTCGTCCGAGCACGCCTAGCGGTGGCGGCGACTCGCCCACCTGATGTACGACGATGTCCTATTTCGATACTGCCCTTTTCTTTTCGATGCTTACTACTTTCGATTTTGGGGCTGTTTTGATTCATGTTGATTGCTGCTAAATTGTTTGATTGGGCTTTTCGATTGGTTTGGAACTGATGAATTAAAATTCTGAACAAACCCGAATAATTGGAACAGTTTTGGGAATTTTTTAAATAATTCTGATAAACTGATGAATTGTCGAATCTTGGTTTGAATGACCCAATCGGGAAAATGGTTTCGGAAACCGGGCAATGATGAGGGGAAGGACTATGTCGAAATTGGATTTAGGACAGGTCTTTCCATGCAATTTTTGAAGTTTGCACATGAGCCCTTGACAAATAAACAATTTAAATTTAAGTCCAATTTAAAATTAATAAAGTATTAATTTAAAATTAGATTTTGGTTGGACCAAAATAATTAATTGGATTAATCATCGTTTTAATAATCTTAAAATAAAATTAAAATTGGATTTGAAATTTATCTTAAAAGATTCATTAAAATCCCACTTGTTAACTTGTTTATTTATTTAAATTCGTTAACGTACTTTACGTCCTATAACACATCGACTATTTCAGATAAAAGAAAACGTTCATCAGACGTGAACGAAACACTTCTATGGCATCTAAGACTAGGTCATATTAATCCAAAGAGGATCCAAAGGTTGGTTCAAGATGGTTCATTGGAGTCTCTCCAACTTGCGAATCGTGTTTAGAGGGTAAAATGACCAAGAGGGCATTCGGAGCCAAGGGGAATAGAGCCAAAGAAGTGTTAGAAATCGTTCACACTGATGTATGTGGTCCAATATCAATCAAAGAAAGAGGAGGATATGAGTATTTCGTTACTTTTATTGATGATTACTCAAGATAAGTATGGATACATTTACCTTATGAAGCATAAATCTGGGACCTTTGATAAATGCAAAGAATTTAAGGCTCAAGCAGAGAATCATAGGGAAAAACGTATCAAGTCTCTACGATCTACCCAAATCATTTTGGGGTCACGCCTTGGAAACAATGGCTTGCATTCTAAACTTGGTGCCATCCAAATCGGTTCCCAAAACCCCTAAAGAGTTGTGGATCGGGCGCAAGTCCTGTTTGGGACACATGAGAATCTGCGGGTGTCTGACATACGTGTTGGACAAGGAGGCCAGTAAATTGGATCCACGATCAGAATTAAGGCTGTTTATAGGGTACCCCGAGGGAACGAAATGGTGTATGTTCTATGGTCCCGAAGGTCAAAAGGTGGTAATCAGTACACACTTTAGATTTTTGGAAGAAGACTATATGAACGATAAAAAACCCAGAAGTGAGATTATCTTAGATGAGCTAAAGGGGTTACCTCAATGCCAAATGTACAAGTTGACATACCAAATGACACACTTACAGAACCGGAACCTTGTTCTAGTGGGAGGGTTGTCAGATAGCCCAAGAGATTCATGAGGATAGGAGAGTAATCAGACTTGGTGCCTGGTTAAAATGAATCGGACCCATGGACATACAATGAGGCAATCCATGACAAGGATGCAGATTCATGGCAAACAGCAATGGAAGTCGAGATAGGTTATATGGATCATAATAAGGTGTGGGAGCTAGTCGAACCACTTAATGGGATCAAACCCATTGATTGCAAGTGGGTATACAAGAGATAAAGAGGACCGGACGGGAAGGTAGAAACTTTCAAGGCTAGACTTGTGGCAAAAGGTTATACTCAGAAAGAAGGGATCGACTATGAGGAAACCTTTTCACCTGTAGCTATGCTTAAGTCCATCCGTATTCTCTTGTCGATAGCTGCGCATCTCGATTTTGAGATCTGGCAAATGGATGTCAAGACAACTTTCCTAAATGGAAGTCTTGAAGAAGATATCTATATGCAACAACCCGAAGGCTTCATTGAAAAAGGTCAAGAACATCTAGTTTGCAAGATCAAGAAGTCCATCTACGGACTAAAGCAAACATTGTGTGCTTGGAACCAATGGTTTGATTAGGCTATAAAGTCTTACGGGCTTGATCAAAATGAGTTTGAAAGTTGTGTGTATAAAAAGTGTGTCGGGACTGCATTGGTTTTCTTAGTACTATACGTAGGACGATATTCTGCTCATCAGAGACGATGTAAAGGTTTTGTCAGACGTAAGAGCATGGCTGTCAAAACAGTTTGATATGAAGGACTTAGGGAAAGCCGGTCACATCCTTGGGATCAAGATCACTCGAGAACGTAAGAAAAGAATGATAGACTTATCACAAGATTCATACATAGACATTGTCTTGAAGCGATTCAGCATGCAAGATTCCAAGAAAGGCTTTGTACCTTTCAGACATGGAATACATCTATCCAAAGAAATGTGCCCAAAGACGCAAAGGGAGATAGATGACATGAAAGGCGTTCCTTATGCTTCGGCTGTAGGAAGCCTCATGTATGCTTTGCTATGTATGACACCAGATATTTGCTTTATCATCGGCATGGTAGCAAGATATCAGAGTAATCCAGGGAAAGAACATTGGACTGCAGTTAAAAACATTCTGAAATATCTGAAGAGAACTCGTGATAGAATGTTGGTTTATCAATCAGACAGTCTAATTCCCATCGGATACACGGACTCGGATTTCCAATCAGACCTAGATTCCAGAAAATCTACCTCGGGTAGTGTGTTTTGCATGGGGGAAGGATCCATGACATGGAGAAGCGTTAAGAAGAAATGCATCGCAGATTCTACCATGGAAGTCGAGTACGTAGCTGCCTGTGACGCAGGGAAGGAAGCGGTTTGGCTCAAGAACTTCCTAGCGGACTTGGACGTAGTTGTGAATTTACCCAGCACCATCACGGTCTATTGTGATAATGCCGGAGCAGTTGCAAATTAAAGGGAACCAAGAGCCCACAAGGCCAGCAAACACATTGAAAGGAAATACCATCTTATACGAGAAATCGTTAAGAGAGGAGATATAGAGGTGGCAAAGATCGCGTCAGAGGATAACCTAGCAGATCCATTCACAAAGGGTCTACCTCAGAATACATTCGAGAGACATGTGGAAGGAATGGGTGTCAAGACCGTTGCCAATCTGCTTTGAGTATAAGTGAGAGAGATATTATTAGGTTTGTGTAGGTGACATTAGATGTCACGTAGGTTCTACACGAGATATGTTGTAGTATACTTAAAAGCTGACTTTGAGTATAAGTGGGAGATTGTTGGGGTTATACTGGAAAGTATGCTTTTACTTTGTATAACCAGACTGAATTTCTGTCTTATTTACTGAAATAAATTATTTATCACTGATGCTTTAAATATCATTGAATGTTAAATATATTTACTGCATAACTGTTCAATAAATAGTACGTGTTACATTATAGTTAATTTAGTGATACCAGATCACAGAAGATTAAATTAACAGTCCCTTGTAACTAAAAGTACAGAATTCATGACCCAGATGGAAATGAACAAACCATCGTGAAAGGTTGAAGTGTAAGGCTTTGATTGACTTGTCTTGACCAAGAGATTGCACTAGTGCATTATGATGCACTGAATAGGACCTACAAGAGGATAAATTCTTCAGTACTTAATATAGAAGAATTAGACCTCAGTGATTCATTATTTCTTAATCCCCATCCCTTAAATAGGATCGTGTGGAATCAATAATCATTGCTTTGACTTGTGATGGGAAGAGAATCAGTGAAATTCAATACCTTATATCTTGAGAAATGTTATTGGTTACACGACGATTGCTAATATTTAATACGATGAAACGTGTGCAACTCTCTTTCATACATCAATCCGTTGGAGCGACTTCTCATGGAAAAAGAAGGTCGCAGAGCGACTTCACTTGAACCGATGAGGTCGTCGAGCGACTTGAGGCAACCCACAGGCCGGAAGCGACTTCAGTCTGAAGTCGATGAAAAGATAAATATGGTAAAGGTATGGACAGCTAACGACGCGGATATCGCGGGGCTTAAGTAAGGCAAGTAAATCCGGACGCAGAAATCTCGAGTTAGTTAGAGAAACCCTAGTATTGACGACGGAGGCCTCAACAAGCCCATGAATGAAGCCCACGAAGATTTGTGACCTAATTTCTTGTCTATAAATACAACTTGTAATGCTCATTGAAAAAGGAGAGTAATCTTAGAACTCTAGGTAGAAAATATAATAAAATACTCCTAGAGACAATCTTTTGTAAGGACATAATACTCAGATAATATTCAGTATTAGTTTAATATTATTATTTCTTTAATATTAAATGTATGGCGTTACACTCATTAGAATATTATGTTTGATTGTTTGCATTTATTCTTATATGTGTTCCCTTGAATCACTGCTTCATTGAGTAAGTGAGAACTCAGATGACTTAAGCATTATTCTTAAATAGCCCCAATCGAGGATCATCAAGAAAGGGATATTGATGATGTAATGGAGATTGGTGTGCGATCTGCATCATACTCTTAGAGAGTGTAGTAAGATTTCACTTACTACGAGATACTAGGTATCTCATGATGGATGCACAAATACCTTAGAGGGTATTGGTGTACCCATCCGAGAAACCGTTTGATGTAGTTCCACTATATGTGTCTACGGGTGTCTCGGTTAGTTGGAGCGATGCAATACTCCTTTGACTTGAGGTCAATACGCACAACATGTGTGGAGTGATGAAATTTGATCATGACCGACGCTATATGACTTGGATTGAGTTCATCACGAAGTGCATGTGCGTGGATTTAGAGAGAATACTCAAATTCTCATCATAATTTGATCTAAGTCATTGGCCAATGCACGTCAACTTAGACTTTGTGACTAAGTGTGACACTAATGATCAATTAGTGATTAGAGATAAATTGATTAAGTTATTTGAATAGAAACTTTATCATGTTCAAGACTAATCGAGTATTCGTGAATGAAAGGAGGTAATCGCAATTGCCCACGTTACAGTTACAGGTAGTTGCATGTTTCCCACAACGTACCTCATATATTGAGAATGTCTGATTTATTGACTAGGGTTCAATTAAGACCGTTAGTTTGACTAATCGCTCGATATATGAGGGCCTATGGGTCACACAACAAGTCTTTCCCTTTTACGGATTATAGTTGGTTGATTAAATGTTAAATTGGATTTAATATTTAATTTATGGAGAAGAAATTAATAATAGATTAATTTGGAATTAATTATTATTAATATAATTTAATTGAATTGGATTTAATTAAATAAGAATTCCCAATAATTATATTTGGAATATAATTATAGGATTTAATGTATATGGAAATAAATCGTAGAGATTTTCATATAAGACATTTAAATCCGTAGAGATTTATATGGGGAAATAAATCGTAGAGATTTATTTAAATAAGGATTAGGGTTTTAATTACCTAATTAGGCTAGCTTAAGATTTAAGCTGGGCCTCCCCTATACATACAGACTCTTGGGAATTCATAAATAACGTAACTTCATATTCTCTCCATAAGATCTAAAGTTTGGATTTTCCTAGCTGATTCAACTTGGGATTCAACACTTGCAGATTTGTGCAAAATCCGTTCTAGGGGATTACGTGGATACCATAGTGGAGGAATCTGTACTACAGTTATTGTAAGATTTCTTGTTATGATTATTGTAATCCTTTTGTGCAATTAATTGTTCGTTGTTGGTGAACTTTAATTTCCGTTGCGCATGTATTACGTGTCTCTATATTCCAATGGTGGTATCAGAGCTAGGCTCTTGATTAATTGCATATGAATGATTTTATCAAATCTGGTATTTTTATTTTATAAAATCCGATGGTACGGTTGATGGTTTGACCAACTCCGCACCAATTGATATTATTTTGGGTTTGTGCTTATTAGATGAGAATACCCCAAATTCATTTTTTTTAATTTCGTTTTTGGGGCTGCTTCGTCTCTCTCGCCCGATTAGGGTTTCTTGTGAGAAGCCGCAGCCACCATCCGCCTCCTCCTTCGTCGTCCTTCGCTTGGTATAAGGTCTTCGCTTGAGTCGGTGGTGCTGCACCGCGACTCGCGTCGAACTCGGGATGCCGCGATTGAGTGCGAACCAACAGGTTAGACCCACGACGCTTTGCCCAAATCGACGCGATTCTGTTCCTCAATTGTCGTACCTCACCGTACATGGCGGTAACATCTTCATCTCGTTCTCGATTCGATGATTTAACCCTTGTTTCGGTGTGATACGCGACGGAACACCACCGCGTCATTTTCATTTCCGCGTCCGTGATTCCCCTGTCTCGCGACTCACCACCGCACCGCTGTGGATCTGTTTTCCCATTTGGTTTGACCTCGTGGGTCTATGGTTCGAACCATGCTGGTTGCAGCATCGAGTCGTCCGCGCGCGCATAGCGGCGCGGCGACTCGAGTGCATGCGCCTGCTTGATGCCTATCTGTGCTTTGATAATTCTGTACAGATTGTTTGGGTTTCTTTTCGATGCTACGGTTTGTCTGATTTGGTTGGACTGATTTCGATTAACCTAGTGATCTGAATTCTTCGTTAACTGTTTGATGATTAATTGGATTAAAGTTGATGAACGGTTGATGAATTGTTATTCTCGATTGTCCCGATTGGAAGATGGTTTGTGGGCTGTGAAGAGGGAGGGGTTGTTGGCAAATTAGATTTCGAACAAGCCCCTCCGTGCAACTTTGAAATTGCACTCTAGCCCTTGATGAAAACTTAATTAAAATGTTTTAAAATTAATTGGATTAATTTTAAATTTTAAAATTAAAAGTTGGACTTTTAAATTAATTAGATTAATCATATGAATGTAATAATTAAAATCTGTTTTGATATTTACAAGACCTTAATTTTATAATCGGAATATTGGTTGGACCAATTAATGATTAATAATTAATTGGATTAATTATTAATGTTTAATAATCCTATTTTTGAATTTAAATTTAGATTTTGAAATTCAGAAATTTTAAGAGGAATTATTAAATCCCACTCTTTTAACTTGTTTATTTTATCTAAATTTGTTAATACTTTTACGTCCGCATTATAATTATTTGGGTAGGCGGCGCCCAATAATTATCGGACCGTGTTGGGAAATTTATAGTTTTGATAAAAGTTCCAGAAACACATGTAATAGGACCCGGTCGGACACATTAGGTAGTGATGTTTTATATTACCGTTTATAGAATACCGATTGATAATTCTTGATAGAACAACCGATGTAATATATAGGTCACATATTGAGGGGAACCTCAATATGTATAAGTCGAATCTGAAAATCCAAAGAACAAATTGATATCCGGCGTGGCGTAATGCTAGAAAAGAATGAAAGATCGGATCGATCCGATCTAGTCGATATCTCACCAAGTCATAAATCTCAAACTCGAACGGCTTGAAGATCGATGACTTCCGGAAGATCGCACCGTAAGACCTACATCGGCCAAGTCTCGCTAGTTGAAGCTAAGTCAACCGCACCGAAGACTCCATCAGTAGATCGATCGATTCGATCGATCGGTCACCACCGTGAAAAAAATCGATATTTCACCTAATCATACGTCTATGATTTGAACAAGAAGAATGTCAACCTTAGTTGGAAGAACAAACACTGAAAAGTGTGTCTGTTAACCAATAAGAACAAGACACGTATGATCGGAGCCGACAATTAAGGGATTTGATGCTGCTCTCTCTAACGGCTATAAAATACAAGTTCACGCTTTCGGCCATGCCGTTCCTGAAGCACGTCACATCAATCCTGCAAACCTACCTAATATAGCCTGAAATTCAAATTGCTCTCCAACGACTCTTTGATTTCAAGGTCTATAAATATGGGATCACACTTCAGAGTGAAATACGAAAACACTGAACAATCAAGAAGCTCAAGCAATTATCAGATTTCCGCACGAAGAACACGATCAAGAAGATTATTTTATTAAGTGTTCATCCCATAAGTTCTTAGCATAGAAATCTTTTCATCTAGCTGAAAGGCTACCTTAAACACTAGAAAAGATTTCATAGTTGGAACCAAAACAATCTTATCCAAACCCAAGTTAGGTTAAGTTGTTTAGCAAGATTTCGCACTAGGGTTTCTAGTTAGATTTAAGGATCGGTTGAGTGAGAACTCCTTAAATATCTGTTTGTGTTTGTGTTGAACTAACACATAAAGCTAAGTTCAGTTGGTTAAGTTGGTGCCCCTTGTGATAGGGAAGAGTGGGACGTAGGACCGGTTTTGTCCAACCACTATAAATCTTCGTGCCTTTACCGCTTTGATTAATCGTCTACACAATTGCACACAACCTTTAAAAGCGCATACATATTCTAAGTTGAGATCGGTAGCACCAAGCTTCGATCCGATCAAGCTTGACACTTGATCCAACCGGTTAAAACACTAACTTTGGAATCGATTTATAAAAAACGGTTTTTCACGGGTAAAACTTAAGCTTCCGCACACATCGCTTAAACCGATAGTTTCTCGAACTAATCTGCCTTGAGCGATTAGTAAGTTGGTTATCACCAAAATCGATTCACTCGCACTGATCAAAATTGCGCGCCTCTCACCGACCTCGCACAAAAGTTTTCGTAAGTCTATTCACCCCTCCCTCTAGACTTACGCCCTCACTAAACCCGTTAAGGACCTACAAGTGGTATCGAGGCGGTTGGTTCTACGCACCAATCGACTTTGTGTATCATCGATTCTTGAGGAAGAATCTTTGTGGTCGATCGAACCGATCTTGAAAAACCTTCTTAAAACTCATTCATTTTCCAAAAACACTCAAAGATGGATAACACCTCGTATGTATCATGATCCGTCAAGTTCTCAATCGATGAGTATGCAGATTGGGCCATATATATGTCCAACCATCTAGGTTCGATCGATGGCGTAATGATGGAAGTCATCGAAAGAGGACCCATCATCATATATTACGATAACCCTGCAGTTGGAGGAGATCCAGACTTTGCCCCGGGAAGTCTTGTACGAAAAAGCCCAGCCTTGATGGATGCAGAGGAAAGGAAACTGCATACTCTAGATACTATCGCAAGGCATATTATCATGAAAACAATGGATAAGGTCACCAAGGAAAAGATTAAGTATCTCAAATCTGTGAAAGCAATGTGGGAAATGACCAGATAAAAGACAGCCGTCTGCAGGCCGAACTGGTAAAGTTCGAAAAATTGAAGATGCTGCCCAACGAAACCATCAACGAACTCGATGGAAGGATTACTATGTCAATAAACAAGCTTCGAGAACTTGGTAGAGAGATGTCTGATAAAGATATCAACTACAAAATTTTAAGGTCTCTCACCAAGAAATGGGACATGAAGGTCACGGTAATCAAGGATTGCCAAGACATTTAAAAAATGAAGCCAAGTAGCTTGTTCTTGAGCCTTAAAGCTCACGAGTTTGATTTAATTGAGAGAGGACAAGCAGATGAAGATGAGGTGCCCGCTGAAGCCTCAACTTCCAAATCAATTGCTTTTAAGGCAACCAACAGCATATTGAAGACCAATGAGCCCATTGGAAACATCATAAGTCGTCGTGTAATGTATCGCTCTCGCTACTGCAGAAACTAGAGAAATCAAATACTCAACTGGGTAAGTATCGAAGATTCTATAAAGATTATCAACATAGCCGAGGAAGAGATAGGAGATCAGACAACAGATCTCCAGAAAGAACCAGATCTGATGATCGGAGAGATCACAGAGATGAAAGGAAAAGAGATAATCTAAATGATGAGAGAAGAGATAACCAATCAGACAGAAGAAGCTCAGACTACTATCAGAAAGGAAAATCACCTGATAGATCATACAGACGGAGTGATTCACCTGGAAGAAAAAATTCTGTGGATCAAGGAGCGTGCTTCAATTGTGAGAAGCCATGTCACTACAGCGCAGACTGCCCAGACCTGACGCCAAGAGAAAGGGAAGAAAAGAGGAACAGAAGAGAGCAACGGTACAGGACGTAAAAGCTATGGTTGGTTTACACGTCAGAATTGACGATTCAGATTCCGCCCTCCGAGGACTCTCGATACTCCTCTCAGAGAAGATTTCTCCCGATCGACAGAAGGTTTGCCGACTTCTATGGAAATGAAGATCCGATATTCTCTTCGATGATGATGATGATCTCACTGATGGCCAAGGAGGACCAATCTGAGGTAACCTCCAAACCTCGCTTTTGTTCGCTTTACACCGCTATCATTAGCACACCGGCCGGGAGATTGACTGCAGCTCTACTCGAGCAATTGCTTGAGGATCTCTCCAATGCAAAGAGACACTTATGCTATAGTGGAAGTTTGAAAATGATAAGCCGAGGACCGTAAATAATCGCCTTGCTAAAGAGAATGATCTCAAGAAAGCCTCCGAACTTAAATCGGTTAAACCGCCGTAAGGCAACCGAGGAATTTAAAATTCGAAAGTTAAAGCTTCGATAAGGACAAGCAGATCAAAGATCACCGGCAATTAACAAACAAAGAAGTCGATGACTTCAAAATCCTCGCAAGCAAAATTCGATGAGTCATTAAAAGCATGAAAGTCTAAAATCATCTCGAGGATAATCTGCGTAAGAAAATAGAGGTTTTACAAAATCATCTAAAACCGCTCAAGACATGAACACCTATTTTCGAACAACGATTAACAAGAAGGGACTTGGGTATGAGAACCCTTCCACATCCTCAAAAAGCCCCTACCGATTCATCTCAAAAAGGTGTAATCGATTTGAGCTCGACAAAGATACACCAAAAGCCAAACATGTATCTAATAAGGAAAAAAGACCATTTGAGCGGTAAAGGCGGGTGCCTAACCGAAGGGGGAAATGTAAATGGACCCCAATCGGTAAAGCATCGATCGAGGAATCAACAAAGAACCCGGTTCTTCTGAAGAGACCTCAACCTGATCAACAGATCAGGAATCAGAAAAGACAACCTGTAAAAGGGAAGTCCAATCTGAGACCCAATCAAGGTCAGCTGCCTAATAAGCATGCTTCAGGTAAACTGCAAAAACCACCTATGCCGAAAAAGATATGAATCTTTTGATGGTAGCGATCATACCTACCCCTATAATCGAAAATCTAGGGTCACGCACTGTAACCACAATTGGATGAAAAGAAGACAAACGAAAAAGATAAATCCCAAGTCTTCTAAGTCACCCAAGGTTCACACTAATAATCATACTAATCAGAAAGCATATAAAGAGACGTATGATTATGTTGATAGGTATGGGAGACAAATCAGGCCTTCTGATCTAACTGATCACAATAGAAGTGCTCTGTTTGTATGGATCCCCAAAACTAATCCTAACCCTCAAGACCCAATCCAAAAGGGTACCTAAAGCCCGATTTGGTCAGCAGGATCGCGTGGTCCGCCAACAAAGGAGGTGTGCAAGCAACTATCCGGTACATCGATAGTGGATCTATTTAGACCAGTCACACCAGTCAGTCTCAACGGACGCAAATATACTCTGGTAATCATGGATGACTATTCCAAGTTTACCTGGGTTATATTCTTACATAAGAAGAATGAGACGACAATGAAGATACCCGAAATTGCTAAAAAGATTACAAAATGAGAAGGGTGTCGATTGTAGTAAAAATCGATCGATAAAGGTGCGAAATTTACAACTCTTTTATTACCGATTTTTGCTCTAAGTTTGGTATCTGACATGAAACATCACCGCAAGGACGCCACAACAAAATGGAGTAGCGAATCGGAGGAACAGAACTCTCAAAAGAAGCTTCGCCGCACAATGTTAGAACATGCAATACCAAAAGTTTACAAGCGTATAATCAACAACCGCATGCCATACTCGTAAATGTATGTCTTCCGACTAAGGCTCACTACAAAACACCCTATGAACTGTGGGAAGGACGAAAAACCTCGTGTCTCTTACTTCCATGTTTTTTTAGTGTAAGTGTTTCATTCACAACAATGGGAAGAGTCGGTTGAAGACTTTTGAGGCCAAGTCGATGAGGGTATATTCTTAGGATATTCCTCATCTAGCAAGGCTTTCGGGGGTTTACAATGCATTTAACCCTACTTGTGGAAGAAACACCCCATGTAGTCTTTGATGAAGCATCTTACTAACAAGAGAAATCTGCCTCGAACAAGTTGTACTGATCAACTAGTACCGATGCTCGTAAAATGGATCGACTAATGATCAAGGAAAAGAATCGTAAACCGTAATAAAGATACATTCCGGATCTAGGCGATTCACCGGATCATTCGGATCCTAAGGTACTAAAAAACCGTGTTTGAAAGAAGCCGATCTGGTGAGATAAGATCAACCGAACCATCCGGTTCGGGGAACACCGTTCCCACGAGCAATGGACATCGAAGACATGATGAGTCCAACATCACCGAGACATGTTCTTATCAAGTGGATCATAATTCGCACCACTCCCAAATACTAGTAATGAACCTTTATCGAAATGGATGATGTTCTCCAAACCGACGCAAATCGTAATGAAGGACTGGATAACCCATCCAACCGATCCGATCATCGGAGACCCATCCGATAAAGTTAAAACTAGACATCGATTGGTGAAAGTGCCATGTATTTCTTTATTATTTGTCTATGAAGGAACCAACAACAATAGAGGAAGCTCTACAAGACGCAAAGTCGGATTCTAGCCATGCGGGAAGAGCTTGAACGATTCGACAGAAATCAAGTTTGGGAACCGGTAGACGCACCAAATCATCAAGACGTAATTGGCACGAAGTGGGTTTTCAAGAACAAGAGAGATGAGAAAAATGTCATCACCGAAATAAGGCAAGACTTGTTGCTAAGGGGTATTCACAATCGGAAGGAATTGATTATGACGAGACCTTTGCACCGATCCGCCGCTTAGAAGCCATTCGGCTCAAGCTTAAGCATATGCTTCCCACGAGGGTTCACGTGTGTCGATCGATGGACATAAAGAGTGCATTTTTAAACGGGGTACTAGTAGAGGAAGTTTATGTCGAACAACCTCCGTGCTTCAAAAAGAACAACCAAAGTGTACCGCTTTTTAAAAGCTCTTTATGGCTTCAAACAAGCTCCTCGAGCTTGGTATGATACACTCTCTCGCTCTTGATCGACAAAGGGTTCACTAAAGGAAACAAAGGACGAACCTTATTCGAGAATAGAAGATGGAGAAGATATTCTCGATGGTTCAGATCTCGTGGGCGACATCATCTTCTGATCTCCTAACAAGAGTCTATGTGAAAAAATTGACAAAAAGTCGATGCAAGGAAGTTCGAGATGTCCATGATGGGACGGATGAATTACTTTACGGGTCTCCAGTGAAGCAAAGTGCGTATGAATATTCATCTCGCTAAGCGAAGTACACTAGGAATTTATTGGCTAAGTTTGGAGTTCAAAATTGCAAGGAAGCCAAAATTCCTATGATGTCCGGATTCAAGATGGATCCGATTTATGATGGTCGTAAAAACAAATCGAAAGAATATAGGGCTCTCATTGGATCTCTCATCAGACTGATCGCAAAGGCATTCGAGATATCACCTTTGGCAAGAGGGGTGTATGTGCGATTTCGTGCAAATCCAATGCAAAGCCACCTAGAAGCAAAATAAAGCGGATTCTTAAGTATCTGAAGGGACAAGAAACCTTGGTTTATTTTACCCATCGATGATAATCTAGAGCTTAGTGGGTATTCTCGATTACGATTATGGAGGTTGCAAGATTGACAGAAGTCAACCTCGGGAACATGTCGAGTTTTAGGAAGTAAACCGATCTCGTGGTTTTCAAAGAAGCGGACATCGGTTCATACATCTACTAACAAGGTAAATATATGGTCATAGAAAGTCATTTGCTCCCAACTGCTCTGGCTTAGTCAGCAGCTGAGGGATTATAACATCGTAGCTAAGAATGTACCTATATTCTGTGACAGTAATAGTGCTATTGCAATCACTCAGAATCCTGTTCTACATACAAGATGCAAGCATGTGGATGTCAGACACCATTTTATAAGAGATCATGTTGAAAAGAAGAATATCAGAATGGAAAAGATTCACACTGATTTACAGAAAGCTGATATTCTAACCAAGTCACTAGCTGATATTAGATTCAGATAATTGTGTAATGAGCTAGGGCTTCTGGATCTTAGAGAAAAAACACCTAAAATGATTGATGGGTTGTTCTCCAGAACCAGCTGGTTAAGAGACTAACCAGTCTGAAAGGAATCAGTTGAGTTTGGTATCTCAATCGATCGAAAGATCGACCAAGGAACTGATGTGAGAAATCGATCAGATTTACGAGTTATCAGATTAAAGGAACTGATCAGATTTAAGGTTTATCAGATTAAAGGAAACGCACAATTTAAAAGGAATATCTGATTAAATCAGTTGGGTTATTTTACATCTTTGTAAGTCGATTTAGCTGATATTCAACAAGCAAGATTCACAGATTAAAGCCTACAATCGCATAAGAAAGCAGAGAATTTACACAACAATGGAATAATAGAACTTTTCATTGATAAAGACCCAAGGTCGATTACATTACAAGTTACAAGTACAAAGGACCCGGAGGTCAAGACATAAGTCATAACCAAAACCTAAAACCTATAACCCTAAACCCTCATCCTAACCCAAGAAGAAGCGGGAGAGAGAGATTTTAAATCGATGCTCTCATTTTCCCCACTTAACAAGGGTGAGAGAGGGCTTTAAAGAAATCCTAAAGCCACTAAATTTGAAGCTAAAACCAAAGGAGCGAGAGCGGCGTTGATAGGATTTCTAAGCCAGGAGCCCTTAGACCTGAAGTCAATGGACTCTCCAGCTGTTAAATGGAGCACATGTGCCAAGAAATTGGTTCAAAGACCTTATGGGCACATGTGTTGCATGAAAAAATTGAGTTGATATACGAAGATCAGCTGTTGTCTGATCAAGACCGTATATCAGACTCATGTTTTATATCAGACTGAGTCTGTTGATGCTGGTTACGTCTTAACGATAGACACACAAGGTGCATACGGTTAGGAGAAGTGTCTTCTCAGTTGCGACAACAGATCCGCCGCCATGGTGGTAAAGGAGCTTGGCAACAATTGTATGTGAAATCTTTGATGACGACAAAAACAGTGATAAGGGACACACAGGGTTGATTTGAGAAGCTGAAATCATTGAAAAAGGGGTAAAGGTGTTTGCTTTTAAGTTTCACCTTAAAATAAGGGTTCACCAGAATGCATGTTTTTACAAAGAAAGATAAGTATGGTGAATGGGTTATGTTGTGTAAAACATTGGTCCAATTTATAGAGGCCAAGCAAGGGTGCAAATGCAAATTTGATTTCAAAAAGCCTTTTAGAGAAATTTGCATCACAAGGACAGCGTGTAGAAATCACGCGACTGATAATTGGATAAATTTACGGCGGATTGACATATCAAGATATACAGACGATAATTACGCATGTCAAATCGCGCCAACTTAGGGAATAGAGACTACTATTCTAGACTAAGTTTTGGCGGTAACACTTATCCCAAGAATTGGCTTGATCTGAGAAGAATCAGATTAGGTCAACCAAAATCTGATTACATCTGGCCCCGACGACGATAAGGAAGATCAGTTGAACTTGAAACCTCAACAAATCAGATATATCAGTCTATGAGAAAACAGAAATATCAGTTGAAGGGGGAACTTCAACTGATCGAGGAGGATCAGAAGGGAAATCAGACACAAAATGAAACAGATCAGTTGAAAAGAACAGTTGGGAAATTATAAGGTTTAGGCAGAAAACTAAGATCAACAAGTGGAATCAACTTCAAGTGGTATTGACTGATTACTATATCAGTCAATCAGATACGCCTTTCTTTTCCCTTGTTATTTGCTTATTCATCGGATTTTATCTGTTTTTATTTACCTTCTGTACGCATTACCTGTGTGACGTATCCCCTGCAAATCATTTAATGCGGACGTAAGGGTACATGTATTAATTGCTACAAAATGAGCTTTTAAATCCAAAAGGTTTTCAATGCGTGCTTTTTCCCAACCATTCGATCAAAACCGCTTAATCTGGATCGTCTAATCTTTTCAAACGGTTGATCTTCCAAATCTTGTCTTTTTCCCTCCTCATCTTTATAAGGTTCATCAAAAACCCTACCAGAGTTTTCCAAATCACAAACCTGCTTTTTATTTTCTGAAAACTCTCCAGATTACTTCTTTGCGATTCAAAGTGTTTTTCTTAAGTCTCCCTAAACCGCTTAAGTCTCAAATCCGAAAAATAGAATCTGGTAATTTCTGATAATTTGATGAATCATTCTTTTAAAACCATTGATCTTAAAGATTTTGTCAATCGGTGATATCCTCAGATTATGTTTTATTGCTTCTTGATTTCCGATATGTGATATTCTTAGTATTTATGCACAATTTTAATCAATCTATCTTATCTCAGAGATGATCACTCACGGTATGGTTAAAATAATGTGCAACTATCTTGAAATCGACATTAAGGATTGTCGAGGACAAGTTCGCATAATTTAGGGGGCGACAAAGGATCCTAATCAATGGAAGTAGAGGAAATTTCAAGAAAAGGTGACTTGAGAAATATTGTCTTTGCTCACCGCAATCCAAAGATGCAAAGATGAAGCCCTCGAATTCGTAAGGAATTTAAGGGTGGATACTGATGCTCCGGAGAAGAACTACTTTTCGACAATCACGGAGAAGAGATCGATCGACGAATGAGGATATAACTCGTCTGCTCACCTACCAAAAGGATTTAATCTCGCCTTCTCACTACAGGAGAATCAAGATGAGCCGATCGAAACGAGCTCATCGTAGAGGGCGACAAACATCATACGTCGGGCTTTGTCGGGCCAATGCTCAAGAGGAAATACCGATTGTTGTTTGATATTTTGTCAAAAACAATTATGGGTATTTCATTCAAATTTCAATGCTCTTACATCACCAAAAGATAAAGATGGTCAAGAATAATTGATGAAGCCAAGAACATCAATTGGCATGGGTTCCTAAAGGCCATTCTACTCCAAGAACATGATAAATTTGGAGTTGATGAGTGGAGGCAGTCTATCCGAAGAAGAGGATCAACAATCTCAACAAGGTTGCGCTTATCCTACAAGACAAAATGCCAAATGCCGATGGGAAAGAATGGATCAAGCCCTACAAGGCATTCCTCTCCACCACTTTAGCCATATTTGGGCCACCGCACGATGATATCGCCAACTCCCCCAAAGACTAAGAAGGGAAAAAGCAGCAAGAAGCAACCGTCTACACACCGTAAGCCCCCGAAGAAGAAAAGAAAACTGGTGAAGGTCCAGGAAAAGAGGACGAAGAAGGCGAAGCAAGCCTCCATGACTCTGATGCTAGAAGATGAGTCAGATGAAGAAAGAGCGCCAGATCAGTCTGTTGCACCACAAAAATCAGTGAAAAATAAGACAGTAAAAGCTCAAGCCGAGAGCTCGCCGGTTCATTCTCGAGGAAGAAGCACTAGATGAACGATCTCCTTCTCCTCCAGCTCGAGCTGATTCACCACTCGGACTAATGGATCTTGAGCATGTCTCTCCTACTCTTCCACCGCCTGCCGAACACAAAACTACATCGGTTTGAACTCAAACTACATCGGTTTATAAACTCGAATCGCAATAACACATTTAACCGAGAAACCTTACTTGTGGAACCCGGAATCGCCTCCACAAATGAAACCTCTGCAGTCGAGCCTATCGATAACATCCACCTACTCAAGCACCACCGAACCCTCCACATCTCATCAACCGAATCTGGATGCATAATTCTCGAAGTCTAGATCATCAAAGACCATCACAGGGGAAAATAGTCGAATGCAAATCGAACGAGAAATTGATGAGATGTATCCGTAATCGGGTCGCCCATCCTCGCTATTAGAGAACAAGTTATGGAGATCCTCACCGAGAGATCTCAGATAAAAAGCTTCTCATTTTATAATGATTATTGAGCAAATGGGCGGTCTTGATGAGTTTGCGATTTTTTGATTTTGATATGAGGAAATCTGCTAAAATAGGATCACCACCGAGCCGATAACTATCAATCTATCAAAGCTCGATCCACGTGAAAGCCGGGTTGATTGAACAAGGCGAACCGAGATCGCTCAAGAAGCTCCCAAGCGAGATGCTACAATTAAGATACAGAGTCGCCGATGATAGTGGAACTGTGTCGCAGTTCATGACCAACCACCGGAGGCACAAACAATCGAGATCGATCAAGTGACACAAAACATTCCAACATCACATATAACCACGATCAATTTCAGAAATCGATCTTGTCTCAAAGATCTCCCCGAAAAAGAAGTTGAGGGAGTGATAGCCGATCGAGGCGATTGGCCTCAAAGAAATAACAGATCAAAGGGAATTGGCTATTTCCCAGTTAGCAAATATCAAAGATCGGGTTCCCAAACTCGTGACCACCGTGTCTCGCCGAACTCATAAAATCCGTTGATGACAAGTTGATTCGGTGGATCAACAACAAGTTTCTTTTTTCGATGCTCACCAAAAAGCTCGAATTGACGTAAGAGAAACTTGACAAACCGATTTTTACACTCTCTAACGCCATGGAATCTGTCAAGATCGAAATGATCTCGAAGGTCGAACATCTAACTTCTCAAGTTCCGTGTTTATCTCGTCATGATCTCAACAGGCAATATCGGTCGGGTTTTGATCCCTAACTTCCCACCTCACACGACTCTTTTTGATCAAACCAAAAAGGGGGAAGGACGGAGGAGAAACCAACCGACATGATCGTAACAACGTAAGACCTAATTCGCACGGTTGAAGGCTATGGACAAAGACTAGACCATCCGGATCTTTTTGCTAACGAAGTCTCTCAAAAGATGGAAAAGTCAAAGGCAAGAAAGGTAGGCTAGCTGCGAAATCTTGGGACATCACAAAAAGGTAGTCTGCTGGGTGCTTTGAAATCACAACCTGCATACCAACCCCACTCGGACACAACTGTACCACTCCACTCGAAAACAACCTGCACCCACTCCACTCGGAAATAATAAAATAAGCACAAAAGCCAGACATGTCGATCTGAATCGATAAGAAATCGCCCAAAGAGCAAAGGTCAAGAGGCCTTTGAAAAAGCCAGCGAAGAAAAAGAAGGGCGTAAAAAATTGACAGAGGCGTAAAATCAAGAAAAAATTCGGATCGAGAGCGAAGAAAGGAAAGGCCGGAAAATCATGCGTAACCTCACCGCCAAAGAAGAGTTGATGAGATCATTCCAAAAACTGCTGCACATGCTAAGAGGTTTGAGGAATGGAACAAGATCAGAAGTGAATGCTTTTGTCCTTAATCTTGTTCCACGAGAAGAATCTCTAGATGATGAATTCCTCAACTGGTTAGAAAATAAATATCCAGATTTTCTGAAGTATCTGGAAAATGAGGCCAAACTTATCAATGTAAAAATATCTCGCCAAGAGTATGATCTGTTGGATTACTCGAAGAAGGCAGATGGCTCATTTGATAGACTGGCATTTCAGAGATTCTACTTTGACATCCTGAGCAAAACGCATATAACTGATCCTCAGCAGACCAATGATGTCAAATGGAAACTATATCAGATCTTCAACTTACCTCAAGATCAAAGAGAGATGCCAGAAGGATACAAGCCTAAAGAGTGAAGAATCAGAAGACTTCTCAGGATCAGCTGTTTTTAAATTCAAACTTTTCTGATGTAACATGTAATCGACATATCTAATGAGAAAAGTTTATTTTCTGATCCTAAGACAAAATCTCATTATCTTCTGATTATGTGCTCTTTACTGTTCTATATTTATCAACTGTTTTGGTTTCTCAGTGTTTTGGTTTTTTATCAAAAGGGGGAATTGTTGGGAAATTTATAGTTTTGATAAAAGTTCCGAAAACACATGTAGTAGGACCATCGGACACATTAGGTGATCGATGTTTATATTACCGTTTATAGAATACTAGTTGATAATTACTGTATAGAACAACTGATGTAATAGATAGGTCACATATTGAGGGGGAACCTCAATATGTATAAGTCAGATCTGAAAATCCAAAGAACAGCTGATATCCGACAGGCCAGAATGCTAGAGAAGAACAGAAGATCGACGATCCGATCTAGTCGATATCTCACCAAGTCATAAAGCTCAAACTCGTAATGCTTGAAGATCGATGACTTCCGGAAGATCGACCGAAGACCTACATCGGCCAAGTCCGCTAGTTGAAGCTAAGTCAACCGCACCGAAGACTCCATCGTAGACCGATCGATTCGACGATCGAAGTCACTCACCAGTGAAAAACGATGTTTCACCTAATCACACGCCTATGATTTGAACAAGAAGAATGTCAACCTTAGTTGGAAGAACAAACACCTAAAAAGTGCGCCTCATAACCAATAAGAACAAGACACGTATGATCGAGTCGACAATTAAGGGATTTGATCTTTGCTCTCTCTAACGGCTATAAAATACAAGTTCACGCTTTTCGCCATGCCGCCTCAAGACGCCACATCAATCCTCAAACTACCTAATATAGCCCTCGAAATTCAAATTGCTCTCCAACGGCTCTTTGATTTCAAGGTCTATAAATATGGGATCACACTTCAGAGTGAAATACGGAAACACCGAACAATCAAGAAGCTCAAGCAATTATCGATTTCATACGAAGAACACGATCAAGAAGATTATTTTATTAAGTGTTCATCCCATAAGTTCTTAGCATAGAAATCTTTTCATCTAGTTTGAAGGCTACCTTAAACACTAGAAAAGATTTCATAGTTGGAACCAAAACAATCTTATCCAAACCCAAGTTAGGTTAAGTTGTTTAGCAAGATTCGCACTAGGGTTTCTAGTTACGATTTACGGGATCGGTTGAGTGAGAACTCCTTAAATATCTCTGTCGGTTATCTTGTGTTGAACTAACACATAAAACTAAGTTCGCTTGGTTAAGTTGGTGCCCTTGTGATAGGGAAGAGTGGACGTAGGATCGGGTTTGTCCGAACCACTATAAATCTTGTGTGCCTTTTTTCGCTTTGATTAATTGTCTACACAATTGCACACAACCTTTAAAGCGCATACATATTCTAAGTTGAGATCAGCTAGCACCAAGCTTCTGATCTGATCAAGCTTGACACTTCAGTCAACTGGTTAAAACACTAACTTTGGAATCTGATTTATAAAAACTGGTTTTTCACGGGTAAAACTTAAGCTTCCGCACACATCAGTTAAACTGATAGTTACCGAACTAATCTGCCTTCAGGCGATTAGTAAGTTGGTTATCAGCCCAAACTGATTCACTCGCACTCTGATCAAAGCTAATCGCCTCACACCTGATCTGCACAAAAAGTTTTCAGAAGTCTATTCACCCCTCCCCTCTAGACTTCTGCCCTCACTAAACCCGTTCGGGACCTACAGACCGTATTATTGTTTGGGTAGACGGCACCCATACATATGTTAGTCCATGTAATTCATGTTTGGGTAGACGGAGCCCGATAATTGCTCAAATATGATGTAGATTAACATGTTGGATCTCAATTAAGCAATTAATACCCCGCCTTTAAAAGATCCTCACTAAAATATGATTTTTCATTAAATTGAACGATGTCTTCCATCAAAATTAATAGTAAACTGGAGATTTCGTTCCAATGAGTATTTAAAGCCCAAGTCTTTTGCTCGGATCTACATCTAACGGGACTATTATAGGGACACGTTGTGTCACCGCTTGATGGTTGTAAATCAACTTGACTTTGTTTCACCAGCCCAAGCAGGGAAACAAAAGTCAAGGGGCATCAGATTGAACTAGGTTCAATCAACTAGGAGTTGCAAATTTTGCAATTGGTTTGGAGACCTACCAGTTATGCTGTCATAGTAATCAACCCAAGCATATATTATGATAGTAGGAATGTGGATCCTAGTCCATAATGATTTATATTGGATATAAATTTGTATTCTTCTAATGAGGTCGTTGAATATGTGAAAATAATGGAGACAAAATAAATTTGAAAGGCCATGTTTATTTTGATTGCTGAATATTGATCATAGGAATTATGTGTTTTAATTCCCGTTTTATTTTATTTCTCTAGGATTGTTGAAATGAATAACTTATCACTGAGAAGCGTTTTGGAAACAAACAAATTGGTTGGGCCAAATTTTCTCGACTGGCACCGAAACATGTGTTTGGTGCTTAGGAAAGAAAAGATTGAGTACGTGTTGGACACGCTAATCCCTTCTACCCCGGAGCATCAAGATGATGCTTCCCAAGCTCAGTGTGTTATGCTCCTCGGGATGAATCCTGAGTTGCAAAGGCAGCATGAGAGGATGCTTCCCTTTGAGATGATCAAGCATCTGAAGGATCTCTTTGATTCTGAATCTCGTTCTGAGATTTATGAAGTGATGAGAGATCTGTTTAGATGCCGGATGTCTGAAGAAGGGAAGGTTTCCCCTCATGTGTTGAAGATGATAGGGCTAATCGAGAAACTTGGTCGGTTGGGCATTGAGCTCAAAACCAACGTTGCTGTTTATGCCATTCTTCAGTCACTTCCTGATTCATATTTGAGTTTTGTAGTAAACTTTAATATGAATAAGACGGAAACGACTATGCACGAGCTGCATAACATGCTAAAGACCTTTGAGTCTTCCACTGCCAAGGAAAATCCCGTGCTCATGGTGAGTGCCTCTACTTCTTCTGTTCTGAAAGGAAAGAAGAAGCGAAGGGGCAAGGCAAAGAAAGGCTCTAATCCGAACTTACTTAAGCCCAGAGGTGGAATACAAAAGAAGGAGAGGGTGGACAAGGAGGTATTCCTCCACTGCCAGCAGAAGGGGCATTGGAAGAAGGACTGTAAGATTCTAGCAGCTGAAAAGAAGACACAAGGTGTCTCAGCCACTGGAACAGGTATGTTTGTTATTGAGATAAACATGTCCACAAATGATACTAAATGCTGGGTATTAGATACCGGTTGTGGCTCACACATTTGTACTAATGTGCAGGGTCTCAAGCATACCAGGACAGTTAGGCCGGGTGAAGTTGCCCCACACGTTGGGAATGGAGCAAGAGTTGCTGCTGAACGTGTTGGCATTTATGTTTTAGACTTACCCTCTGGTTTTAGACTTGAACTGAATAATTGTTATTTTGTTCCTTCTATTACTCGCAACATTATTTCTATTCCGATGTTAGACATTGAAGGGTTTTCCTTCCATTTTGCAAATAATAACTGTTATTTTTTGCTTAATAGTGATGTTTATGGAAATGCTCCTTTATCGAATGGTTTATATTTGTTGCATTGTGGACATAATATTCTTAATATACAAAACAAACGACTCAAACTTATTAATCATGAAAACCCGACTTACTAGTGGCATTGTAGGCTTGGTCATGCAAATGAGAACAGGATTGCAAGGTTAAGAAAGTTAGACTACTTAACCCCATTCGACTTTGAGTCTTATGGAAGTTGTGAATCCTGTCTCAACGGCAAGATGACCAACAAACCCTTTTCTGGGAAAGGGATCCGTGCCAAAGAAGTTATAGAGCTGATCCACAGTGATGTCTGTGGACCATTGACTCGGAGAAGTGGCATGAAGCCATGAAATCCGAGATGGACTCAATGTACACAAATCAAGTCTGGGACTTGGTTGAATTGCCGAAAGGGGTAAAACCCATAGGTTGCAAATGGGTCTACAAGCGTAAGACCGATGCAAACGGCAAGGTACAAACCTACAAGGCTAGGTTGGTAGCAAAAGGTTATAGTCAACGCGAAGGCATTGACTATGATGAGACATTCTCACCTGTTACCAAGATCAAGTCCATTCGAATTTTACTTGCTGTAGCAGCACATTTAGATTATGAGATTTTGCAGATGGATGTCAAAACAGCATTCCTCAATGGAAACATTGATAAGGAGGTGTTTATGACTCAACCAGAAGGTTTTGTATCTAAGCCAAAATCTAATCTTGTGTGCAAGCTCAAACGGTCCATTTATGGATTAAAGCAAGCTTCTAGGAGTTAGAATATCCGATTTGATGAGGTTGTCAAATCATTTGACTTCATCAGAAATTCGGAAGATCCATGCGTTTATCGTAAACGCAGCGAGAGAAATATTATTTTTGTAGTTGTGTATGTCGATGACATACTAATTATGGGAAACAACATTCCTCTTATGCAGTCGGTTAAATATTAGCTATCAAGGACCTTCATGATGAAGGACCTTGGTGAGGCATGTTACATCTTAGGGATCAAGATCCATAGGGATAGATCCAAGAAGATGTTGGGACTGTCACAGTCAACCTACGTAGATAAGGTGCTAAAGCGATTTGCGATGGAGAACTCTAAGAGAGGTTCTCTACCAGCATGTCATGGGATAAAACTGTCTAAGAAGGATTGTCCTTCTACAGAAGCTGATATCCGGCGCATGAAGGATATACCAATTGCATCTGCAATTGGCTCCATCATGTACGCCATGACTTGCACAAGGCCAGATGTGAACTTCGCTGTTAGCACTACTGGTAGATACCAGCAGAATCCAGGTGAACCTCACTGGATTGCTGTCAAGAACATTCTTAAGTACCTTAGACGTACTAAACAGTGTTTCTTGGTCTACGGAGGACAGTTAGAGCTAGTTGCAACTGGCTATGCTGATGCAAGTTTCCAATCCAATTGTGATGATTACAAATCACAGTCGGGCTATGTTTTCATTCTCAATGGTGGAGCGGTTAGTTGGAATAGTTCCAAACAAGAGACTACCGCAGATTCAACAACCGAAGCTGAGTACATTGCTGCGGCAGAAGCTGCCAAAGAAGCTGTCTGGATAAAACAGTTCTTAAATGAACTAGGGGTAGTTCCGAGTGTTAGTAGTCCAATAAAGTTTTATTGTGACAATACTGGTGCGGTGTTGCAAGCTAAGGAACCGAGATCCAATAACAGAAACAAGCATGTACCGAGGCGTTATCACTTGATAAGGGAGATAATCGCTAGAGGAGAGATAGAGTTAGAATGTGTCCCCACAGAGGATAACCTGGCTGATCCTTCCACCAAGGCTTTGAGTGTCCATGTACACACTAGACATTTTGATGGTCTAGGGGTTAGACATGTAGGTGATTGGCTCAAGTTCAAGTGAGAGATTGTTAGTGTTAGTATCCTAGAGACAATCTTTTGTAAGGACATAATACTCAGATAATATTCAGTATTGGTTTAATATTATTATTTGTTTAATATTAAATGTATGGCGTTACACTCATTAGAATATTATGTTTGATTGTTTGCATTTATTCTTATATGTGTTCCCTTGAATCACTATTGTCATTGAGTGAGTGAGAACTCAGATGACTTAAGCAAGATTCTTAAATAACCCCAATCGAGGATCATCAAGAAAGGGATATTGATGATGCAATGGAGATTGGTGTGCGATCTACATCATACTCTTAGAGAGTGTAGTAAGATCTCACTTACTACGAGATACTAGGTTTCTCATGATGGATGCACAAATACCTTAGAGGGTATTAGTATACCCATCCGAGAAACCTTTTGATGTAGTTCCACTATATGTGTCTACGAGTGTCTCGGTTAGTGGGAGCGATGCGATACTCCTTTGACTTGAGGTCAATACAAACGACATGTGTGGAGTGATGAACTTTGACCATGACCGACGCTTGCACCTGTCTATGGGTAGATATGGCTTGGATTGGGTTCATCACGAAGTGCATGTGTGTGGTAGTTGAACCAAGAAAATGATTCATTCCTCAAAGTGTAATTAGAGAGAATACTCACCTTCTCATCATAATTGGATCTAAGTCATTGGTCAATGCACGTCAACTTAGACTTTGTGGCTAAGAGTGACACTAATGATCAATAAGTGATTTGAGATAAATTGATTAAGTTATTTGAATAGACACTTCATCATGTTCAAGACTAATCGAGTATTCGTGAATGAAAGGAGGTAATCGCAATTGCCCACGTTACAGTTACAAGTAGTTGCATGTTTCTATCAACGTACCTCATATATTGAGAATGTCTGATTTATTGACTAGGGTTCAATTAAGACCGTTAGTTTGACTAATCGCTCGATATATGAGGGCCTATGGGTCACACAACAAGTAGTTCCCTTTTACGGATTATAGTTGGTTGATTAAATGTTAAATTGGATTTAATATTTAATTTATGGAGAAGAAATTAATAATAGACTAATTTGGAATTAATTATTATTAATATCATTTAATTGAATTGGATTTAATTAAATAAGAATTCCCAATAATTATATTTGGAATATAATTATAGGATTTAATGTATATGGAAATAAATCGTAGAGATTTTCATATAAGACATTTAAATCCGTAGAGATTTATATGGGGAAATAAATCGTAGAGATTTATTTAAATAAGGATTAGGGTTTTAATTACCTAATTGGGCTAGCTTAAGATTTAAGCTGGGCCTCCCCTATATATACAGACTCTTTGGAATTCACAAATAACGTAACTTCATATTCTCTCCATAAGATCTAAAGTTTGGATTTTCCTAGCCGATTCAACTTGGGATTCAACACTGGCAGATTCGTGCAGATCCGTTCTAGGGGATTACGTGGATACCATAGTGGAGGAATCTATACTACAGTTATTGTAAGATTTCTTGTTATGATTATTGTAATCCTTTTGTGCAATTAATTGTTCGTTGTTGGTGAACTTTAATTTCCGCTGCGCATGTATTACGTGTTTACGTGCCTCTATATTTCAACACTACAAGAGGATAAATTCTTTAGTACTGAATATAGAAGAATTAGACCTCAGTGATTCATTATTTTTTAATCTCCGTCCCTTAAATAGGATCATGTGGAATCAATAATCATTGCTTTGACTTGTGATGGGAAGAGAAACAGTGAAATTCAATACCTTATATATTGGGAAATGTTATTGGTTACACGACGATTGTTAATATTTAATACGATGAAACGTGTGCAACTCTCTTTCATACATCAATCCGTTGGAGCGACTTCTCCTGGAAAAAGAAGGTCGCAGAGCGACTTCACTTGAACTGATGAGGTCGCCGAGCGACTTGTGGCAAACCACAGGCCGGAAGCGACTTCAGTCTGAAGTCGTTGAAAAGATAAATATGGTAAAGGTATGGACAGCTAACGGTGCGGATATCACGGGGCTTAAGTAAGGCAAGTAAATACGGACGCAGAAATCTTGGGTTAGTTAGAGAAACCCTAGTATTGACGATGGAGGCCTCAGCAAGCCCGTGGAGAAAGCCCACGAAGATTTGTGACCTAATTTCTTGTCTATAAATACAACTTGTAATGCTCATTGAAAAAGGAGAGCAATCTTAGAACTCTAGGCAGAAAATATAATAAAATACTCCTGGCTTGGACGCCCCCAGACGTAGTCTTATTCAAAAGACGAACTGAGTAACCAAACTTGAGCATCATTCACATTTATTGTCTGTTACCTATTTGATCCAATTTATCATACGTGTGTTGCCCTAGGCCTGAATTCTAGGTTAAAACATTTGGCGCCGTATGTGGGAAATTTTATGTCAATTTACTCGTAAATCCTTAGGAGACCGGTCTTTTGTCAATGGCGATCAACCAAGGTAACGCTACCAGAAATGAGACAGATCTCCGTGACAGTGTCGAGGCCTCAATGAGTTCACAGTGGTCTCACCCTGTCATCCCAGAGGCCACCACCGACTGGTGGAACCTCGTCCAGACACCAGAGGACGCGAAGACCGTGTTGGCCGTCCTCCACAAGAAACATCTTGCCTTCGATGACGAGGATGAGAAACCGCCGATCAAGAAGGTGGCACACAATCCAGGGACCTCTAAGGGCAAGAATGCCCTTGTCGAAAAAGGGCGCTCCACAGGCCAATTGGCGTATAATCCGGTGAAGCACGCCATTATTCGAAATCGCCGGCTCCTAGAAAAGCCTGTGGGATCGGGCAATGTATTTAGTCAACTTGGAGGACAGGTGGCCCAGAAAGCCCCGATGGTCGTCGAGGACGAGGCACACTCTCAGCCCTGACTTACCGACCAGGTGGAGGAAGACCTAGCTATGGCTTTGATCATGCATCATGACGAATTACTGAGTGGCTCGGAAATTCACCAAGGTGATTCACGAGCGACCTTCCCTCCCAAGGATCATCGCGACGTGAAAATCGATGCTCTGGCCAGGACGGTCCAGCGACTTCTCGAGCGGGCGGAGAATCAAAGTGGTCCAACTGGAGCGGACCATAATCTCACCATCCCAGACTCTCCCCTCGGAACCATGGTCACTTTGGCACCCACCCAACGAAAAATCAACACAGTGGCTCTAGATCGCTACAGTGGGAACACGGACCCAAGGGTCCACGTAGCCAAGTATAACTCATACATGGCCTCCATGGGCGCGACGGATGCCACCAAATGCCGGCTGTTTTCCCTAACTCTGGGCGATCAAGCTCTTTAGTGGTTCATTTTGCTACCACCCTTCTCGATGGATACGTTCAAGCAGCTCACCAGGTTGTTCCTAACCCACTTCACGGTCTTGGCACTGCGACCTGCGACTAGGCAGCGACTGATGAACACCCAACAGGCGGACAACGAGTCTGATCGATCCTACATTGAAAGGATCGACAAACTCATACTTGAAGGGGACCCAATTGGAGACGAGGCCAAGGTACTCGGGGCTTTTTCCAACCTAAAAAAGGGAACCAAATTATGGCGGCGCATGACCAGCGAATACCCAGTCAGCTATAACGACTTCCGAAGGTGAGCTAGCAACATCATCCATGCAACAGAACTTCTGGAATCAAGACTCTCCGATGACAGAGAGGTCGCCACAAGACTCTCCGATGACTCGAGGAAAAGTTCCAAGAAAATTGGGGGTCACTACAAGGTGTTGGGGTTATACTGAAAAGTATGCTTTTACTTTGTATAACCAAACTGGACTTTCTTATTTATTTACTGAAATAATCTATCAATCACTGTTGCATTAAATATGAATGAATGTTATATATATTTATTGCAAACCCGTTGAATAAGTTAAGTACGTATTACGTTGTAGTTAATTTGGTGATACAAGATCACAGAAGATCAAATGAACAGCTCCTCGTAATTAAGTACAAATTCACAACCCAGATAGAAATGAACAAACTGTTGGGAGATGAATTTAATAAAGAGATTTTAATTAGATCCCAAAACCCCTGAGTATGACATGTTCAGGATAATCTTGATAGACTGAGTCAGGATTCAGTATAGAGTGTTCAGGATGTTATTTGCACCATGTATAGTCAGCAGATATAGATCAGGCTAGATTTTGAAGAAAATGAAGACTCAGTAAGATTCTGAAGACTCAGTAAGTTTCTGTAGATTCTGAAGACTCAGTAAGTTTCTAAAGAAACTGAAGACTCAGTAAGTTTCAAGAAAAGCAAGACTCAATAAGTTGTTTGAAAAACCAAGACTCGATAAAATAACTAAAGACACAAGAAGTTGTCAAGAAACCAAAGACTCGAAGAAAGAAACGGAGACTCAAGAAGTTGTCAAGAAATCAAGACTCAAGATGACATCAAGACTCAAGATGACATCAAGACTCGGTATGACACTGAAGACTCGGTATGTCACTGAAGACTCAGTATGGCACTAAAGACTCAGAAGACACTGAAGACACAGTAGTTACTGAAGACGCGATAAAATACTGAATACTCAGTATAACCTGAATGTTTTGAGGCACTGGATAATATCTATCTGAAGACTACAAAACCGAGAAAAACATGAATATTTAGAAAAATAGATATTGCCCCAGACATTCATATGCAGACAAAAGGAACTAAGTCTAAGTGTTGTTTAAGGTTATCTCACTCAGAGATATTGACCAAAAAGAGCCGTTATGTTTGTCTACATTTCATCAAGACAAGAACCAATCGAGAGGAAGACAACATCAGACTTTTTATCGACATTTGAAAGTTTACAGGCCAATTGAAGCATGTCAAGAGTACTATGTTCCGCATCGCAAAAAAGTGGTGATTGACTACATGAATGCATATTTCCTAAAACATGCAAGGGAGTATTCAAACCCTAAAAATAGTCATTCATCAAACACCATAAGAGGAAACTCATGAAGCTATCTCCTCCAACGGATAGTTTTTCAAGAGTGACCTGCGTATAAATACTAGTGACCCTTTACATTGAGAGGTTACGGGAAATTTGAAAGCAACTCAAGAGCTCATTCGTATTATTGCAAATTGAAGCACTCAAAAAACCTATAATTTCCCAAGTGTTTCACATTGAAGAGAGCTCATTCACTAAGCCTAGATTGATAAGATATACCCAAAGCTTAGTAGAGATATCCTAGCCTTTGCATTGTACTTATTGTAAATGATATCTCATCCTAGTTGGAAACCAACCAGAAACCCAAACCCTTCGTAAGGTAGTTTGAGTGTGTTTGTTGGTGAGTTGGAGTTGTAAAAGAGTTAGTAAGCTACAAAAAGAAGTTAGCCGAAAAACTCTAGAGAAGAAGTTAGTAAGCTACTTGTGGTAGTCTCAACACTTGTGTGTGTTTGAGTTAGTAAGTCGCAGTGGAGTCACCTGAAAACTCAAAAGTAGAAAAGTGAGTAAGCTACAGTGAGTTAGCCAGAAAGCTTTAGGAAGTGGTTAAGGAATTTCTCTGAAGGTCAGAGAGAGTGGATGTTGGAGCTTGAGTCTCTGAACCACTATAATTGCTGTGTTGTTTTGCTTTCTGTATTGCATTATTATCCGCTGCATGTTTTTTCATCGAAAAAGCATAATTCATCGATATTCATTTGGAACCAATCCAATTAACTTGCATCAAACCGATCCACGGCCTTAATCAACTTTTTTATTAAAAGGAAGATTTTCAAAGAAAGCTAAAAACGAGTATAAACTTAGGGCCAACCATTCCGCACACTTGAGTAGCTAGAACAGATAGTTACCAAACTGAACTAACTCTACTGAGGGTTCAGTAAGATAATTATATGATCCAAGCGGCTCAGGATCTCTGATAAAACTCAGGCTCAGTTGGGCTAATTTGAAGCTTCTGAAAGCAGCTCAGGATCATTGTCTCAGTAGACTTTGACTCGGGCAATCAGGCTTCTCGTACGAAATCATCGAGATAACTCCGACCCATCCGACCCAGTGAAAAAAAAAAAGTTTTTAAAATCACTGAACACGTGTATTCCCCCCCCATACACGTGGGAGACTCGTTAGCACCGGGACCAACTTGCTTTGGTAGCCATAGTCTAATTTGCTGAAAGACTTTGGTGGTCTATTGAATAGATTTGTTTGCTGATATCTTACAAGGCTCAGTCATCATGCCTTCTAAGAAACTTCCTATGTTCTTTGTTGAGAGCTATGATCTATGGAGATTGAGAATGCAGGCTCATCTGTATTCAAAACATGAAAGGATGTGGAGAGTGGTTTCTGAAGGACCATTCAAATTTACTGTTGTGAATCCCAGAATCACTGATACTGAGAGGAATGATCCCAGAGATGAATTTCTAAAGTCTGATGATCAACTTACTCCTGATGAGAGAAATTTAGTCAATCTTGACTACATTGCTAAAGATACTTTGTATAGCACTATTGATGATGGTGTTATGGGGATGATTTCTCACTGTGAAACTGCAAAAGAAATATGGGATACACTTGTTGTTATGTGTCAAGGCACAGATCATATTAAGGAAAACAAACTTTCTGTTGCAATTGGAAAGTTTGATAGCTTTGAAATGGAAGATAGTGAATCCATTGACAAACTTGAGGTCAGATTCACTAGTATCATGAATGATTTGAATGCTCTTGGGAAAAGATACCCACAGAGAGAAGTGACACTGAAAATTCTTAGAGGATTATCTAAGAAATGGGATATACATGCTGTGGTGATTGAAAACACCAAAAATATTGATTCCATGCAATATCAAAAAGTTTTCTCTGAACTAAAAGATTATGAGTTTGTGATTGATAAGAAATCTAAGAAATCTGACAGCAAAGATGATTCTTCATCTAGAAAGAATGTGGCTTTCAAAGCCAAAGAGAAATCCTGTAAGTCTAGAGAGTCTGAGAACTCACTTGCCAAAAATCAGGATGAGCTGGAGGATAAGCTAGTACTGATGGCAAGGAGGTTTGAAAGACTCAATAGCAGATATGGGAAATATAAGAAATATTACAGGAATCACAGGTACAAGAGAGACTCAAAAGCTGAGGACAGATACACTAAGAAAAGAAAGGACCAGAAAGCTGAAGGATCCTCATCCAAAAAGAAGGATTCCAAAACCAAGGAGGAAAGTGATCAGGATGATGATGCCAACAGATGCTACAACCTGCCGGAAAGAAAGGTCACTTTCAATATGACCGCCCCGAAATGAAAAGCAAAGAAAGAAAGGAAAGACAAGCCAAGAGAGAAGAAGTTCTCCAAAGAAGAAAGTTATGATTCTTTGAGGAAGAAGAACATTCGAAGAAGGTTCCAGCCTCCTCGGATGAGATTTTCTCGAGATAGTGACAATGATGATATCTCTTTATGGTCAGTAGAGGAGGTAAATTCTTCTATCTCTTGTTGTTGCTCCTACACAAGCACATGAGTTCTCAAGTTCAATCATAAATGATAACTTTGACTGATGGATTCATTTGAGAATCTTATGAAGGACTATTCGTGTTACAAGAATCTCCATCAAACTCAAGAGCGTAACAAGGAACTGACATCACGAGAATCAAGAAGTGGAAAGACTCTAAAAATGTTGAGATCACTTCTCAATTGATGGGAACTACTGATGAACTAGATGTACTGAAAGTACAACTCTCAGAAAAAGAGAAGGTGATAGAGATCCTGAATGGAAAATTAGAGAAATCCACTAAAGAGATTCAAATTTTTATCGAATCGAGTTCAATGACCTCTTTGAGAAGCATGAAACTCTAAAGAAATGTGAGGATAGTCGCAGAGAAAGTTAGCTCTATTGAATTCTCGCATCTAAAAGTGATAGATGAAATTCGAGTTATCAAAGACACAAGAACTATAAAAAAGCTGGATTGGGATACATTCCAGGGGGAACCTCACAAGGTCTTCTAAATGCTGCTTCTAGTAGCACGAAGACTTTCTTTGTTAAACAAGTGGCACCTAATCTTCTTACTGAAGAACTGCCAGAGTTTTAGACAAGGGTAAAGGACCTATGGTTTCGAAAAAAATCAAGGTTCGGGAAGAAAGCCTGACCTCGTGAAAAGGCTAGAAAACACCGAAAGCGACAGTCACCGAAGCATGTCAAGAATCTTATGTTCCGCATCGCAAAAAGTGGTGATTGGCTACATGAATGCATATTTCCTAAAACATGCAAGGGAGTATTCAAACCCCTAAAAATAGTCGTTCATCAAACACCATAAGAGGAAACTCATGAAGCTATCTCCTCCAACGGATAGTTTTTCAAGAGTGACCTGCCTATAAATACTAGTGACCCTTTACATTGAGAGGTTACGGGAAATTTGAAAGCAACTCAAGAGCTCATTCGTATTATTGCAAATTGAAGCACTCGAAAAACCTAGAATTTCTCAAGTGTTTCACATTGAAGAGAGCTCATTCACTAAGCATATATTGATAAGATATACCCAAAGCTTAGTAGAGATATCCTAGCCTTTGCATTGTACTTATTGTAAAGGATATCTCATCCTAGTTGGAAACCAACCAGAAACCCAAACCCTTTGTAAGGTAGTTTGAGTGTGTTTGTTGGTGAGTTGGAGTTGTAAAGAGTTAGTAAGCTACAAATGAGTTATCCGTAAAAACTCTAGAGAAGAAGTTAGTAAGCTACTTGTGGTAGTCTGAACACTTGTGTGTGTTTGAGTTAGTAAGCTGCAGTGAGTCAGCCAGAAAACTCAAAGTAGAAAAGTGAGTAAGCTACAGTGAGTTAGTCAGAAAGCTTTAAGAAGTGGCTAAGGAATTTCCCTGAAGGTCAGAGAGAGTGGATGTAGGAGCTTGAGTCTCTGAACCACTATAATTGTTGTGTTGTTTTGCTTTCTGTACTGCATTATTATCTGTTGCATGTTTTTCACTGAAAGCATAATTCATTGATATTCAGTTGGAACTTGCATCAAACTGATCACAACCTTAATCACTGTTTTATTAAAAGGAAGATTTTCAGCAAAGCTAAAAACGAGTATAAACTTAGGGCCAACCATTCCGCACACTTGAGTAGCTAGAACAGATTGTTACCAAACTGAACTAACTCTACTGAGGGTTCAGTAAGATAATTATCTGATCCAAGCGGCTCAGAATCTCTGATAAAACTCAGGCTCAGTTGGGCTAATCTGAAGCTTCTGAAAGCAGCTCAGGATCATTGTCTCAGTAGATTTTGACTCAGGACAATCTGTGCTTCTCAGGGCCAAATCATCAAGATAACCTGACCCATCTGACCCCAGTGAAAGAAAAGTTTTTAAAATCACTGAACACGTGTATTCCCCCCCCATACACGTGTGAGACTCGTTAGCACCGGGACCAACACAAACCATCATGAAAGGTTTAAGTATAAGGCTCAGATTGGCTTGTCTTGACCAAGAGATTATACTAGTGCATTTAGATGCACTGAATAAGGACCTACATGAGGATAAATTCTTCGGTACTGAATATACAAGAATTAGACCTCAGTGGTATGTTATTTCTTAATCTCCGTCCCTTAAATAGGATCGTGTGGAATTAATAACTATTGCTTTGACTTATGATAGGAAGAGAGTTAATGTGATTCGATACCTTATATCTTGGGAAATATTATTAATTACATGACGATTGCTGACATTTAATACGGAGAATCGTGTGCAAGCACATCTTTCTTGATTTGTCCCCTTGGTGGGCTCAGAATCTTTATCATACTAAATCTTGCAAGTGTAAATTTATTTCCGGTATGGATAATAACGTTGAGTTGTCTTAACTCCAAGGACAAAAATATTAATTAATCTAAAGCTTGTTCAGTGGCTTAATTTATTAATTGACTAAGATAATCTTAAACACGGAAAATAATAACTGGGACCCATATTATAGTAAAGTCGTAATATAGGTTAAAGATGGATAGTTCAATAATAATTTTATAGTGGAGTAAATTAATATTAATGGACTTGAATAATATTTGGCCCAATATTATAGCTTCATAGTCCATTGAAGGTCCAATCTTAATTATCCTAAAGGCCCCTCAAATAGCCCAAAATAAAGTCCAATTAACGAAAAGGAGAAGAAAATATTTTGCGTAATATTTCTTAATTTTTTCGAAAATTTGTAGGAAAAATGATGAAAATATTTTCTTGATTTTCTTGTAGATATTTAGTGGAAAGAGATAAGTATTATTGGAATACATAATTATCCCATAAATTCAAGAAGTCAAATCTTGATTACTATTGCCTTGTTATTTTTGAAAAATTTAGGGAAAAGGGGAAGAAAGATTTTTATGGAAAAATTTAATTAAGGAGAAAAGTATATAGGATATATATTCAAGATTCTTGGAGACCAAGAAAAAGATTTTCTTCCTTATTTTTCTCCTCAAAAAATCGGCCCCCCTTGTCCTATATATAGGGGATCAATCTTTCATTCGCAAGTGCAATTCCATGTGTTGGAAATATTAGAAATCCACAAAGGTGGTGGCAAATTATTTTATTTTTCTCTCTTGTTAAAATCGTTCGTGTGAATCCTCCCATCGGATTACGTTTGTGGACTTGGGACATATTTGGGAAGGGTCTTTGGGTTGATCCAACGTCTCAACGGTTGTCTCTACAAGAGGTACGTAATCTCGTAACTCCTAGATTCCGCATGCTTAGGAATTATGTGGATTATGTGTACACATGATTGTTTATTTGCTTATTAATTATTATGTTGAATTGACTTAGGATTAATTCATGTTAGTAATTAATTGATTAATTTAAATATGTATTTAAAATTATCTCGAATAGATCCGGGCACCCATATTTTCCCAACAACTGGTATCAGAGCTCTGGGTTCGAGCTCTGCCTTTTAACTTGTTCTTTAAATTATGTTGGACATTAAATTGAAAATTGGATAGTAGAATTGCTAGATCTGTTTTGCAGATTTCCAATTGTCATGGTATTTAATGTGTTTAATTTTCATTCAATGTTGTTTTTTTAATTCGACTCGTTCGGATTTGTTTTTCTCGTGAGAAAATCCACGAGTAGATTAGGCTATTTTATTTGTTCAATGTAATAGACTAGTCTAGATTTAAGGTGTATGTATTTTTCGTTAAATAAATTGTAACCTGATCGAAGACGAAGACGAGGACGAGGGCGAGGAGTTAAAACAGACCCGGAACCGTACGTAGGAGACGTGCATCGCACGAAACGTGCCAAGGGAGGCACGCGCGTGACGCAGACGTCGCCAAGCGAACGGCAGTACGGCGCGACATCGCTAGGGCGGGTCAGCCCGACGATGCGACGTGACCGAACGCGACGGGCGCTAAGGACAAAGGCCATGACCATCTTGGAGCGAATCGGGCGAAGCGAGGCGATGGGCGGCAAGGCGCGCACAAGATGGCGCGCCGCTAACCCGTCGCCTGCCGAGGCTGCCGAGGAACCGAGAGCAACGCTGTCTTTTTTTAGGGGGCGACGGGCGCGATCGCTTCGAAGCGGCCGGGCCGATCTTGAGCGAAAGATCTCACCAAGCTAGCTACATGGCGTGGCGCTTCGAGATGAAATTTTTTTTCGAGACGAACGAGTGGGAGAAATTCAAGATGACATTTCTTCAAGATCAAGCCAAGGAAAATCAAACCATGACAGTTGGATAATTTGTGCCCAATATGTTTATTTTCTGCTTTGCTTGATTTATTGTTGTTTTTCTTATGCTTTATTTAATTTGTTTAAATGTGTTTGCATGAGAATTGCCCAACTAATAATCTCAAATTCAAAAAATTACTAAGTATGTTTTAATAATTAATTTGGTTTCGAATCAAATTAATTTTGACCTCCATGATTTATTTATTTGTGAAATCTTTTGGAGAAATTCCCCTACGGGACGGCCAAAAGATAGCGTTCACATGAATAAATTCTCAAAAGGATGATTGTGAATTATTATTAGTGGGGACGATGGCCCTCCCATGAGGCTCGATCAAAACGAAGTAGTAATTCTGTATTTAATCATTGTTATTAGTTAGGTATAAAATTGATATGCATATACTTCACGGAAGTCCCTGTCAATTTTATATTGGTCAAGTGGGAGCCGACTATTAGGTTTTTTTTTAAATTAAAGGTTTGTAACTGTTCTTGTTTGTAACCTGCTTGAATGTGATTTAAATGATGACCCTCCCAAGAGGCTCATTTAAATCTGTTTTGAGATGTTGGCTGATGCATGATCATATTTTTTTGAGATTTTAATATGAATCATGTGATCCAATTGTGTGATTTTCTTTGTGTTGATCCGGATATTGACACAAGATGTATGTTTATTTTCAGTTTCATCATATCGCAACCTTTTAATCCACTGTTCAATATACTAAAAGACAATCTTCTTACTGGAGAAAACTTTGTTGATTGGTATCGAAAACTTACTATTGTCCTCACTGCACACAACCATAACTGGGTTCTTACTACACCCAAACCAGAGAACCCATCTGACGAGTCAACTAAAATGGTTAAGAAAGAATATGCTGACTGGGAGCGTTCTAACGAAATAGCAAAGTGTACAATCTTGGCTTCAATGTCAGATGTGTTGCAACACCAACACCAAAACGTTGAGACCGCTGCAGACATCATAATCAATCTTAAAGCGATGTTTCAACATCAAAACCGTGTGTCTCACCAGATCACCATGAGGGACATGCTCTCAATGAAAATGGTGGAGGGAACACCCGTAAAGGATCATGTTCTCCAGATGATGGCTCACCTTAACAAACTTGAGGTGCTTGGAGCTGAATATGACATCGAGACCCAGATCGATTTCATACTCCATTCCCTGCCCAAAAGCTTAGAGCAATTCAGGTTGAATTATCAAATGAACAATCAGAAGTTCACCTTGCCTGATCTGCTGCAAGCCCTTGTCTCGGCTGAAGGAATATTAGGAGAGAGCAGCTAAGCTTTAGCGGCAATTGGTCCATCTTCTTCTTCTAGGCCAAAAGGAGGCAAGAAGAAGAAGAAAACCAAAAGTGAAAGCCAAGCTAACTCAAGTGTTGCCAAGGGCAAAGGAAAGGTGAAGAGGGAGGGTGGAGTGAGGAATCCGGCTAAGGGGAAGTGCTTCAACTGCGGTGAAAAAGGACATTGGAGGTCAGCCTATTCCAAACCCAAAAGGAATGGAATGAAAGGTAATTCTCACTCACTAGTTGTTGAAACTTGTTTTGCGGATTATGCTACCCATTCCTAGGTAGTGGATACGGGATCCACTGATCATGTTTGTTTCAAGTTATAGGGGTTCAAGTGGACCTGACAACTTAGTGGAAGTGAGATCCTCATCACGCTAGGTGATGCTACGAGAGTGGCAGCTGAAGCAGTGGGAGAAGTGCACCTGTCGTTTGAAGACAAGATTTTAATTTTAAGAGATGTTCTTTATGTTCATGTTTTTCAAAAAAACCTTATTTCAGTTTCTAAACTATTTATCGATGGATATTCTGTTCGTTTTAATAAGCATGTTACTGTTTTGCATAACTATGTGATTATCTGTCGTGGAACTTTACAGAACAATCTCTATGTTATTAACTGTGCACATCACTCACATAATGCATCCTATAACACATCTACTATTTCATGTAAAAGAAAGCGTTCGGCTGACGTGAATGAAATACTTCTTTGGCACCTGAGATTAGGTCACATTAACCCAAAAAGGATTCAAAGGTTGGTTCAAGATGGTTCATTGGGGACTCTCCATATTGAACCATTTCCAACTTGCAAATCATGCTTAGAGGGTAAAATGACCAAGAGGGCATTTGGAGCCAAGGGGCTTAGAGCTAAGGAAGTGTTAGAAATCGTTCTCACAGACGTGTGTATTCCAATGCAAATCAAAGCTAGAGGTGGCTATGAGTATTTCAGTACGTTTATCGATGATTACTCACGCTACGGATACATTTTCCTAATGAAGCATAAATTTGAGACCTTTGATAAATTCAAAGAATTTAAGGCTCGAGCAAAGAATCATAAGGAAAAGACTATCAAGTTTCTACGATCTGATCGTGGAGGCGAATACCTCAGCAATGAATTTTTGAACTACCTGTCGGAAGAGGGGATTGCATCCCAGTTGACTGCACCCGGTACCCCTCAACAAAATGGGGTTGCAGAACGAAGAAATAGAACGCTTTTAGAAATGGTTAGGTCAATGATGAGTTATGCAGATTTACCAAAATCGTTCTGGGGTTACGCTTTGGAAACAACGGCTTATATTCTAAACTTAGTGCCATCCAAATCAGTTCCTAAAACCCCGAGAGAATTGTGGACAGGGCGCAAGCCCAGTTTAGGACATATCAGGATTTGGGGGTGTCCGGCATACGTGTTGGACAAGGAAGCTGGTAAATTGGATGCAGGTTCGGAATTAAGGAAGTACATTGGGTACCCCGAAGGAACAAAGGGATGCATATTCTATGGTCCCGAAGATCAAAAGGTGGTAATCAGTACGCACTTTAGATTTTTGGAAGAAGACTATATGAAACGATAAAAAGCCTAGAAGTGAGATTACCTTAGAAGAACTTAAGGGGCCAACTCCATTGCCAACTGTACAAAATGATATACCAATCGTCACACCTACACAACAGGAACATCGTCGTAGTGGGAGGGTTGTCAGACAATCCGAGCGATTCTTAGGGATTGGAGAGTCTTCGGACTTGATCTCAGGAGAAGAATTAGATCCATGGTCCTACAACGAGGCGATTTAAGAAAAGGATGCAATATCTTGGCAAACAACAATGGAAGTCGAGATGGGTTCAATGGATCATAATAAAGTGTGGGAGCTAGTCGAACCACTTAAATGGGTAAAACCCATTAGATTCAAGTGGGTATACAAGAGAAAGAGAGGACTGGACGGAAAGGTTGAAACCTTTAAAGCAAGACTAGTGGCGAAAGGGTACACATGGAAAGAAGGGATCGATTATGAGGAAACCTTTTCGCCCGTAGCCATGCTCAAGTCCATCCACATTCTCTTGTCGATTGCTGCGCATTTAGACTTTGAGATCTGGCAAATGGATGTCAAGACCGCTTTCCTCAATGGAAGTCTTGAAGAAGAAATCTATATGCAACAACCCGAAGGCTCATTGAAAAAGGCCAAGATCATCTGGTTTGCAAGCTTAAGAAGTCCATTTATGGGCTGAAGCAGGCATCCCGGCTTGGAATCAGTGTTTTGACCATGTTATAAAATCCTACAGTTTTGATCAGAACAACTTTGAAAGTTTTGTTTACAAAAAGCGTGACGGATCTACCTTGGTATTTTTGGTACTATACGTAGACGACATCCTGCTCATCGGAAATGATGTAAAAGTGTTATCAGACGTAAGGGCATGACTGTCAAAACAGTTTGATATGAAGGATTTAGGAGATCGTCGATCACATCCTAGGGATCAAGATCACTCGAGATCGTAGGAAAATAATGATTGGGCTTTCGTAGGCCTCATACATAGACACTGTTTTGAAGCGATTCAAGCATACAAGATTCCAAGAAAGTCTTTGTGCCCTACAGACACGGAATTCATCTATCCAAAGAGATGTGTCCCAAAACACAGAAGGAGATAGATGACATGAAGGGCATCCCTTATGCTTCGGCTATGGGAAGCCTCATGTATGCAATGCTGTGCACGAGACCGGATATCTGCTTTGCCGTAGGCATGGTAGCAAGATATCAAAGCAACCCTGGGAAAGAGCATTGGACTGCAGTAAAGAACATTCTGAAGTATCTGAAGAGGACACGGGACATAATGTTGGTTTATCAGTCAGTCAGTCTAATCCCCATCGGTTACAAGGACTCGGATTTCCAATCAGACATGGACTTCAGAAAGTCTACCTCGGGTAGTGTGTTTTGCATGGGGGGAGTAGCCATGACATGGAGAAGCGTAAAGTAGAAATGCATCGCCGATTCTACCATGGAAGCCAAATACGTAGCTGCTTGTGAAGCAGCGAAGGAAGCAGTTTGGCGCAAGAACTTCCTAGTGGACTTGGACGTTGTCCCGGATTTGCCCAGCATGATCACAGTTTATTGTAATAATGTCGGAGCAGTTTCAAATTCGAGGGAACCAAGAGCAAACAAGACCAGCAAATACATTGAAAGAAAACACCATCTTATACAAGAAATCGTTAAGAGAGGAGACATTGAGATGACAAAGATTGCATCAGAAGACAGCCTAGCAGATCCATTCACAAAGGGTCTGCCTCAGAGTACATTCGAGAGACATGTGGAAGGAATGGGTGTCAAGAGCGTTGCCAATCTGCTTTGAGTATAAGTGGGAGAAATATTATTAGGTTCGTGTAGGTGACATTAGATGTCACATATAACACGAGACATGTTGTAGTATACTTAAAACCAGACTTTGAGTATAAGTGGGAGATTGTTGGGGTTATATATACTGAAAAGTATGCTTTTACTTGGTATAACCAAACTGGATTTTCTTATTTATTTACTGAAATAATCTATCAATCACTGTTGCATTAAATATGAATGAATGTTATATATATTTATTGCAAACCTGTTCAATAAGTTAAGTACGTATTACCTTGTAGTTAATTTGGTGATACCAGATCACAGAAGATAAAATTAACAGCTCCTCGTAATTAAGTACAAATTCACAAGCCAGATGGAAATGAACAAACCATCATGAAAGGTTGAAGTATAAGGCTCAGATTGGCTTGTCTTGATCAAGAGATTATACTAGTGCATTTAGATGCACTGAATAAGGACCTACAGGAGGATATATTTTTCGGTACTGAATATACAAAAATTAGACCTCAGTGATGTGTTATTTCTTAATCTCTGTACCTTAAATAGGATCGTGTGGAATTAATAACTATTTCTTTGACTTATGATAGGAAGAGAATCAATGTGATTCGATACCTTATATCTTGGGCAATATTATTAATTACATGACGATTGCTGACATTTAATACGGAGAATCGTGTGCAAGTACGTCTTGCTTGATTTGTCCCCTTGGTGGGCTCAGAATCTTTATCATACCAAATCTTGCAAGTGGAAATTTATTTCCGGTATGGATAATAACGTTGAGCTGTCGTTACTCCAAGGACAAAGATATTAATTAATATAAAGCTTGTTCAGTGGCTTAATTAATTAATGGACTAAGATAATCTTAAACATGGGAAATAATGACCGGGAGCCATATTATAGTAAAGTCGTAATATGGGTTAAGATGGATAGTTCAGTATTAATTTTATAGTGGAGTAAATTAATATTAATGGACTTGAATAATATTTGGCCCAATATTATAGCTTCATAGTCCATTGAAGGTCCAATCTTAATTCTCCTAACGGCCCCTCAAATAGCCCAAAATAAAGTCCAATTAACGAAAAGGAGAAGAAAATATTTTGCGTAATATTTCTTATATTTTTCAAAAATTTGTATGAAAAAGGCAGAAAAGATTTTCTTGATTTTCTTGTAGATATTTTGTGGAAAGAGATAAGTATTCTTGAAATACATAACTATCCCATAAATTCAAGAAGTCAAATCTTGATTACTATTGCCTTGTTATTTTCGAAAAATTTATGGAAAAGGGGAAGAGAGATTTTTTTGGAAAAATTTAATTAAGGAGAAAAGAATATAGGAGATATATTCAAGATTTCTTGGAGACCAAGAAAAAGATTTTCTTCCTTATTTTTCTCCTCAAAAAATCGGCCCCCCTTGTCCTACATATAGGGGCTGAATCTTTCATTCCCAAGTGCAATTCCATGTGTTGGAAATATTAGAAATCCACAAAGGTGGTGGCAAAATATTTTATTTTTCTCTCTTGTTAAAATCGTTCGTGTGAATCCTCCCACCGGATTACGTTCGTGGACTTGGGACATATTTGGGAAGGCTCTTTGGGTTGATCCAACGTCTCAACGATTGTCTCTACAAGAGGTACGTAATCTCGTAACTCCTAGATTCCACATGCTTAGGATTTACGTGGATTATGTGTACGCATGATTGTTTATTTGCTTATTAATTTACCAATTTTCGCGGTAGGAGAGGAAACTAGGACGATCGAGTTTGGCGAAAAGGACAAGACTGGAATAGTCTATCCAAACGTTGACCCTCTAGTAGTTAAAGCCAATATCATGGGCACAACCGTATGCTCGTTCTCTAGTAGATGGAGGAGCCTTCTGCAACATCCTTTTCAAGAAAACCCTGGATCAGCTCGGGGACTACGACGCATACATCACCCCATGCGACCACGTCGTGAAGAGCTTTGGAGATGCAACCGTGAAGCTGACATGAATGATCCGTCTAGCTGTGGAGTTAGTTTCCACTTTGAATGAAGATGTTAGGGCTACTAGGCTTTTAGATTTTCTAGTTGTCGACCTCCCGAGCTCCTATAATGGTTTCCTCGGGAGGCCCTTTGAACACGAATTCGAGGCTGTGTCCTCAACTTTTTATTTTTGTGTAAAGTTTCCCACCAAGAGTGGGCTGGTCGGCACCATCAAAGATGACCAAGTTGATGCAAGAGGTTGTTTGATTTATTCCTCGTCTCTTTTAAATTCCGCACTGATATCTAGCAATCAAATACTTGTAATAGATAGTGAAAAATAATGCAAAGTTTTGAGTGACAAGACGAACAAGAAAAGAAGTCGTGACGACCTTGATCCAAGGATGGGGCCCAAACCAGAAGAATTTTTGCTCGAAGCAGAGATAGACGACCCATGGCAAAATACTCCAAGGGCCGTCCCGGGGAAAGACCTCGAGAAAGTGAAAATAGACCCAGCCCGACCGGATCTTGAAGTAATCAAAGGCTCCAAAATACCAGATGACCTGAAGGGGGAAGTCATCGACTTCCTCAAAAATAATTTGGATGTCTTCGCATAGTCACACAAAGACATGGTGGGAATCGACTAAAAAATTGCATGCCACAAATTGTTCATAGATCCAGCTCGGAAGCCGATAGCCCAGAAAAGGCTAAAATTCCGTCCCGAGAAGTATGCAGCATTAGCCAAAGAAGTGAAGAAATTGTTAGACAACAACCTGATCACAAAGGCCGATCAACCCCAATGGGTGGCTAACGTCGTGTTGGTGAAAACATCGAATGGGACTTGGCGACTATGCATCGACTTCACCGATCACAACAGCGCTTGTCCAAAGGATTTCTTCCCAATGCCCCATATCGACCACCTGATAGATAACACGGCAAGCCACGAAATGATGTCCTTCATGGATGCCTTTGTAGGTTACCATCAGATAGCCATGTACGAGCCAGACCGGCAGCATACCTCGTTCTTGACGGAAAAGAATATCTATTGCTGGAAAAGGATGCCCTTCGGTTTAAAGAACGTAGGGGCAACATATCAAAGATTGGTTAACCACATGTTTGCCGACCTCATCGGCAAGTCGGTGGAGGTTTACGTGGACGACATAGTCGTCAAGAGTCTGAGGTCGGAAGACCACCTGACCCACCTAGCACAAACTTTTGACATCTTAAGAAAATTCAACATGCGACTAAACCCCAAGAAATGCAATTTTGGGGTTGAATCGGGAATATTCTTGGGACATCTAGTAAGCAAGCGAGGAATAGAGGCGAATCCCACCAAAGTCAAAGCCATATTAGACATGGGAGCACCTCGAAATGTGAAAGAAGTACAGAAACTCACAGGGTGTCTGGCCGCCTTGAACAGGTTCATCTCCCGAATGGGAGACAAATGCAAGCCACTGTTCGACACAATCCGGAAGAAATCAAAATTCGAATGGACACCCAAAAGCTAGGAAGCCGTTGATAAAATCAAAGCCTACCTAGCAGACGTAAGCATTCTGTCAAAGCCAGATCCAGGGGAAAAGCTTTTCCTATATCTTGTAACCCCCAAAATGGCTCTAAGTGCAGTCCTCGTCCGAATAGAAGACAGGAATGAATTTCCGATTTACTTCGTCAGCCAGACACTGAATGAAACCAAATAGCGATATTCGGTGCAGGAGAAATTGGCATACGCGCTAGTCATGAGCGTAAGGAAACTAAGGCCTTACTTCTTTGATCATCAAGTCTAGGTCCTCACTTCCACACCCCTAAGGAATGTCTTACATCGACCAGATACGACGGGCCAATGCCTCAAATGGGCAATTGAGGTCGGACAATACGGGGTAACATACGCACCCCGACCAGACATCAAAGCCCAGACATTAGCTGACTTCATCGTGGAGCTCACCTTCTCGTCAGGGGCGGAATGCTCAAATAGCCCATCGTGGGAGCTATTCATGGACGGGTCAGCGACCTCCCATAAATCAGGGGCCGACTTGGTTTTGGTAAGTCAAGAAGGAATCTCCTTCCAGAATGCCATCACTTTCGATTTTCCCTCAACTAACAACGAGGCCGAATACAAAGCACTTATTAGCGGCTTAGAAATGTCGACGACCATGGGTGTCAAAACACTGCAAGTCCATACAGATTCCCAACTCGTGGCCTACCAAGTCTCGGGAGAATACGAGGCACAGGACAACAGGATGGCAGCCTACCAAGAGATTGTAAAGATGTTGTGTCAAAAATTTGACCAAATTAATGTCAAACTGATCCCGAGAGAACAGAACTCGCGAGCCGATGCTTTAGCACGACTGTCAACTTCCGAGGGGTCACCAGAAATGAAGGATGTCACCATCACGACATTGTCCCAGAGAGTCGTGAATTTAGAAACCCCATCATCGAGCTGCATGACACCCATCATTGAATACCTGACGACAGGTCTCCTGCCAACTGACCGGGTCCAAGCTCAGCAATTACAACTGCGAACCACGTGATACACAATGATCCAAGATGAGCTGTACGAGCATGGCTTCAGCATCCCCCTACTCCGTTGTATCACACCTGAACAAGGGCAAGTGGTCCTGTGCGAGATACATGAAGGGGCATGCGGAAACCACACCGGGGGAGAATTAATGGCCCATAAGTCCACAAGGCAAGGATATTTTTAGCCCACACTAAGGGCCGACGCCATCATCTTTGCCCGCAAATGTTATAAGTGTCAAATCTATGCTCCTTCCATTAAAAGTGACCCAGAAGAGCTCCAAGCATCCTCAGTCCTTGGCCATTTGCAAAGTGGGGGATAGACATTATTGGCCCACTCCCAACAGCTCCGGGCTCGGTCAAATACTCCCTTGTGGCGGTAGACTACTTCATAAAATGGGCCGAAGCTGAGGCACTAGCGACCATAGACCAGGATCACGTTATCAAATTCATATGACGAAATATCATCTACAGATTTGGTCTACCACAAGAAATCATATCAAACAATGGGAAACAATTCGACGGCCTCAAAATCGAAACCTTCTTCAAGAAATGGAAGATCACAAAACTATTTTCGACTCCATATCACCCACAGTCGAACGGCCAGGTCGAGGTAGTGAATAAAATCATCAACACACTCTCAAGGCCAAGATAGAGGGGGTAAGGGAAAATGGGCAAGCGAGCTCCCTGATGTCTTGTAGGTATATAGAACGATCTGTAAACATTCGACAGGAGAAACTCCTTATTCACTGGCTTTCGGGACCGAGGCGGTCGTACCTGCAGAGGTCGACTTCCCCAATCTTCGAACAAGTCAGGTTGCCTTCGACCACAACGACGAGGCCTTGGCGAGGAACCTAGACTAGCTTGAAGAAAGGCGGTTGGAGGCCAACATGAGAAATGCAAGATACAAACAAAGGTCGGAGAGGTATTATAACTCTAAAGTACGACTTCGACGCTTCAAAGAAGGAGACTTGGTATTGAAGAAAGTACTCGGTGAGTCGAAAGGAACCCTCGGTCCAAACTGGGATGGCCTATTCAAGATCTCAAAAATCCTACCAAATGGAGCCTGCGAGCTCGAACGACCAGATGGCACCAAGGCTCAGTACCCGTGGAACGCAACATATTTGAGGAAATATTATCGATAGGTCCACACCCTTGTGATCAACTAGTTATCAATAATAATGTTTTTTTCTTCGTTTCAAAATTCCTGTGTAAAATCCAAAGGGATTATGTAAAGAGAACATAAATGACCCGAGGTACAACTTTCGACATACCGAGGGAAGGATCGACACCCCTTGAGGGGTGACCTCCCCCAACTTTGTAAGACGACTAAAAATAAGGTCCAACATAAAGTCGCACCAATAATAAGACGACAAGGACTAAGGAAATATCAAGTTGCATAAGGAAATCAAGTCAACACATTGAAGGAATACGAAAAAGGAGAAATTCCATTACTATTACCAAAATGGCCTGAGGGCGGATACATGGAAACCAGCCCGAAGGCTGATACACAAAAAAAAATAAAAAATAGCAAGTCATCAAAAGTGCCACCTCCCCTCAGGGCCCTGCAGAACTGCCACTCGGCCTCTCCCCAGCATCCCTCTCTGCGGCCTCCAGTAGAGGAGTCTCGGGGATTGACTCAGACACCGGCTGGGCGCCCTCCGAGTCGGGGACCGGACGCACAATCAGACTAGGATTGGCAAAAAAGGAGAGGTCGACACCCATGTCTTCCAAATCCTTTATCTCCAGAAGAACGGTGGGGGCAAGAAGGTTATCGCGGACATAGTCGGATAGCTTTGCGACAAAAGGGGCGAGGTCGCCGGCTGGGTGAGCCCTTTTAACGATCCAGATGGCCACGACATAGGCCATCACATAAGCAAAGTTGGCATTGAACTCCTCAGTTCTCTTGAAGTCGTCCTCCTTGGCGACTAGCACCCGCCTAATCTCAGTAAGCTCACCCTCTAGCAGGACCACGTTTGCCTTTTTGGCCCTCAGCTCGCCCTCGACCCCCGCCAGGCGTCCCTCGGTGTCAGAAAGCTGCTTGATCAGCTCAGAATTGGAGGACTCCATCTTTTTTTGAGCATCGGCTGCAAAGATCAGCATCTTAGCCTGATCGGCGACCCTCACCTGCTCCTTCTTCAGCTCCTCCAACTCAGTCTCCAACTGCGCGTTGGTCTTCTCCATATGAAGACCGCCTTCTTGTTGGGGTTAATTTTCCCAACACTTCTGAGAATGGGCAAGGGCCGAGTACAAGTTGCCCATTGCCTTCTGCCGACGAGCATTGCTATGATCCGACTGTGTCCACCCCCGGGTCAGATTCTGCAGACCCCTCCAGAGATAAGCGGGGCCGAACTTATGCAGGGTAAGCTCCGAGCTACAAAAAGAGTGTGTAAGTCTATTAAGCTAAGAGACAACAGGAAGGAACTTAAGGACTCACGCGATCAAAAACTTACTCATTGACACGGTCGGCGTCCCAGCCCAACTAGGAGTCATCTTTCGGATGACGATCTCCTCGGGGGGTAGAGGCGGACTGCGAGGTCGGGCGAGGGTGCGACCTCCCGGTCCCCTGGCTGGTTTCTTCCCTCACCTTCTTCCGGGCAGGTTCGTAAACCGGCTCTTTCGATTTCCTCTTGCCCTTGTCAGCGGCAGAGGGGCCGGTAGGAGTGGAGCTTGGAGGAGGGGCATCAGCGACCACTACGTGCTTCATCTGGCCTAACACCGATTTCTTCCTGGAAGCCATGATCAACGCGGAAGAATGACGTCGATAGACGGGAATATCGGGAACTGCCTATGCAAAAAAAATCAGCCACAGAAAAATTGAAAAGGAAAAGTCGAAAGCATCAATAAGGGTACTCATAAGGGATGTTCAAGTGGCGGGGATAGGTGTAAAGCCCAGCTCTAAGACGATCAAGCTCAAAATTAAGGGTGTTGACATCGCGAAGGCTCGGAGCAGTGTAGCGAACGATCTTGAAAGCCTCTTGGAAATCCTAGTACAGGTCAGAGGTTGAGGGAGTGAACACTACAAAAGAAGAAGAGAATTAGATCAGTACGACCTTGGGAGTATAAAAAGACAGATCTACCGTGTTCAACTCGGCGCGCATAATCCGTAGGGACCCGGATAGGCAATATACTCAAAGGGTCCATTGACTCCCAAGCACCACCAATGAACCACCACCTTCGGTGCCAGTCAACGACCTTGTTTGGGATCCCACTCACGAGCTCCTGACCTTTGCGAAGTCGCACGACATTGTAACCACCGACTTGGAAAATTGGCATCATCACATAGGCGACCTCACCAGGGGTCGGCATCCGATTTAGTCCGGCCAGTCCCAGAACGGTCATTGTGGAAATTATGTAGCTCCAGCCCGTTCGGGTTGATTTGGGTGAGGCTTTGGTTCCAAGCCGCCAACAGGTGGGAAATGGCCGGATGAAGGGGAAAGCGAATTCCCGCCTCCATGGTATGTTCATTAACCGCAATCATCCCTGGAGGCTGCTGGTCGGCACTGTCGTCAGAAGTCGCCCCATAAAAGTGCACATCTCGGGGCACCTTATACAAATGGCGGAGGGAACGCACATGCCGGTCAGATAAGATCGACTTATACTTGAGAAGGTCGGAAGCCATGTATTCAGAAAGAACCGACTTCCTATAGTCGCGTTCAGGTCGCTTATACGGGGCCTGAGCCGAGTAGGAATTATAGTCAAAGGCCCGCTCATAGGCCCCATAATCCCGGACCATAGCCAAGGTACCGGCGGGTTGCTCCCTCTTAGACGCGGCGGAACAGATTGAGCTGATATCTAAGGGAGGAAGATGAGTGATTTCTTCCAACTCCTGCAAAATTCGCTCATCCATGCCCTCGGTACCCCGAACAACATGACGGAAACCCGCAGATGAGGATCCACCCGATTGACCGACGGCCGAACTGGAACCTTGGTGTTGCCGGAGGAGAGCTATCGCAACATTGTCCTCTTCGGAGGACGAAAAAATCATACGACGGGAAGCAGTGGGCGTCGAGGGATCGGTAGACATAGGAAGTGTGGATGGAAGTAAGGGAATTACCTGAATATGGTCTCGTCGGAAATTTGGAAGTTCGCAGGAGAAGAGGGTGCTTAGATTAAAAGGACTGGGGTTGTGCGAAAGGGAGATAGAAGTGAACACATATGCGAAGCCCTAACCCTTCTTATAGAAGGAAAGGAAGGGGGTCGGAGTGCAATATGGATATAATCTAGGCCCCTCCAAAGGAAGCGAAGTCGAGCAAGTCGCGTGTGGCTAACACCGTGGTCACCATTTGGAAGGGCTCTCAACGCATGACATCACCTGTCTGCAGAACCATCATGACGAATCCATCAGATCTCGCGCCGACCCCAGAACCCTAGGCAACGATCCGCCTCCCCGAGGATGACCATGTGCCTCGGGAACACTTTCCGGGGTCGACTCATCGTAGGTCGATCAGATAACGAGTTAATGCATATGGAAATAAATCGTAGAGATTTTCATATAAGACATTTAAATCCGTAGAGATTTATATTTAGGGAATTAAATTAAAAGGAGTTAATTTAATTCAAGATTAGGGATTTTATTTCCCTAATTGGGCTAGCTTAAGGTTTAAGCTGGGCCTCCCTATATATATAAGCTCTAGGGAATTCACAAACAACGTTACTTCATAATTTCTCCATAAGATCTAGAGTTTGGATTTTCCTAGTAAGTCTATCTCGGGATTCAAGGCTGGCAAATCCGTGCAAGTCCATAATTGGGGATTATGTGGATACCGTAGTTGAGAAATCTACTCTACAACTGTTGTAAGATTTCTCGTTATGATTATTGTAATCCTTTTGTGCAATTAACTGTTCGTTGTTGGTGAACTATTTTTCCGCTGCGCATGTGATTACGTGTTTTACGTGCCTCTAAATATCAAAAGGTGGATGGTTGGGGGAGCATCGTGATGGTGACGTCCTTCATTTCTGCTGGTCCCTCTGAGGTCACTAGTCGTGCTAAGGCATCGGCTTGAGAATTTCGGTCCCTCGGAATTAATTTCACGTGGATCTTGTCGAATTTTTGGCATAATTGTTTGACGATCTCTTGATAGGCCGACATCCTATCATCCCATGCCTCGTATTCCCCCGAGACCTGGCAAGCTACGAGCTGAGATTTTATGTGTACCTGTAGTCTTTTGACACCCATGGTCGTCGACATTTCCAGGTCGCTGATGAGTGCCTCATATTCGGCCTCATTGTTTGTTGTCGGGAAGTCGAAAGTGATGGCATTTGGAATGAGAAGCCTTCCGGGCTTATCAGGACTATACCGACGCCCGATTTATGGGGGGTCGTCGACCCATCTACATACAGCTCCCATGGCGGGCCGCTTGAGTATCAAGCCTCGGGGGAGAATGTGAGCTCGACAATGAAATCGGCTGGGGCCTGGGCTTTGATGGCTGGTCGAGGCGCGTACAATATACCGTATTGTCCAACCTCAATTGCCCATTTCAGGCATCGCCCTGTTGTATTAGGTCGATGGAGCACATTCCTCAAGGGCTTGGAGGTGCGGACTTTGACTTGATGATCGAAAAAATATGGTCTCAACTTCCTCACACTCATTACTTGTGCGTATGCCAGTCTCTCCAGCGCCGGGTACTGCTATTTTGTCTCGTTTAGTGTTTGGATGAGGAAATAAATAGGGAATTCATTCTTATCTTCTACCCGGACAAGTACTGCACTTAAAGCGGTTTCTGAGGTTGCCAGGTATAGGAAGAGTTTCTCCCCTGGCACTGGTTTTGATAGGATGCTTACGTTTTCCAGATATGCTTTGATTTCATCAAGGGCTTCCTGACTTTCGGACATCCATTCAAATTTTGATTTCTTTCGGATTGTGTCGAACATCGGCTTGCATTTATCCCCCATTTGGGAGATGAATCTATTCAGAGCGGCTAGGCAACCTGTGAGCTTTTGTACCTCTTTTATGTTTTGAGATGCTCCCATATCTAAGATGGCTTTTACTTTTGCTGGATTTGCCTCTATCCCACGTTTACTGACCAAGTGCCCCAGGAATTTCCCAGATCCGACCCCGAAGTTGCATTTCTTGGGGTTGAGTCGCATGTTGAACTTCCTTAGGATGTCGAAGGTTTGAGCCAAATGTGTGAGGTGGTCCTTCGACTTCAGGCTCTTGACGAGTATATCATCCACATAGACTTCGACCGACTTTCCGATGAGGTCGGCGAACATGTGGTTGACTAGTCTCTGGTATGTGGCCCCTGTATTTTTCAGGCCTAAGGGCATTCTTTTCCATCAATAGAGATTCTTCTCTATTAGGAAGAGGTGTGTTGCCGATCTGGCTCATGCATAGCTATTTGGTGATAGCCCGCAAAGGCATCCATGAATGGCATCATCTCATGACCCGCCGTATTGTCTATCAGGTGGTCGATGTGTGGCATTGGGAAGAAATCTTTTGGGCAAGCGTCATTGAGGTCGGTGAAATCGATGCAGAGCCGCCAAGTTCCATTAGATTTTTTTACTAAAACGGCATTGCCCACCCATTTTGGTTGATCGGCCTACATTATCAGGTCGTTATCCAGTAACTTTTTTACCTCATTGGCCAGTGCCGCATATTTCTCCGGGCCGAACTTTCTTCTTTTTTGAGCCACTGTCTTTCGGTCCGGGTCGATGAGTAGTCAGTGGCACGCGACCTTGGGGTCAATGCCTACAATGTCTTTGTGTGACCAGGCGAAGACGTCTAAGTTTTTCTTGAGAAAGTTGATGACTTCCCCCTTCAGGTCGTTTGGTATTTTGGAACCTATGATGACTTCCAAATCCGGGCGAGCTGGATCTACCTTGACTTTCTTGAGATCTTCCCCCATGGTAACTCGAGGGGTATCACGTCGGGCGTCGTCGATCTCTGTTTCTAGTAAGAACTCTTCTGGTTCGGGTCCCAATCTCGGGTCGAGGTCGTTGTAGTGTCTCTTTTTGTTTATTATTTCATTAGTCAATATGTCGCATTATTTTTCCCTATCTATTACAAGTATTTGTTTGCTAGATATTAGTGCGAAATTGAGAAGAGACGAAGAGTAAATCAAACAACCCCTTGCATAAACTTGGTCACCTTTAACGGTGCCGACCAACCCACTCTTGGTGGGGAACTTTACACAGAAATAAAAGGTTGAGGACGCAGCCTCAAATTCATGTTCGAATGGCCTCCCAAGGAACCCGTTATAGGAGCTTGGGAGGTCGACAACTAAGAGATCTAGCAATCTAGTAGCCCTAACCTCACTATTTAGAGTGGAGACCAGCTCGACGGCCAGACAGATCATGCCCGACGACTTTACAATCGCATCCCCGAAGCCTTTCACGGTGGTCGCACGGAGTGATGTAGGCATCATAGTCTCCGACCTGATCCAGGGTCTTCTTGAAAAGAATATTGCACAAAGCTCCCCCATCTATGAGTAGTTGGCACACGGTAGTTCCCATGATATTTGCCTTGATCACTAGGGGGTCGATGTTCGGGTAGACAATTCCAGCTTGGTCCTTCTCGCCGAACTCGATTGTCCGGGTGTCTTCCTCTACTGTGAAAACTGGTAGCTCCATCTTTCTAGCATTTTCTATCTCCCTTATTTTTGCCTTCATTCGTCGCTTGGATGAGCCGGCAGCGGAGAGTCCTCTGACCGTTCCTAGCGGGGAGAGGGTGTGTATCACGCGACCTCCCGCATCTTCGGGCATGGGTGGTACAGGTCTCTCCCCTTGCCCTGCTCTCTGGTTTGCATTTCCTGGGGCGGGTTCCGCTTGTTGGCGGCCTCTATGGACATGTTCATGTTTCTTCTGAGGTCGCTTGATAAACTCATCTAACAGGCCATCTTCGTACAGCCTCTAGAGCTGGGGAAGTAAGTCTTTGCACTCGCTGGTGTAATGGCCTACTTGTTCATGGAAGTCCCAAAATTTGTTGGGATTTGACTTGCCTTTATTCTTGATGCGTCGCGGCGGGTGGAGTAGCTCTCGTTCTTTGATCTGGGCGTAAACATGTCCAGGTGTCATGCTTAGTGCTTCCATCAACTTCACCAGGATGTTCTCTTCTAAAAGGCTTGAAGCTGCCGGGTGCCTTGTAATGACCCCCGATTTTCTTGGAGCTTCACTTTGGGTCTACGACCTCTTTATCATCGGAAGTCTTGACTTCAGCAGTTCCGATGTATGGATAAGGTCGCTCGCTCACCTTCAGAAGTTGGTATAACTGTCTGGGTATTCGATGGTCATGCGTCGCCACAGTTTGGTTCCCTTTTTGAGGCCGGAGACGACCCTGAGCACCTTGGCCTCATCTCCGATGGGGTCTCCTTCGAGGATGAGCTTGTCGATCCTTTCGAGGTAGGATCGATCCAACTCGGTTTCTCCTTGTCGAATGTTCATTAGAGGCTACCTAGTCGCAGGTCGGGGAGCCAAGGCCGTGAAGTGGGTCAGGAAAAGCCTGGCGAGCTGTTCGAAAGTATCCACCGAGAAGGGCGGCAATGAGGTGAACCACTAGTGAGCCTGATCGCTCAAAGTTAAAGAATAAAGTCTGCAATTAGTGGCATCAGATGCGCCCATGGAGGCCATATAGGAAGTGTACTTCGCTAGATGGACCCTTAGGTCTGAGTTTCCATTGTAGCGATCTATAGCCACCAAGTTGATCTTCCTCTGGGTAGGGGCAAGGGTAACCATGGTTCCGAGTGGGGAATCTGGGATAATGAGGTCATGGTCTATTCCAGTTGGTCTGCTTTGATTCTCCGCCCGCTCAAGAAGTCGCTGGACTGTCCGGGCCAGTGCATCGATTTTCACGTCGCGCTGATCTTTAGGTGCGAAAGTCACCCGTAGGTCGCCATGGTGGACTGCCGAGCCCCTAGGTGGCTTGTTATGATGCATGTTCAGGGTTAAAGCTTTTAGTGTTAGTGTCCTAGAGACAATCTATTGTAAGGACATAATACTCAATGATGTTCAGTTTGATTTAATATTATAGTTCATTTAATATTAATGTATGACAATACACTTGGTTGAATATTATGTTTGATTGTTTGCATTTATTCATACAAGTGTTCCCATGATTCATTGTTGTCATTGAGGTTGTTAGAACTCATATGACTTAAGCATGATTCTCAAATAGCCCCGATCAAGGATCATCAAGAATGGGATATTGATGATGCAATGGAGATTGGTGTGCGATCTGCATCATACTCTTAGAGAGTGTAGTAAGATCTCACTTACTACGAGATACTAGGTATCTCATGATGGATGCATAAATACCTTAGAGGGTATTGGTATACCCATCCGAGAAACCGTTTGATGTATTTCAACTATATGTGTCTACGGGTGTCTCGGTTAGTGGGAGCGATGCGATACTCCTTTGACTTGAGGTCAATACGCATGACATGTGTGGAGTGATGAACTTTGACCATGACCAATGTTTTCACCCTTCCATGGGTAGATAAGGCTTGGATTGGGTTCATCACGAAGTGCATGTGCGTGGTAGTTGAGCCAAGAATGGGATTCATTCCTCAATATGGATTTAGAGAGAATACTCATCTTCTCATCATAATTGGATCAAAGTCATCGGCCGATGCACGTCAACTTAGACTTTGTGGCTAAGTGTGACATACATGATCAATTAGTGTTTAGAGATAAATTGATTAAGTTATTTGAATAGACACTTCATCATGTTCAAGACTGATCGAGTATTCGTGAATGAAAGGAGGAAATCGTAATAGCCCATGTTTCAGTTACAGGTAGTTGCACATTTCTCGCAACGTACCTCATATATTGAGACTGTCTGATTTATTGTCTAGGGTTCAATTAAGACCGTTAGTTTGACTAATCGCTCGATATATGAGGGCCTATGGGTCACACAACAAGTAGTTCTCTTTTACGGATTATAGTTGGTTGATTAAATGTTAAATTGGATTTAATATTTCATTTATGGAGAATTAATTAATAATAGATTAATTTGGAATTAATTATTATTTAATGTTTAATTAAATTAGATTTAATTAAATAGGAATTCCCAATAATAATATATGGTATATTATTGTAGGATTTAATATATATGGAATCAAATCGTAGATATTTGACATATATGGAATTTAAATCCGTTGAGATTTATATTTAGGGAATTAAATTAAAGGGATTTAATTTAATTAATGATTAGGGATTTTATTTCCCAATCAGACTAGCTTAAGATTTAAGCTGGGCCTCCCTATATATACAAGCTCTTGGGAATTCATAAACAACGTTAATTCATTATTCTCTCTATAAGATCTAGAGTTAGAATTTTCATAGTAAATTCATCTCGGGATTCAACACTGGCAAATCCGTGCAAGTCCGTGATTGGGGATTACGTGGATACCATAGTAGATAAAATGGTATACGAATTGCTGTAAGAATTCTATTTACATTTACTCGTATTTAATTGTTCATTGTTGGTGAACTGTTTATTTCCGCTGCGCATGTATTACGTGTTTACGTGCCTCTAAATTCCAACAAAAGCTAGATCATGTTCCACCTGGTTGTTATGTAATGTTGAGACTGAGCCTCATCCTCGATGGCGGTCGGAGCCTTTTGGGCCCCTTGATTTCCAAGTTGGTCGAACACATTGCTTGACCCTGTGTTGTAACATGGATTATCATGGCCCACAGAATAACCACTTAGCTAGTCGTTCACCGCCTAGGTGTCAACATCGGCGACCTCATTAGGCTCATAGGCCGCGGTTCGACCTGTGAGAAACGTGTATAAGTCGCGTAGCGACCTAGAGAGCCTAGGAAGGTCGCGGGATGACTAGAGTTTTGATGTTCCAGGTCGGAGTCATGCGAAGTCGCGGAAGAGATAAGTATGGAAAAGATACGGATATTTAAGGATGCGGATATTGTGGAGGGCTGACAAGGAAAGTGTTTCTGAGGGCGAAGATCGCGGGATAAACATGGAAATTTCCCCTTGGCGGCGAAAACCCTAGACGGTCCATCACGAAAGCCCACGGAGGGATTCTGACCTAATTCTGTATCTATAAATACTCTTGTGTCATTCATTGTAAAGGGAGCAATCTTAGAGATTTAGGCACTATATATTAATACAAAAACTCCTGGCTTGGGCGCCCCCAGACTTAGTCTTATTCAAAAGACAAACTGGGTAACCAAATTCGTGTGTTGTTCATTTTTGTTCGCAATTACTTTCATATATCGTATGTTTTCCTAAACTGATATTTTAGATCTCAAACATTGGCGCCGTCTGTGGGAACAATTCTATCAAATTTGTTCTCAAAATTCTTAGAAAATCCAATTCTGAACAATGGCGATCAACTGGGACAACGCGATCGGAAACGAAATGGATCCTATTGATGGTGTCGAAGCCTCACTGAGCTCGCACCAATCTCAAACCGCTATACCAGAGACCACCCCTGACTGGTGGAATTCCGTCCGAACACCAGAGGACACTAAGGCCTTGATGGCCGTCCTCAACAAGAATTGCCTCGCATTCGAGGACGAGGGAGAACAGCCGCCGATCAAAAAGGCGACGCACGATGCCAGAGCCTCCAAGGGAAAGACCGTCCTTGTCGAAAAGGGGTGATCCATGGGCCAACTGGCATACAACCTGATGAAGCACGTCATCATTCGGAATCACCGACTCATGGAGAGACCAGCAGGGTCAGACAATGTGTTCAACCGACTTGGAAATCAGAGTGCCCAAAAAACTCCGACCGCCATCAAGGATGAGGCTCAGTCTCAACCCCGACTTAAAAACCAGGTGGAACAGGATCTAGCTTTAGCCCTGAACATACATCATAACGAGCCACCTAGAGGCTTGGCAGTCTACCATGGCGACCTGCGGGTGACTTTCCCTCCTAAGGATCAGCGCGACGTGAAAATTGATGCACTGGCCCGGACAGTCCAACGACTTCTTGAGCGAGTGGAGAATCAAAGCAGACCAACTGGGATGAACCATGACCTCATTATCCCAGATTCCCCACTTGGAACCATGGTTACCCTGGCCCCTACACAGAGGAAGATCAACGTGGCGGCTCTAGATCGCTACAATGGAAACACAGACCCAAGGGTCCATATAGCAAAGTACACTTCGTACATAGCCTTCATGGGCGCATCTGATGCCACTAAATGCCAACTTTTTTCTTTAACTTTGAGCGATCAGGCTCACCAATGGTTCGCCTCACTACCACCTTTCTCGGTGGATACTTTCGAACAACTCGCCAGGCTTTCCCTGACCCACTTCACGGCCTTGGCTCCCCGACCTGTGACTAGGCAGCAGCTAATGAACATTCAACAAGAAGAAATCGAGTTGGATCGATCCTACCTCGAAAGGATCGACAAGTTCATCCTCGAAGGAGACCCCATCGGAGATGAGGCCAAGGTGCTCGGGGCCGTCTCCAGCCTAAAAAAGGGAACCAAACTGTGGCGACGCATGACCACCGAATACCCAGATAGTTATACCGACTTCTGAAGGCGAGCGAGCGACCTGATCCATACATCAGAACTACTGGAGTCAAGAGTCTCTGATGATAAAGAGGTCGCAGATCTAAAGAGAAGCTCCAAGAAAACCGGGGGTCATTACAAGGCACCCGACAGCTTCAAACCTTTTGAAGAGAACATCCTAGTGAAATTTATGGAGGCATTAGGCATGACACTGGGACATGTCTACGCCCAGATCAGAGATCGAAAACTACTCCATCTGCCGTGACCCATCAAGAATAAGGGCAAGTCGGATCCCAACAAATTTTGCCATTTCCATGAGCAAATATGCCATTACACCAGCGAGTGCAAAGACTTACTCTCCTAGCTCTGGAGGCTATACGAAGATGGTTTGTTGGATGAGTTTATCAAGCGACCTCAGAAGAATCAGGAACATGCCTAGAGAGGTCGCCAATAGACGGAACTCGCCCCAGGAAATGCAAACCAGAGAGCAGGACAAGGGGAAAGACCTGTTCCACCCATGCCCTAGGATGCGGGAGGTCGCGTGATACACACCCTCTCCCCGCTTGGAACAGTCGGGGGACTCTCCGCTGCTGGCTCATCCAAGAGACGAATGAAGGCGGAAATAAGGGAGATAGAAAATGCTAGGAAGATGGTGCTACCAGTTTTCACAGTTGAGAAAGATAGCCGCACGATCGAGTTTGACGAGAAGGACAAAGCTGGAATAGTTTACCCGAACATCGACCCTCTAGTGATCAAGGCGAATATCATGGGAACTACCGTGTGCCGATACTCGTAGATGGGGGAACTTTCTGCAACATTCTCTTCAAGAAAACCCTCGATCAGCTCGGAGACTATGATGCCTACATCACTCCATGCGACCACTCCATGAAATGCTTTGGGGATGCGACTGTGAAGCCATCGGGCATGATCAGTCTGTCTGTCGAGCTAGTCTCCACCCTGAATAGTGAGGTTAGGTCTACTAGTTTGCTAGATTTCTTAGTTGTCGACCTCCCAAGCTCATATAATGGGTTCCTTGGGAGGCCATTCGAACATGAATTCGAGGCTGTGTCCTCAACCTTTTATTTCTATGTAAAGTTCCCCACCAAGAGTGGGTTGGTCGGTACCGTTAAAGGCAATCAAGTTGATGCAAGGGGTTGTTTGATTTACTCTTCGTATCTTTTCAATTCCGCATTAATATCTAGCAATCAAATACTTGTAATAGATAGGAAAAAATAGTGTGAAGTATTGACTAATGAAAGAATAAACAAAAAGAGAACCTACGACGTCCTCGACCCGAGATTGGGACCTGAACCAGAAGAATTCCTACTAGAAGCAGAGATCGATGACCCCCGACGTGACACCCCCCCGGTTACTATGGGGGAAGATCACGAGAAAGTCAAGATAGACCCAGCTCACCCGGATTTGGAAGTCATCATAGGTTCCAAAATACCAAACGACCTGAAGGGGGAAGTCGTTGACTTTCTCAAGAAAAACTTAGATGTTTTCACCTGGTCTCACAAAGACACAGTGGGCATTGATCCCAAGGTCGCATGCCACCGAATACTCATTGACCCAGCCCGAAAACCAGTAGCTCAAAAAAGAAGAAAGTTTGGCCAGGAAAAATATGCGGCACTGGCCGAGGAAGTAAAAAAATTACTGGATAATGACCTAATTATGCAGGTTGATCAACCACAGTGGGTGGCCAATGCCGTGTTAGTGAAAAAATCAAATGGAACTTGACGACTCTGCATCGACTTCACCGACCTCAATGACGCTTGCCCAAAGGATTTCTTCCCAATACCACACATCGACCATCTGATAGAAAATACTGTGGGTCACGAGATGATGTCATTCATGGATACCTTCGTGGGCTATCACCAAATAGCCATGCATGAGCCAGATCGGCAACACACCTCTTTCCTAACAGAGAAGAACCTCTATTGCTGGAAAAGAATGCCCTTCGGCCTAAAGAATATACCTGCAGATGATAAATTGATTACATGTTTATTTGATATACTTGTTAGTTTATGAATAAATATTTTGCATGGTCGTTTGATTCAGATGCTAAATATTTATTGAATGCTTTATATATGCAAATTTAAATTTTGTAATAAAGCATGAGAACTTGATTAGTTGCTCCCCACTTGTATAAGTGTTTATGTGAATTGAAATTTACATTATTAGTTATAGTCCGCATTAAATTGTTTGGGTAGGCGGCGCCCAATAATTGTCGGACCGTATTAATTGTTTGGGTAGACGGCGCCCATATAAGTGTTAGTTCGTATAAAATTATGTTTGGGTAGGCGGCGCCCAATAATTGCTCAAATGTGATGTAGATTAACTTGTTGGATCTCGATTTAGCAATTAATATCCCGCCTTTAAAATGATCCTCACTAAAATACGGTTTTTCATTAAATTGAAAAGATGTCTTCCATCAAAGTTAAAAGTAAATCGAAGATTTCGTTCCAATGAGTACTTAAAGACCCTCGTCTTTTGCTCGGATCTACATCTAACGAGACTTTTATAGGGTCATGTAATGTCGCCATTTGATGGTTGTAAACCAACTTAATTTTATTCCACTAGCCCTCGCGGGGAACAAAAGTTAAGGGACATCAGTCGAACTAAGTTCGACAAACTAGGTATTGCAATTTTACAATTGGTTTGGAGACCTACCAGTTATGTTGTTATAATGATCAGCCCTCGCTGGGATTATGATGGTAGTAATGTGGATCCTAGTCCATTATAATTTGTATTTGATATAAATTCTAACTTTTCCGATGAGGTCGTTAAGTATGCAAAAATAATGGAGACAAAATAAACACAAAAGAAAGACCATGTTTATTTTGATTGCTGAATATTGATCATAGGAATTATGTGTTTAATTCCCATTTTATTTATTTTTCTTGGTTAGTTGAAATGTATAACTGTTATTGAGATGTGTTTTGGAAATAAACAATTGGCTAGGCCAAATTTTCTGGACTGGCACCGAAACATGTGTTTTGGTGTTAAGACAAGAAAATATTGAATATGTGTTGGACACGCCAATCCCAGTTACCCCTGAATCTGGTTCCCTAAGGCAGTCACGTTTGACGTAGCAGCTCAAAAGAAGCATCAAGAGGATGCTTTCCTGACTCAGTGTGTGATGTTGTTCGGCATGACTCCCGATATACATAGCAACGTGAGTAAATGGGTCCCTTCTATATGCTCAAGCATCTGAAGGATCTCTTTGATTCTGAATCTCATTCTGAGATTTATGAAGTGGTGAGAGATCTGTTCATATGTCGGTTAGCTAAAGAAGGGAAGATTTCATCTCATGTGCTTATGATGATAGGCCTAATTGAGAAACTTGGTAATTTAGGCATTGTGCTAAAAGACCAATGTTTTCATCTATGTCCTCCAATGGCTCCCGGATTTATATTTTAGCTTCATTGTGAACTGCAATATGAATAAGACGGATGTGACCATGCCTGAATCACAACGTGCTCAAAATTTTCAAGTTCACTGTCATTAAGGTGGTGTTCAAAAGAAAGAGCGGGTAAACAAGGATGCGTGCCTCTACTATAAGTAGAAGAGGGCACTGGAAGAAGGACTATAAGGTTCTAGTTGCTAAAAGGAAGGCATTAGGTGCTTCTGGCACTAGAACATGTATGTTTGTTATTAAGATATGCATGTCCACAAATAGCGCTAACTGCTGGGTATTAGATACCGGATGTGGCTCACACATTTGTACGGATGTGAAGGGGCTCATATGTCTTAGGACAGTTAGGGCGGGTGAAGTCGTCTTACATGTGGAAGTGAAGCAAGAGTTGCTAACGGAATGTGTGGGGACTTATGTGTTAGACTTACCCTTTGGTTTTAGATTAGAACTTAACAAAAATTCAGTTCTTTCTATTATTCGCAACATGTATTTGTTGCATTATGGATATGATGTTCTTAATATACAAAATAAAAGACTCAAACTTAGTAATCATGAAAACCCGACTTACTTATGGCATTGTAGAAGTTAATCATGTAAACGAGAAAAGAATTGCAAGGTTAAGAAAGTTAGACTACTTAACCCCATTCGACTATGAGTCTTATGGAGATTGTGAATCTTATCTCATGGCAAGATGATCAACAGACCCTTTTCTGGGAAAGGGGTGCATGCCAAAGAAATTTTAGAGTTGATCTACAACGATGTTTGTGGACCATTGTCCATTCTAGCTAGGGGTCACTTCGGATACTTCTTCACTTTTACTGATGATTTCTCAAGATACAGATACATGTATCTTATGAAACACAAATTCGAATCTTTTGAGAAATTCAAAATGTTTAAGGCTGACGTAAAGAAGCAATTTGGTAAGATTATCAAAACTCTTCGATCAGATCGAGGAGGTGAATACCTTAGCCATGAATTCACTGATTACTTGAAGTTACATGGAATCCAGTCACAGTGGACTCCTCCCGGAATACCTCAGATGAATGATGTGTCTGAGAGGAGAAACTGAACCCTGTTAGACATGGTAAGGTCCATGATGAGCTTCTTCTGTCTTCCAACATTCTTATGGGGATACGCGTTACAAACCTCAATTTACATTCTGAATAGGATTCCATCTAAATCAGTTGAGCATACACCATATGAACTATGGTGTGGCAAGAAACCAACTTTTACACATATCAAACTTGGGGTTGCCCCGTGATTGTGAAAAGGATTCTTACCGACAAGTTGGAATCCAAAGGTGAAAAGGGTTACTTTGTAGGATATCCTAAGGAAACTAAAGGATATTACTTCTATCTACCTGAGAAATAATCAGTGATTGTTTCTAGGCAGACCAAGTTCCTCGAAGAACACTATGTCTTTAAGGAACAAGGTCGTAAGCTGATAGAACTTGAAGAAATTTAAGAACCACAAATTAACAAAGAGACTGATATCTTGTCAAAGCAACATGACAAGGAATCAGTGGGAGCATTCAACAACTTTCACGGTGGGAGTCTTTCACTAGGTGATTGTCTTTCAGCCAGTGGGAGCGTAATTGGAGTAGGCTTGCCAGTGCAAGAACCTCCAAGTGGGTTGAATGAGAACAACATAGTTCAAACTCCCTATCAATAAGCATATGAAAGTGTAGCTCTTGAGGACTCTTCGGACATTGATGAAATCAATGCACCACAAAATTTTCACGATCAGAATGTACAGCCTGTACAACCACATCTCCATAAGTCAATTAGGAATCTTAATCCGCCCATTAGATACGGTTACCTCTTGTAGGAACTCCATAATGTGGACATACCGGATAAGAAAAATCCTAATACTTACTCTCAAGCAATATTAGATATTGATTCAGGGAAGTGGGATGAAGTCATGAAATCCGAGATGGACTCGATGTACACCAATCAAGTCTGGGACTTGGTTGAGTTGCCTAAAGGGGTTGGACCCATAGTTTGCAAATGAGCCTTCAAGCGAAAGACCAATGAAAATGACAAAGTACAAACCTACAAAGCTAGGTTGGTGGCGAAGGGCTACAGTCAACGCAAAGGCATTGACTATGATGAGACCTTCTCACCAGTTGCAAAGATCAAGTCCATTCGAATTTTACTTGCGATAGCAGCACACTAGGATTATGAGATTTGACAGATGGATGTCAAAATAACTTTCCTCTATGGAAACATTGATAAGGAAGTATTTATGACTCAACCGAAAGGTTTTATATCAAAGACAAATTCTAATCTAGTATGCAAGCTAAAGAGATCCATCTATGGATTTAAGCAAGCTTTTGGGAGTTGGAATATCCGATTTGATGAAACTATCAAGTCTTTTGACTTCATCAGAAATTCGGAAGATCCTTTCATTTATTGTAAACACAACGGGAAGAATATTTTTTTCATAATCGTAAATGTCAATGACATATTGATTTTGAGAAACAATATCCCGTTAATGCAGTCCGTTAAAGATTTGCTGTCAAAGACCTTCATGATGAAGGATCTTGGTGAAACCTGCTACATCTTAGGGATCAAGATCCACATGGATAGATCCAAGAAGATGTTGAGGCTGTCACAGTCCACCTATATAGATAAGGTGTTGAAGCATTTTGCGATGGAGAACTCTAAGAGAGGGTCTCTATCTGCAAATCATGGGATAAAGCTATCAAAGAAGGATTTTCCTTTCTGTTGAAAGTTGATATCAAGCACATGAAAGATGTCCCATATGCATATGCAATTGGGTTAATCATGTAGGTCATGACTTGCACTAGGTCAAATGTGGCCTATGCTATCAATATCATTGGTAGATACCAACAGAATCCGGGTGAGTCTCACTGGATTGCTGTCAAGACCGTTCTGAAGTATCTTAGATGAACTAAAAAATATTTCCTTGTCTACGGTGGACTATCAGAACTAGTAGTGATTGGTTATGCTGACACAAGTTTCCAATTCGACTGTGATGATTACAAATCACAGTCAGGTTATATTTCACTCTCAATAATGAGGCGGTCAGTGGGAATAGTTCCAAGCAAGTCGACCGCAGATTCAACAACCGAAGCTGAGTACATTATTGTATCAGAAGCCTCAAGGAAGCTGTCTGAATTTTATAGTTCTTAAGAGAACTAAGGGTAGTTCCAAGTGCCAGTTGTCTAGCTATATTGAGACAACGCTAGTGCGATTGCACAAGCAAAGGAACCGAGATCAACAAACAGAAAGAGGCATGTACCCAGGCTTATCATTTGATCCGAGAGATCATAAGGATAGGAGAAATGGAATTAAAATGCATACACACATATTTAATTTGGAATATCTATTCACCAAAACACTGAGTGTTCATGTACACACTAGACATTTGATGATTAGACATGTTGGTGATTGACTCTAGTCCAAGTGGAAGATTTTTAGTGTTAGTGTCCTAGAGACAATATATTGTAAGGACATAATACTCGATAATAATCAGTTTGATTTAATATTATAGATCATTTAATATTAATGTATGACAATTCACTTGTTTGAATATTATGCTTGATTGTTTGCATTTATTCATACAAGTGTTCCCATGAGTCATTGCTATCATTGAGGTCGTGAGAACTCAGATGACTTAAGCATGATTCTCAAATAGCCCCGATCAAGGATCATCAAGAATGGGATATTGATGATGCAATGGAGATTGATGTGCGATCTGTATCATACTCTTAGAGAGTGTAGTAAGATCTCACTTACTACGAGATACTAGGTATCTCATGATGGATGCACAAATACCTTAGAGGCTATTGGTATACCCATCCGAGAAACCGTTTGATGTATTTCCACTATATGTGTCTACGTGTGTCTCAGTTAGTGGGAGTGATGTGATACTCCTTTAACTTGAGGTCAATACGCACGACATTTGTGAGTGATGAACTTTGACCATGACCGACTCTTGCACCCGTCTATGGGTAGATATGGCTTGGATTGGGTTCATCACGAAGTGCATGTGCGTGGTAGTTGAACCAAGAATAGGATTCATTCCTCAATGTGGATTTAGAGAGAATACTCATCTTCTCGTAATTGGATCAAAGTCATCGGCCAAAGTACGTCAACTTAGACTTTGTGGCTAAGTGTGACATACATGATCAATTATTGATTAGAGATAAATTGATTATGTTAGTTGAATAGACACTTCATCATGTTCAAGACTAATCGAGTATTCGCGAATGAAAGGAGGAAATCGTAATAGCCCATATTTCAGTTACAGGTAGTTGCACGTTACTCGCAACGTACCTCATATATTGAGAATGTCTTATTTATTATCTAGGGTTCAATTAAGACCGTTAGTTTGACTAATCGCTCGATACATGAGGGCCTATGGGTCACACAACAAGTAGTTCCCTTTTGCGGATTATAGTTGGTTGATTAAATGTTAAATTGAATTTAATATTTAATTTATGGAGAAGTAATTAATAATAGATTAATTTGGAATTAATTATTATTAATGTTTAATGAAATTGGATTTAATTAAATAAGAATTTTCAATAATAATATTTGGAATATTATTGAAGGATTTAATATATATGGAAACAAATCGTAGAGATTTGTCATATATGGGATTTAAATCCGTAGAGATTTATATTTAGGGAATTAAATTAAAGGGATTTAATTTAATTAAAGATTAGAGATTTTATTTCCCAATCGGGCTAGCTTAGGTTTTAAGTTGGGCCTCCCTATATATACAAGCTCTTGGGAATTCACAAACAACGTTACTTCATAATTTCTCTATAAGATCTAGAGTTAGAATTTTCCTAGCAAATTCATCTCGGGATTCAACGTTGGCAAATACGTGCAAGTCCGTGATTGGGGATTACGTAGATACCATAGTAGAGAAAACTGTATACGAATTACTATAATAATTATGTTTACGTTTACTAGTATTTAATTATGCAATTAATTGTTCGTTGTTGGTGAACTGTTTATTTTCGCTGCGCATGCATTACGTGTTTACGTGCCTCTAAATTCCAACAACTTCAACATCCATTATGTCTGTTTTACACAGCCAATGTTGCACTTTTATCTTTTCTTTTCTTTTTATGCACTTAACTCATATTGATCCACCTTTTGAAAAGAGAACATCGTAGTAGCGAACTCCGTGACCCATAGTTACTCAGTGGATTATGAGCAAATTGATGTTGTATCAATCACCTTTTGAAAAGAAGACATCGTAGTAGCGAACTCCGTGCTCTATAGTTACTCAGTGAGAGATTACATCCAATGTGTGTATATTTTCTTTTCTTTTTTGTGCATTTAAGAAGTGTGTGTCCAGATAGAATCACAATGACTTGACTCAATAAGAAATTTTACTCAGAATCTCATCCAAAACATGAGAATCGATCAAATCAACCAAGTGCTACAAAAATCAAACCTGATGTTGCTTCAAATGTTGTAAGGAATCATCATAATCTATTAAGCATAGAATGCACGTTCTTCAAATTTTTCTTCATGCTCTTCATCAGATTCATCACTTAAAGTAGCATTGAAGTTCAATTTCAGTTTAAGCAAGGTATTAGCACATTCATTTGCATAATGACCATACCCATGACTTGCATTACATTGAAAAAACTTTCTATACTCAGGGTCAATTTTGTCGTACCTGCCTTTGATTCCCTTACCAATTTGTCTTGGTTGGAATGCATTACCTTTCTTTTCAAAGGTTTGTGGAGAGTTGTTGATCTGAATCTTTGGTTGCATGTTGCCATTGAACTTACTATTCCTCTTTTTCATAAGAGCTTTGAATTGCCTTGTCATAAAAGCAATGTACTCCTCGGGGGTTGGAACATATGTCAGCAACATCATCCTCTGAATCAACTTCAGTCACAATAGGCACTTGCTCAGCATTTGAAGATGTTTCACCTTTGAACACCAGCACTTTCTTTGCATCAGCTTTTTCATCCTTCTCAGTTGTATTCATCGCATACTCACGTAGGATGTTGATCAGTTCATTTTGACTTAGTGTATATGTATCCCTTGCCTCTTCAATTGCACAAATTTTTGCATCGAAGCGCTTAGGTATAGTACGCAAATCTTATGAATCAATCTTACAAATCTTACGCATCCTCTTCAATCTGCAGCATTCTTAGGAGGTATCCATCTTGAAAGTATACTTCTCCAAGCACGTTTATCAATTGACTTGATGTACATCCTCATATTAGGTTTCCAATAAGCATAATTTGTACCATCAAGTATTGGTGGTCTCAAACTTTGTGGAGTAAGTGGATATTCCATCGCCATAACAAAAACAACACACTTGACACAGGATCTAACTTAGTAAAATCAAGTTTTGGCTCTGGTACCAACTGGAAGTGTGTTTGATGGGGTTTTGTTTAGTAAAATCAGAGTAATGTTACACTGAATGTTGTAACACTCAAAGTAACATTCAAAAGACAGAAACAACGGATGACTCCGAAACACAACACACGAAATGTAATAAGACTTTGCACAATCTATATTAATATAGATTGTGAAGCCTTATGGCCGAAATCACTATTTATCAAAATAATGAATACAAAGAGGTTCACAAATCGAATCCTCTTAAAACAAGATCAAGCATATGATCTAAAGGCTAGATGTATTTCTACACTACCAACGGTGACCTGTTCTATGTGTATGAAACTATCTAACACCGAGACTAACATTCCACACAAAACAAATCTAGCACCAGCTCGAGGTATTGTAAACCCTACAATTACTCTCTTATGGTAAAACAAACTCCACAACAACGACCCTATCACTCTGGATGCACTCACGCATGTTGTGCCCGGTTTATAACTCTCGGCCAACAAATCCTTATGAAATTAGAAAGGGAATAAATGATGATTAGTATGGTAAATAACACTAGAATTTGATTACCCAGTTCTTCTTTTGAATAAGACTACGTCTGGGGGCGTCCAAGCTAGGGATATTTTATTATTCTTTTAACCTAAGACTCTAAGTTTTTCCTCCCTTTAAAATGAATGTTACAAGAAGTATTTATAGACAAGGAACTAGGTTAAAACTCTACATGGGCCTTCTCTTCGGGCTTGCTAGGGTTACGGCCACCATGGATGGAGTTTCCTTGTTTATCTGCAATTCCCACCTTTTGATGAACTTGCCTTGCCTGCACTCCACGATATCTGCGCCATTAATTGTTCATATCTTCTCCATATTTATCCCTCCAGCGACTTCGAGCGCCTCCGACCTGAGGAGTTAAAATTCTTGTCGGCCCGCAACCTGCACACACTTTTCAAGTCGTCTAGTGACCTGTGATCCAGGTGAAGTCGCCTAGATTGGAAAAGAGATAGTGGCTGGCTGTTTATATGATTAAACAGGGGATCGGGTTAATCCATGCTACAACAATTGCCCCTCAAGTCGAGGTCACGTGCTTGCCCCGGGGCCTTAACTTGACTAGTTGTTCTGTCGACCTACGGCAAGTCGGCCTTGGGAAGTGTTCCTGAGATGAATCATTATTCTTAGGAAGGCGGATCGTTGCCTCGATCCCTTGAATCGGCATGAGAGATTTTAGTCATGATGGCGTGTCAGGCGGGTGACATCATGTGTCGCGGATAGACCCAATTGGTAGTCGCGGTGCTAACCACCCGTGATCTCCGACTTCCTTTTTCCAGAGGGGTCTAGACTTTGTTTAAATCACATTTCGGCCCTCCCTCTTTTACTATAAAAAGCCGAGGGTTTTGGGTCTTTCGCCCCTTCTCCATCTTCTACCCTTGTGCAATTTGCGATTCTCCGATGGCGGCTCGAGCTTTTGACGAGGTTTGATTCAGGTAAGACACTCCATTTCCTCTCAATTCTTCTCTATGGCCAGCGGTTCTTCGATGACTCCCACTGCTTCTCGACCCATGATTCTGTCATCCTCGGACGCGAATAATGTGACTATAGCCCAACTCTGGTGCCACCACGTCTCCAGCTCCGCCGCTATTAATGTGGGAGGATCTTCGACGGCTGGTGCCCCAAGTGATAATTGGGACGATGGGGGTAACAACGACGGCATCGATGAGCAATTTTTGGCAGAATTAGATGAGATCACTCATCTTTTGGCACTGAACATTAGTCCTCTCTGTTCCGCCGTATCAGAGAGGAGAACGTCTGTGGGTCCCTCTGCCCCGGCCCCGGGATTATGGGGCCTTCGAGCGGGCCTTTGATTACCATTCTTATGCGGCCCAAGCTCCGTACAAGCGACCTAAACGTGGCTACCGGAAGTCGGTTACTTTGGATTTTGTGTCCTCTAATAGAAAGTATAGGTTGGTCTTGTCCGACCTGTATGTGCGTTCCCTTCGTTGCTTATATAAAGTGTCTCAGGATGTACACTTCTATGGAGAAACCTCCGATGAGAGTACCGACCAGCCACCACCTGGTATGATTGCAGTGAACGAGCATACCATGGAGACGGGAATTCGTTTCCCATTGTATTCGGCCATCTCCCATCTACTTGCGGCCTGGATCCAAAGCCTTACACAGATTACCCCCAATGGTTGGAGTTATATTCTCTCTACCATGATTGTTCTGGGGTAAGTCGGGTTAAATCGATTATCGACTCCTGGTGAAATATCATATGTGATGACGCCAATCGCCCAAGCCGGCGGCTACAATATTGTGCGACTTCGTAAGGGCAAGGAGCTCGTGAGTGAGATTCCCAACAAAGTCGATGGTTGGCATCAAAAGTGGTGGTTCGTCGGGAGGGGGGCGTGGGAGTTTGTGGACCCTTCAAGTACATTGCCCATTCGTGTCCCGACGGATTATGCACCTCGAGTGGAACACGGTAAACCTTATTTTCATTAACTCTGAGGTCGTACTGATCTAATTCTCTTTTTATTTTGCAGTGTTTACTCCTCATCATGCCGACCTGTATTGGGACTTCTTGGAGGTATTCAATATCGTTCGTGATACTCCCCCGACCTGTATTGGGACGAAGACCTGGTGAACGAGTATGATTAGTCATATATGTTCTTGATTTTTATCATTACTCAGCTAACGACTTGAATCTTTTTTATAGCCCGGAACTCACACCGCACAAGTTCGCCCCTGAGGCATTGAGTTTCTTGAGGTTGGGCCACCTCGTTCCGGCCGGGGTCCCCAAAGGTTGGCCTTCTTACCTCATGAGAGGTCTACAAAATCTGTCTCGGGGCTGGACGAAAATGAATCATGGCAATGCCCGTCGCCAGAAAGTGATGGGTAACCTGTACTTGGCTCTCGCCCACTCCCAGAAAGCGGTCTTCTTTCTGGATAAATCCAGTGCCCAGATGGAGACGGAGCTCGAGAATTTGAAGATGGCGCAGGCGAGGGTCGCCGACCAGGCCAAGTCCATCCTTTCTACAGCCGAGACCCAGAAGAAATTGGAGACGTCCAACTTGGAGCTGACCCAATGACTCTCCAATCTCGAGGCTCGCATAGCGGAGGTTGAAGGCGAGCTCGCGGCAGAGAAAGCGAGTGTGGCTCGACTTGAGGGTGGATTGGTTGAGGCCGGGAAAGTGTTGGTCACCAAGGAGGACCATTTCAAGAAAACCGAGGAGTTGAATGCCAATTTTGCCTATGTAATGGCTTACATCGGGGCCATCCAGATCTTCCATAATGCTCATCCCACTGGCGGCCTCAGTCCTTTTGTCACCGAGCTATCCGACTATGTTCATGACAATCCTCCTGCCCCCATCGTCCTGCTAGAGATCAAGGACTTGGAGGACATGGGCATTGACCTCTCCTTCTTCGCCAACCCGAGCCGGATTTTACGTCCCATTCCAGATCCTGACGAGACTCAGCCGGGTTGCGAGTCGGTTCCCAAGACCCCTTTACTGGAGGGAATGCTGGGGAAAGGTCGAGTGGCAGTTCGGCGGGGCTCTGAAGGAGAATGTAGTTGTTTTGCTTTGAACCTCTTGATGTAATTTTCTTCTTTTGAATTTTCTTTGTACCGGCCTCCGGGCCATTATCAGTTAATGCAAATTCTATATTTTGCCTTCGTTTGTCGTGTCAACTTGATTTCCTTATGCGACCTTACAATTGCTTAGTCCTCATCGTCTTATTGTTAACGCGACTTTATATCGGACATTGCTTTAGTCATCTTACAAAGTCGGGGGAGAATATCACCTCGCTGGGTGACGATCTCACCTCCAATATGTTAAAAGTCGTACCTCGGGTGGCTCATGTTTTTTCTACATGGACCCCTCAGTTTTTACATAGGAATTTTGAAAAGAAGAAAGGACATTATTATTGACTGATAAAATCATTTACAAGGATGCGAACCTACTAATAATATTTCTTTAGGTGGATTTCATTCCATGGATACTGAGACTTAGTGCCTTCTGATTGTTCGAACTCACATGCTCCATTGGGCAAGACCTTCGAGACTTTGAAAGGAGGTTCCCAGTTTGGACCGAAAACCCTTTTAATTCACCAAGTACCTTCTTTAACACCAAGTCTCCTTCTTTGAATTGTCAAAGTCGCACTTTAGAATTGTAGTACTTCTCTGACTGTTGCTTATATCTCGCGTTTCTCATGTCGGCTTCTAAACGCTTTTCTTCTCAAAGGTCCAGATTTCTGGCTAAGGCCTCGTCATTGTGGTCGAAAGCGACCTGACTTGTGCGAAGACTAAGGAAGTCGACTTCTGCGGGTACAACTACCTTGGTCCCAAAAGCCAACGAGTAAGGAGTCTCTCCTGTTGAATTTCGGCAGGTCGTCCTATACGACCATAACACATCAGGAAGCTCGCTAGCCCATTTCCCTTTTCCTCCCTCAATCTTGGCTTTGAGTGTGTGCTTGATGATCTTGTTCACAGCCTCGACCTGGCCATTTGATTGGGGATGATATGGAGTCGAGAAGAGTTTTGTGATCTTCCATTTTTTAAGAAAGTGTCGATTTTGAGGCCATCGAAAAACTATTTTCCATTGTCAGATATGATTCCCTGCGGCAATTTGAATCTGCAAATGATATTGCGCCATATGAATTTGATGATGTGATCTTGATCTATAGTTGCCAATGCCTTAGCCTCGGCCTATTTTGTAAAGTAATCCACCGCTACCAGGGCATATTTGACCGAGCCTGGAGCTATTGGGAGCGGCCCAATGATATTTATCCCCCACTTTGAAAATGGCCAAGAACTGAGGATGCTTGTAAGTTCCTCCGGGGCGACCTTGATTGAAGATGCATAAATTTAACATTTATGACACTTACGGGTGAAGATGATGGCGTCGGCCCGTAGCGTTGGCTAAAAGTATCCTTGTCTTGTGGTATTGTGGGCCAAGGATTGTCCCCTGTTTGGTTTCCGCATGCACCTTCGTGTATTTCTCGTAGGACAATTTGCCCCTGCTCTGGTGTGATACATCAAAGTAGAGGTATGCTGAAACCTCGTTTATACAATTTGTTATTGATCACTGTATATCATGCTGCCCGTAATTGTAACTGTCGGGCTTGGATTCGATATTTCAGTAAGAGACCACTTGTCAAGTATTCCAAGATTGGTGTCATCCAGCTTAATGTCGGGGTTTCTAGGGTCGTGATCCCTGCGCGAGCCGTGGAGGGGTGGGAGAGCGTTGTGATGGTGACATCCTTCATTTCTGTTGGTCCCTCCGAGGTTTCTAACCGTGCTAAGGCATTGGCTTGTGAATTTCGATCCCTCAGGATTAGTTTGATGTGGATTTGTTCGAATTTTTGACATAATAACTTGACAACCTCTTGGTAGGCCGCCATCCTATCGTCCCGTGCTTCATATTTCCCCTAGACTTGACAAGCTACAAGCTGAGAGTCCGTGTGTACCTGTAGCCTTTTGATTCCCATGGCTATTGACATTTCTAGGCCGCTGATGAGTGCCTCATATTCGGCCTCGTTGTTTGTCACAGGGAAGTCGAAAGTTATGGCGTTCTGGAATGAAATGCCCTCTAGACTTATCAGTACCAACCCAGCACCCCAATTTGTGGGAAGTCGCCGATCCATCCACAAACAACTCCCATGGCGGGCTGCTTGAACAACCAGCCTCTGAGGAGAAGGTTTGTTCGACGATGAAATCAGCTAGCACCTGAGCTTTGATGGCGGGTCGAGGTGCGTAGGTTACCCCGTATTGTCCGACCTCGATGGCCCACTTTAAGCATTGGCCCGTTGTATCAGGTCGGTGAAGCACATTCCTAAGGGGCATGGAAGTAAGGACTTCGACCTGATGATCAAAAAAAATATGGTCTCAGCTTCCTCACACTCATGACCAGTACATACGCCAATTTTTCCAGTACAGGGTAACGCTGCTCGGTCTCGTTCAGTGTTTGACTAACGACATAGATAGGGAATTCATTCCTATCTTCTACTCGGACGAGTACTGCACTCAAAACGGTTTCTGAAGTCGCGAGATATAGAAAAAGTTTCTCCCGCGGAACTGGTTTCGATATAATGCTCACATCTGCCAAATAAGCTTTAATTTTATCAAGAGCTTCCTGACTTTCGGGTGTCCATTCGAACTTTGATTTCCTTCGAATCGTGTCGAACAATGGCTTGCATTTATCCCCCATTCGGAAGATGAATCTATTCAGAGCGAACAAACAACCTATGAGTTTTTGTACCTCCTTCACACTTCGAGGTGCTCCCATATCCAAGATGGCTTTGACCTTTGCTGGATTTGCCTCTATTCCCCACTTGCTGACCAAGTGTCCATAGAACTTCCCGGTTCAACCCCGAAGTTACATTTTTTGGGGTTGAGCCGCATGTTGAATTTTCTTAGGATGTCGAAGGTTTGTGCTAGGTGTGTAAGGTGGTCTTCCAATTTCAGGCTTTTGATGACTATATCGTCCACATAGACCTCTACCAACTTGCCGATGAGGTCGGCGAACATGTGGTTGACCAACCTTTGATATGTTGCCCCTGCGTTCTTTAGGCAAAAGGACATTCTTTTCCAACAATAGAGGTTCTTCTTTCTCAGGAACGAGGTGTGTTGTCAATCCGGCTCGTGCATAACTATGAGATGGTAGCCTGCAAAGGTGTCCAAGAATGACATCATCTTGTGACCTGCCGTGTTATCTATCAAGTGGTCGATGTGGGGCATGGGTGTTGTAACATAGATTTTACGTTTATGCCACAAACAAGTAATTAATGATGAATGAATGAACAATCAATGAAAAACGTAAAGAACAAACAAACTTGTAGATCCAGTTCGTTCAGAAGGACTACGTCTGGGGGCATACCAAGCCATGACTATTCTATTATGATTTTTGTGTGTATTTTCGTGTGTTTTTTCTCTTGGGGTTTGTCCCCTATTTATAACAATTACAAGATACAACGATGGAAACCCTAACGGGCTATTTAATGGGCCTTCTAAACAGGGAAATACAAGATACACTAAATCTTCGCCCGGATCTTCAACAGATGTGTAAGATCTCTCTTTCCATAACGAACATTGAGAATCTTGCTTATCTTCGATATATGGATGTCGACTTTGCTCGTGGGGCAACCTCGGGGGAGGTCGCTCGTCAGGCTGCCTCTATTCTTCTCTTTTTGACCTCGCTTATGGACCGTCCTCGAAGGAGGTCGCTTGCTAAGGCGAGCTCGATCTTCTCTGCTCTTCGCCAGGTCGCCCTATGAGGGCCGACCTTGGCATTCTCGTACTCTACTGGCGAACTCGGTTTTGGCTGTCACGTCACCACCATTTGTCACGTAATCACTATTTACCATGTGGTTGTTGGCTGATTATTATGTCTACAACAATTGTCCCCAAGAGCGGACTTCGACTTTGTTCGGAGGTTGGTCTTGATCTTTGTTCACATAAGAGATATCCAATTTTCGCCCTTGAGGTTGCATTCTTTGCCCCTATGCATGCACTGAATGCCTTCATGAGGTCTTGGTTGTTTATACTCTGATGATAATATTTCTGGTATCAAGTTTGGATCTTCGACTCCGGATTTTGACACGTCTTAGCGGGCTCGATTCTCCTTCTACTTGTTGAGATTAAGCTCGTCGAGAGATTGAGCTCGTCGAGAGTCTTGGTCGCTAGTTCAGGTTGCGACTTGGTAGGTATTTGATTTTCTTTTTTTGTGCTCGTACTTCGAGGTGAGCCTCTCTTCATGAGACTTTTCTGTGCTTGTACTTCGAGGTGAGCCTCTCTGTACGAGACTTTTCTGTGCTTGCTCTTTGAGTTTGAATCTCTATGTGCAAGTCTTTTCTGTGCTCGCACTTTGAGTTGAATCTCCTTATGCAAGACTTGTTTGCGTTTATCGACGACCATTTCTGGCCAAGCGGTTCGCGACTTGATGTAACTTCGGGCCTTCTGTCATTAATGAAAATCATTTATTTTTTCTTCCTTTATTGTTCCGACTTGATTTCCTTACGTGACTTTAGAAATGCATAGGTTATTGCCGTCTTACGTGGGTGCGGCTTATTTTTATGAACTTTTCTTAGTCGTCTTACGAAGTCGGGGGAGGATCACACCGCTAGGGAGGCGATCTCGCCACCAGTATGTTAAAAGTCGTACTTCAGGAAGGCGTTGTTATTATTACGCTACCTCCTTCAGTTTACACACATGAATTTTTAAAAGAAAGACGTCACTTTATTCGACTAGTATTAGCTTGTGATAAATAAAAATAGTGAATCTCGCCGAGTAGGCGGAATGCCGACGCAAAGAGGCGGGCTAGTCGACGTCTTGGAGGTGAACAAAATCATCGCCACGAAGGTTGAATGCCAGCGGCGAAGAAGCGGGCTGGTCGACGCCTTGGAGGCGGACAAAATCATCGCCACGAAGGCGGAATGCCAGCGCCGAGGAGGCGGGCTGGTCACAAAAAAGTAACTATGCAATTAATCGGAAGTAGAGGTTACGATCCAATGACTCACAACTTACCTACAGTTTCAGAAGTTGCAGCTGTGGTTAGTGCTGATCTTGACAGTACTATTGGGGTCCGTGACAGTATAATTCAAACATATTCTGGTATACTGCAACGTATTACAGAGTTTTACCCGTCTTATCTTGCTTTGCAATATCCTCTTCTTTTTCCTTATGGTGTGGATGAGTACAACTCAATCTGCATTGGGAAGGGGTGGACAAAGGACTGGTATTAGCATCAGAGAGTGTTTTGCATATCGTCTTCAGGAAAGGAATGAGGAGCCGCCTACACTACTATCTTTCAAGAGGTTGAGGCAACAATTCATTGTGGATGCATATACGATGGTTGAGTCTGCAAGATTTTTGTACATAAAAAATCATCAGAAAGAACTTCGATGTGATAAGTATGTCGATCTTGAAGATTCTTATTTGAATGGGGAGGGGGGAGGAAGAGCTATTGGTACATGATGCCCGAGGTACATGATGCATAATTATCAAGATGTTATGACTATTTGTCGTTAAGCTGGTTATGCACAATTGTTTATAACATTTTACGTGCAATGTGAAATGGCCCGAAATTCTTCGTTATATGTCGCATAGAGGTCAAAATCCCGAAGATTGACCAGATATTGTATGTCGCATCTTTAAGGTCAAACTGGATGCACTAATTCATGACATTCGACAAAATAAAATATTTGGAAACGTTTAATCAGGTATAATTTTTTTTTATAAAGTTTTATTTATAAATAAATTATATTATAATAATAGTATATAATCATAAATTAAATATAAAAATCTGTAATAAAATTTATACGTTGTTTTGCAGTTTTGTATACAGTTGAGTTTCAAAAAAGTGGTCTGTCTCATGCACATATCTTAGTTTTTCTGGAAAAGTATAACGATGCTCCTTCAGGTGATGATATTCATCAAATAATTTCAGTTGAATTACCAGATGAGTCGAATGATAAACAGTACTTTGAAACTGTCCGTGATTTTATGATGCATGGTCCTTGTTGTCCAACTGTCAAGTATATCAACAAGGGTCATGATTGTGTGACAGCTACTTTTGTTGAAAATAATGGGGAGTCTAATCACGCATCGGATGTTAATGAGATCAAGATGTAATATGATTGTAGGTATATTTCGCAGTGTGAAGCTGCTTGGATATTATTTGATTTTTGAAATTAACTACATGAATCCATCTGTTGAACGTTTGGCATTCCATCTACCAGAACAACAGAATGTTGTGTTCAGGGACACCGATTCTTTGCATTCTATTTTGGACAGACCGAGTGTGAAGACTAGCATGTTTTTAGCTTGGTTTGAGTTGAATAAGCATTCTCATGATGCTTCTAAGTTGACATATGCTCAAATTCCTCAGTTTTTTATTTTTAAAATAAAAACAAGGAAGTGGGAACCAAGATAGAGGGGATTTTCAGTTGGTCGTATTTCTTATGTACCACCTGGTACTGGTGAGACATATTATCTGAGGATTCTGTTGAACGTTGTCACTGGACCTATGTGTTTTGATGATATCAAAAAAATTAGAGGAACAATTTATTTCACATTCCGTGATGCTTGCTTTGCTAGAGGGTTGTTGGACGATGATAGAGAATATGTTGATGGACTAGAACATGCTAGCGTTTGGGCCTCTGCATCTTCGATGAAATATTTTTTTGTTACTCTTCTCAATTCCGGATCTTTAAATAATCCGGGTGAAATATGATATAAGTGTTGGAAATATTTGTCCGATGATATTTTGTACAAGAGAAGAAAAATAATGTGCGGTATCCAGGTATTTTTTTTTATTATAAATTATTTCAATTTAATTCCCTCCGCCCAATTATTTTTAGCTCAATTTCCTTATTCTTCCGCACCAAAGTTTATTGCATGATTTATTTTTTAGGCGTTTTATATAATCAATCATAATTATATAATTATATTATATTATATTAAGTATTTTGAAAGAAAAAATATCCTTTTTATATTGTTGGTGTGTATATTTTCATATATAAATTATATGTAACTGTTAAGTATATTATTAAAAAAATTCATTTAATAATTTATGTATGACTTTTTTAAATTATGATTTTTTTTATTATTCTTATATTTTCTAGAGTTAAAAATGTCGGATAATGAGATCAAGAACTGCTGTCTTTTGAAAATTGATAATATGTTACGTTCTCTTGGTAAGAGTTTGTAGTACTTTGATGGTATGCATGTGGCAGTTGCTGATACCAATATATCATCCAGTAATAGAATGATTTTGACTGAGTTATCGTATAATAGAGTTGACCTGGGAATGGAGTATGAAGTTTTGCTAGGGAGATTGAATGATGAGCAGCGTGTTATTTTTGATAAAATAATTACATCTGTGTCGTCAGATTTAGGTGGAGTGTTTTTTGTGTACGGTTATGGAGGTACTGGGAAAATATTTTTGTGGAGGACACTATCTTCTAGATTACGATCTGAAGGTGAGATTGTATTAAATGTTGCCATAACATCACTTTTACTTCCTGGTGGACGTACAACGCATTCTAAGTTTTGCATTCCAATCAATTGTCTGGAAGATTCTATGTGTAACACCAAACAAGTTAGTCATCTTGCTGAACTTTTGATTAAGTGCAAGATTAAAATATGGGATGAAGCTCCAATGACTCATAGACATTGTATTGAAACATTAGATACATCATTGAGAGATATCATGCAGTTGTCTGATCCATCGCGCTGTGAAATACCATTTGGTGGAAAAATAATTATCTTTTGGGGAGATTTCCTACAGATATTGCTTGGCATTCCCTAAAGGAAGGAGACAAGACATTGTACATGCCACTATCAATTCATCCGATTTGTGGAATGCATGCACTGTTTTGAAGTTGAGAAGAAACATGAGGTTGATGCAATTCGATTCGGTTCAGGGGATGAACGAAATGAAATTATTTTCGGAATGGATCGAATCAGTTGGTGATGGAAGTATATGGACAAAAATTGATTATGGTTTATATATTATCGTCCCTGATGATATTTTGTTGAAATGTGGTGATGATCCAATTGCTTCTATAGTTGATTGTATTTATCCGGATTTTAAATCGAGGATGTACGATCACTAATTTTTACAGGACAGAGCTATACTTGCGTCGACACTTGGCGCTATTAAATCTGTTAATGATTACATGGTTCGGTTAAATCAAAAGGAGTCTCGCAAGTATCTCAGCTCCGATAGTCTTTGGAGGTCTGATTCCAATTTTGATTCTCTTGCTGATGTTCATACTCCCGAGTTCCTCAACACTTTGAAATTTTTCGGTGTGCCTGACCATGAACTTAATCTCAAAGTTGGAACGCCTGTTATGTTGTTAATAAATATAGATCATTCAAAGGGATTATGTAACGGAACCAGGTAAACTTTTTATTTTAATTAATTTTTTTTTACAAATATTTACCATTTCTTTTAAGATTAATTTTATAATTTATTTTTATATTGTAGGTTGGTGGTCACTAGGTTGAGTGATAGATTGATCGAAGGTAAAGTTCTTACTGGCAACAGCGCTGGTGAACTAGCATTGATACCTAGATTATCACTGACTCCTTTCGATACTAGGTTACCGTTCAAGTTTACACGCAGACAATTCCCGTTGATTGTTTCGTATGTTATGTCAATAAATAAAAGTCAAGGACAATCATTTTCTCATGTTGGAGTATTTCTTAAGAACCCGATGTTTAGCCATGACCAGCTTTATGCTGCAGTTTAAAGGGTTACCAGTCGACGTGGTTTGAGGATTATGTTGTGTACTAATGGCAGTTCTGAACATAATACAACAAAGAATGTTGTATTTCAAGAAGTGTTCCGAAATGTTTAGATATTTTGAATTATTTTATGATTTTTTTTCCTACATTGTTTTTCTTTAAAAGTTTGAATGTTATTTTATTTAACAAATGGTTGTTGTCGTTTTACTTTTATTTTAAAAAATAAAACAAGCTGCTATATACGTGTTTATGAATTAGAAAATGGGAATCACTTATGCTTAATAAGTATTGTTTAAAAAAATAATTTGTGAATTGGTAATGAGATACTCTAAGTTGTAGGGTATTTTGCAGTTGAACTTTGAGAATGACAATAAATATTAAAATTTAATTTTACTAACATATTTTTGACTAAAAAAAGATTTTATCATGGTTAAGTTATCAATTAATATCTAAAAGATTAATTATAATCTCAAATTAAAGTGATACTAAGGCTGCGTTTGCTTTGCCTGAAAAGGGGTGATAGTCTGTTTAATCCAACTTAATATTGTGTTTGGTTTGGTTGACTGAAGCCCATGATAAATGGCAGCCCGGTACATGAAAATAAATTTATCACTCTGCAGCATGATAAATGGTCACGCCCAGGGGGTAGAGATAAACAATCCCCGTCTTTTTCGACCATTGAAAATACAAATTTGTCCTCATTAATTTTATCTTTCAGACCAAAATGCCCTTTTACATCGAACATATTACTCAAATGTCACTTTATATACACTGCCCATTACCAAATCACATAATCTGCCACTAGGTCATTGCTGATGATTTCCATGGATTTTCTTCGTGTTCGCGTGGATTCACAGCAATGAAATCACGATTCAAAACAAAAATTAGATGAAAAGGTAATAAATTAACAACTACGATTCAAGTTTGTGAGGCTCGTCTCTTGTTTTTTCAACCGATGATTCTCGTCGAAAAGGTTTCCACAAAATTTGGGATTTTCGGAAATTAGGATATTTTGATTCTTTTTTCGGTGCGACTTCATTATGATATTTGATCTTTCTACATGTTTCCTAAAATTTTGAAATGTATGCGCCTTTCGATTTTGAGATTTGACCTTTTTGTGCGATTTGATTATGCTGTTGTGGTATTCCTAATCTCTGCTGAAATAAGACAAGGTGTGTGCTGTCATTCCTCTTCTTCAATCGCATCCTGTCGATGCTGCCCAACACAGTTAGAATTCTTGGCGTTGAATATGAAACTAAGGTCAGCTCATTCTCTTAATCATAAATTTATATAAGCTCTTTGGATTATGTGATCAGTTTTACCATGTGCTTCTTAATATGTCAAATATTGAAGGCAATGACCTTTTAGAATAAATTATAAACTTGTTTTGTTTCTAATTAATTTTCATGTTCAAAGGCCTTTTGTTGTATTAGTAAGGCATGTTTGATATTGAGTTTGAGATAAAAACGTGATTCCTAAAACTACTACATCAACTACTTAGATGTGTTAGCTGATCTTTCCTAAAACTATAATGTCTACCAATTAAACACACCAATAATATGGTCATGTATCCTACAATGATAAGCCAAATGAATGGCAAAAATATCTCCTTTATTAGTTTAATTTTTAAGAATTATGTTTATTGCTGGATTTTGTATATGTACTTGTGGTGCAAGTTATCGTTTTAATATCTCTTTGTTGTGTCTTTTACCCATTATTAGGAGTATGAATCAAAGAAACCATTGATCGACACAACCAATTTTTTAAATCTGTCATGAAAAGAGTTAGGATGACTTATGGTTGTAGATTTATAAGCATGTGGAGTATTCGGAATAATCATTCCAAACTTTGATGGAAGAAAGATCTATCTTGGTGATGGTAATGTGCATATGTTGTGAATTGAATTTCTTGTCGTTTTATGTGTATAGTTTTGCTTTCTTGTGATATGGGGGTGTTGATGTTAATACTGGCATGAAAGAGGTTGCCGCAATTTACAAGATGTTGCCTTACTACGAGGCTGAAGGTCACAGTCTATTATTTTGAAGGTTTTTATTTAAGTGTAGGTGATAACATCTTTGAATTTAAGTGTAGCCCATTATATTGGAAAATTACTCTGTAAGATCGAAAGTTGTATGAATCCACGTTCATTGCGTCTCTTGTTCAACTTTAATGCTCATCATGTCGAAAATCCTTCACCAATCTTAATCATTTTGTTCACATTCACAATTTTGACTACCCACTAAAGATCCTTTCCCCTGGTTATGTGTTTCTGGTGTATCAGATATGGATGCCAAAGTCAAGTGTATGATCAAGTTAATTGAAGAAGATGCAGATTCCTTGCTAGACGGGCCGAAATGTACTACAAGAAACGGCTGAGTTAATGAAACTGGTCGAGGAATTCTGCAGGGCATATCGTGCATTAGCTGAAAGTGAAAGGTACAACCTTGTGACAGGGGAGCTCCACCATGAGGATAAAGAAGACGTAGGGTAGCCCACAGTTCAAAATCTATTGAAAGAGCAGCAACAACTGAGATTGAAGTTCAAGACTTAAAAAAGCACTTTTTGATACGAAAGCTGAAAAGGAGAATGATTTGCTTAAGTATCAAGACTGTTTGTCTAAGCTATTTAATGTGGAAGAGTTTTTTTTTATATAATTATACCCAACATTTCATAATTTGGATGAGTTTTTCTCATTTGGTGATGCATGCTTGCGATTATAAATCGGGGAGGAGTTTAAGGGAAAACGTGTTTTGGTTGCTGAGTGTGGGAATTCAGGCATGGAGGTTTCTTTGGATCTTTATTATCATGGTGCACTTCCATTCATGGTGGTTCGTAACTTTGTAAGAATATATATGTAAACAATTGCTTATTATGATTTATTATTATTGTTATAATTACTAGGCAAAATCTTGTGCATTTTCCGTGTATTTTTTTAATAGTATTAGTTGTTTTAGTGAAAGGTATTAGTTGTTTTAGTAAAGAGTATTAGTTTTTAAACTATAAAGTATTAGCTTTTTTTATGAACTCTAAAGTATTAGCTTTCTTACTAAATATATGGTTGAAGGGTAATTTTGACATTTGCCATATTTATCTTATTCATCACTTAACCCAAACAAACTTTTAATAATTTATTATACAATACTTAAAATTTAATCTATCAATCTAAACATACAACCAAATTAAAGTAGTAAGATTGTGAATAGTGCAATCTCACTATATCCTATCATTACTTATTTATCTCATCCATGGAAGCAAACGAGCCCTAAAAGTATATAATAATCCCTCCGTTCCAAAGTCGTTGACCCCTTTGCTTTTGTCACGAGTTATTTATTAGTTTTTAAAGTGATAATGTGATTTTTGATTTAGAGTATAGAAGTCCATTTTACTTTATTATTAAAGTAGATGACCTTTTCTGTGTAAAAATAATGGCATGAGATGTAATTTGAAGATGTTGAGAGGGAATAATGAAAAGTGGTATAATTACTTCATGCATTTTTGAAAATTGATAAATAAGTTTGAGACGAATCTTTTAGAAAAAATGAGTAAAATAACTTGAAATTGATAGAATATTAAATTAATTAAATATATAAAAATTAATAATTTTCGTGCGTTGCACGGGCTGACAAATACTAGTAGGAGTAATGTTTATTTGATACTTTGTCTGGAATATAATTAATACTCAATTATTTGTAGCAGCCGCAACTGCGAAATCTGTCAGGATTCCAACTCTTCTTTCTCACGCCTTTTAATCCGTTTTTCGCTCTCAAAGAATCTACCTTTCCGCCAAAAGTCCAACCAAAGGTCCCTCGTTTCTCACTTTTTTTCCCTTTAAACTACACTCATCTTCCATAGGATTCTTGTATAACATTTTGTATTTTATGGCATTGTTTCCCTTTTACTGTGAATTCTTGCTGCGATTCTTGTGATTGCTGTGAGTGATTAATTTAGTTTGTTTTTGGGGGGGAAAATATGGGGCTTGGGATTTTCAGTTTTCGCCGCATATTATGGGTTCTTGAAGATCTGTTGAATCATTGATTTGGTGATTTCACACGTCTTCTCTAATGTTGGGATGGAAGTTTGCTTTTTTCTGTTTTGGGAATTAGGGTTTTGTTGCCTTTGGTTTAATTGTAGTTCTAAGGTTGAAAGAATTGAGGAGGTTGTTTTTCCCGCTTTTTATGGATTTCTAAAGATCTGTTGAATCAGCCCGTCAAAAAAAAAAGAAGATCTGTTGAATCATTAATTTGGAGATTTCACTCTTTTCTCCGCTAATGTTGAACTGGGATTTTGGATTTTCTGATTTTCTTTTTTGGGGATTAGGGTTTTGTTGCCTTTGGCTTAATTCTTGTTCTTAAGGTTGAAAGAATGGAGGAGGTTGAAAGTGCAAATAGCGCAGCAATTGAAAGCTGTTATGGGGTGATTAATCTCTTATCTGAACCCCAAACTCAAAATCATTTCAAAATTTTAGCAGAGCAAACAGGGGATGTTGTTCTTAAGTTCAAGAAAGTTGTCTCTCTCCTCGATTCTAGCTCCGGTGACGCTAGAGTGAGAAAGAGCAAGAAATTTCAAAGCCTTTTCCCCCAAAACATACTTTTAGACAACCCAATCTGTATAGCAAATGATCATCATCTTAAGCGTCATGAGCTTCTTCGAATTAATTCCGCAGAAAACAACCCCCTTCAATAATTCGGTCCCACCATAACATTAGGAAATCCTTCTCTCGATTTAAGCTCACATGGGAAAAACCTTCCCCAACTAGCTCAGCCTAATTATCATTTTCTCCAACAGTAAAGGATGCAACTTCAGCATCAGCAATTGAAACTGCAATCTGAGGCATGTATAGATGCAGTAGTAGTGGCATTAGTCTGAACTTCGATACTTGCACTCCAACTATGTCGGCAACTAGGTCCTTTATATCTACATTGAGTGTAGATGGGAGCGTTGCAGCAGATCAAAGCTCCAATTTCCAAAAGAGAAGGTGCTCTGGGAGTGTGAAATGTGGAGGCAGTGGTAGATGCCATTGTTCGAAAAAGAGGTCTTTGTTTTAACTTTTATTTAGGCATTTTCTGTGGCATTTATTACTCGGAATTGCTTTATTTAAATTTTTGCCATTTTATTACAGGAAACAGAGGATAAAAAGGACTATTAGAGTACCAGCTATAAGCAGTAAGTTAGCTGATATCCCACTCGATGACTACTCTTGGAGGAAATAGGGTTTGATTGCAATCCACTCTACCCGATTTCTTGTAGATGCAACCCGTTCCTTGTTGTTTCTTCGAGCCTTTGTTTGAATTGAGTGTTTTTTTTATAGTCTGTGCTGTTTGTGATCGGAATATCTTAAGTCACTGTCTGAATGGAGTGTTTCATTAATATCTTAGGTTGTTCTCTGTTTGTGTTCATTACTCTTTCGCCATATCATCGATGAGAAAGAAAAGGAATTGTGTGGTGGAGTTGGGAGTCGAAATGATAGAATGCTCGGTGTATATCTCATATCTTAGTTAGAAACTTAGTAGTAGGGATGCAATTAAACCTAGGCGAGCTGACTTTAGAGCATTTGAGTTTTGTTTGTTTATTATCAAGTTAAACTCGAGCTTGATTGTAATTACACACGTGCTTTTACAAGCTTAAACGAACTTGATAATATCAATCTTAAATTAGATTTTACATTTGATTTATTACAAAATTAAAATTATATATTTCTGAAAACCATACATCTCTACTAAATATATAATTACATTTAATTAAGCAACTTAAATTACATACTCTTATATTTATTATAAATACTATGTGTGGTAAATATATTTTTATAGCCCAACTATTCATTACTCCTATAACATATATGAGCTAGCTCACGAGCTTACTAACGTGTTTGTTCACGAGCTAACAAATCAAATATAATTGAGTTTGAGTTTGATTATTTATATTGACGAGCTCAGATGAATGTTTTTTGAGCCGAGTCCTGAATAGTTCGCGAATGCTTTGGTTTGATTACATCCTAGTTAGTAGCAGCATGTCCTTTTTCAGTATCCTCCTGAGAGCAGAAGATTCCTGGACTACTACATTTGATTGTTTTTATGGTTTACCAATTCTATCAATGTTTCTTGTCACCTGTAATTACCTTCTGAATATTGCCATTTGCTTTGTACTCCCGTTACCATGTCCTGTGATTTCTTCAACATAAATGGTTTTAGCCTTACTTGTTTTCTTAGTACTCCACACGTTTTAAGAAAGTCAGAATAAATTAGTAACCATATTGGCTTTATGCAGGGGATACTACAAATGTAGTACCATGAGAGGCTGTCCTGCTAGGAAACATTTCAAGAGGTGCTTGGACGATTCATCGATGCTAATTGTGACGTACGAAGGTGAACACAACCACCCAAGTTTACCCTCGCAATCAGCTAACCCGTGAGTCAAGATTGTACTTCATTCTTTAGGTATGCGTCGAGTTTGATTGAGTTATGTATGTATATATATGTTGGTTGTTGAATTTTTGGATGGTACATGTACATGGGGTGTTTGTGGTATAGATCATTAGTTTGGAACAAGGAAAAGAATCCGCTCATCTTAACAGATTGGTTTTGTAGTGATTTTAATACTCCAAATAAGCAATTCTGAGGAAGAAGATGTGTATGAAAGGCTGCAATCTGTGGTTATGGATTTGTTTCCTGTTTATTTTCTTCAATATTGACTCTTTATAGTCTGAGCGCTAGCTACTCGTGCTCGACTCGAATTTAATCGAGTCGAGTTCGAGTTAATAGGCTCACCAAGCTTGTGAGCCTAATTGAGCTTAATTGGGCTCACATAATTTTATTATTTATCAGTAGTAGTATGTTAATTATTTACAAATATACTTTAGTTATAAATTGGGTCGAGATGAATTTGCAACCCGTTTGTACTATTGTCCTTTTATCAACTTGCAACATGTTTTATTGACATTTTATCAATTTGTAACGTGTATAATTTTTTTTATCCAATTATAATCTATACTATTTTTATAATTCGATTGCAATATAAAACGTAGTTTAGGTTTCAACTGGTCAATTTCGTGTAGTATTTGTTAGTATATGTTGTAATTGAATAAATAAGATACAAGTAGCAAATTGATGAAAAATCATAATTAATAAACTCAACATAAGAAAAACATATAGATGGTAAATATCAATTTGTAATTTGTATTATAATATTTTATAATTTTACAATCTATATAATTTTTTTAATACAATTATAAATTAATAGTAACCTTTATAAATAAAATAACATCTCTATTTAATATATTTGTTATTGAGTCAAGTTGGAGCTTCAAATTCTTGTGTCGGGATTCGAGTTTGACACGACACGACTCGACTCGACTCATTCATTTACATGCATATTTACATTTAGTTATTATAAAAATTCTTGAAATAAATATTTACAAATAATAATAGATTGGTTAATTTTTTTTGAAATATATAGTATTATATATAACATTGAAAAAAATCTTTGAAATAAATATTAACACATAAAAGTTGATTGGATATTTTTTTGGGAATACATGTATATTTCAATATATTATAAAAATATTTTATGATAACTATTGGAATATGGAAAATTACTCGCTAGTATCATCTTGTGAGCACCATTACTCTAAGGTGCTACACATTTTCACTCTTACGCTAAAGTACACAACATTCCAATTTCATCCTCATCCTCACACCCTCATTAACTGGACCCTATATTTTTTTTTTTTACCGATAATCTTTATCTTGTCACTCTTCATTAATTTTGTACCTAATTAAATTTCCTCTCTGACCCCTGTCGCCTCTTTTCAAATTTGCATCCCCATTTTGATTAATTTAATTGTGTTCCTTCTTGTTTTGGAAATGCTTTTACAAACAAAAAATTAGAAGCATCTGAATTTCTACTTTGCAATATTTGTGGACTGCCCATTGTTTGAACTTGGAAATTAAGGAATATGCAAAAGGGAATGAGATAAAAAGGAAAAATAAAAGGACAAATAATTTTTTTTTTACTTTTTTCTTTTAAAAGACAAAATTGTGGGATGTGCAGAATTTTACATAAAAAGACAGACGGTTAAAAAAAATGGGGTCCTCACTCTAAGGTACAAAATGTATGAGAAAATTACTATAAGGTACAATGTGTAAATATTACGTTGAACATTAGTATCTAGTTTGAACTAAAGTGCAAAATATTTTTTGCACATTGTATCTTAGAGTAATTTTCTCATACATTTTGTACCTTAGAGTAATTTTTCCAAAAAAATTTGGGGTGTGCAAAATTTTATACGGGTGTGTAGAAATTTTTACGTGTGTGTAGAATTAAAAAAATTAATTAAATAAAAGGACAAATAATTAAAAAAAATTATTGCGTGCAAAATTATTTACGGGTGTACAAAATTTTGTGTGTGTGTGCAGAATTAAAAATATTAATTAAATAAACGTACAGATAATTTAAAAAAATTGGGGTGTGCAACATTTTTATGAGTATGTAAAATTAAAAAAATTAATTAAACAAAAGGACAGTTAATTAAAAAAAATTGGGAGTGTGCAAATTTTTTTGACAATTTGCAGAATGGTTAGGAATGCACAATTTAACTCTGCCCGAGTGGTTCATGGTTCAACCGGCCCGAATGGGTCATGGTTTAGGGTTCATGAATTTAGATTTTAGGGTGTAGGATTTTTTTAAAAATTAATTTAAATTATTTAATTAGATAATAAGTTGAGGTGGAAAGTCAAATCATCATTGGGCTCCATAAGGTGACCACTCGTGGTCTCCATATCAAAACTGTATATATATATATATATATATATACACACGAAGATTTTTTTTTAATTAGTTAAATAGATGATTTAAAAAAAAAATTGGGGTGTGCAGATTTTTTAGGGGAATAAATGTTTAAATTTCGGTCAAAACATTCCAAAATAAATTCAAAATTGCACAAATTTGATATTTTGTATCATATAAGGCTATTTAAATCTATAGCACTTTTTTTTGGACCTAGGAGCAACACTTAAGAAATATAGCACTTAAGAGTAAGAGTTACTTATAAAGGGTACCTAATAGTAACTAAAGTACTGGAAAATCTCAACACACGCCGAAATGTAAGTGAAAGTAGATAACAACTATGGATTCATGAGAAAAAAAATGTAGTGTTATAATAACTGAAGTTTAAAATGACTATAGATATTCCGAAAAACATCTCTGAAAACCACATTTTTTATTTTTTTGGTTGATTGAATAAAAAGTTCGAATTGTGTATATTATTTATTGGAGAGTTCCCCAAAATAATTGTTGGGAAATAAACCCTACAATAATATGTATGAATTGACTTGCATGAACCTTATAGAAAAATAATAATAAATATGAAAGAAATCTAATGCAATTTTTTTTTTAGAAATCAATAGATGTGATCATGATTTGTGTATATTTTTTTATATGGAGAGTTTCCCATCATTATTATTTATTAATATTTATTTCAAAGATTTTTATTAATCTATTATATGTTAATATTCTTTTCAAATATTCGTTTCCCAATTTAGCAATTATTTTTTGTGGAAAAATCCAATGGTTTTCAAATTTGGACTGATTTCTGCTAGATTTTATCATGATTTGTGTATATTTTTTATATGAAGAATATTTCAAAGATTTCTCACAATCTATTATTATTTATTAATAATTTTTTCAAATATTCTCAAAGATTTTTCTCAATCTATTATTATTTGTTAATATTTTTTTTCAAATATTCGTTTTCCAATTTAGCAATTATTTTTAGCGGGAAAATCCAATTTTTTTTTTAAATTTGGGGCGGTTTGTGCTTTTTATATGTATATGTATATGTATATGTATATATAGATATAGATTGTTTTCAAAATCGCTAAACAATGACACTTTGCACGCTAAGCAATATTACTTCGTGTACTAAATTGTGATACCGAGTTCAATGTAAAATTTCCGTGAACCAAGTTTATAAAAATTTGAAATGATTTCTCTCAGGATATTTTTTAGAGTCCGATAGATGACAAATAATAATGAATAATCACTATGATACTATTTAAATATATATTAGACCTTATTATTTTAGATTTAGTAAACATATCAACTAAATAATCATCTTATCTAATAAGTTCATAAATTAATACAAATTAAAATAATAGGAATCTTCGAATATAAATAAAAGAATTTGAATTGTGTGTGTAATACGATAAGGTTAAACTAGATTAATGTTTCCTACACTTTTGTTCTTTTATTTTGTAATTTACTTTATTTTTAATTTGTAATTATAATTTCTTTACACGTGAATTTTAAATATATGTTTTCCATCAAATTCTTTATAACCACTAATTAAACTTACACAATTTTTTTTTCAAAGCAACCCTCCCTTAATTAGTTGAATGATGGTTCGAGCAAAATACCATCTTTTACCCTTTAAAAAATATGAATTTGGTTTTTATGTTACATGAGATTTGTCATAATATTCTAAAATTAATGTTTTTTCATTGCTACGAAAACTCTTTTGGATGTGATTTAGAATTAGAAGTCAGAGTGAGCAAAAAATATTGTTTTTAACGAGACGTTTACTTTAATTATTTATAAACTATGTGTGTAAATACAATTCAAAGTTGTTTGTAGGCATGCTAAAAAAAAACCGGAACCGGCGGTTCGAACTGGAACCGCCGGTTCCACGGTTCCGCGGTTCCGGTTCCGGAACCGAACCGAAACCGTAAATCCCACGGTTCAGTTCCGGTTCTAGCAAAACTAGAACCGGGAACCGCCGGTTCCAGAACCGGAACCGCCCCAAAATTTGAAAATTCTAGCCGTTGAGATCCAACGGCCCAGATTAAAGAGTCGTTGAGATCCAACGGCTGAGATCAAAGAGTCGTTGAAGGAACCGCCGGTTCCGGTTCGAACCGGCGGTTTTGACCGGTTTTTTTTTTTTTTTTCAATATTTCATCTATAAATACCAACTCATTCCACTCCAAAATTCACACCAAAGTTTATTCATCTCTCTCTCAAGTCTCAACTCTCACTCAATTCTCAAAGTTTATTATTTACATATTATTTACATTACATATTATATTTATACTACACTATATATCATACTATAGTAACTATACTCTATACACTACATATTATATTTATACTACACTATATATTATATACACTATATATTATATACACTATATATTACACTATACTAATACTAGTATACTACTATAGTACTATACTACATATTAGTATATTACACTACACTTACATAGTTACATACATATTACATTACACTACACTTACATACATATATTATTTACATATACTTACATACATATTATTATTATGGCAAGCCATCAAAGCAAGGGTAAGGGTAAAGGCAAAGCTTCTTCCACCTCTTCCGTTCGTCTTCCACATCCACCGGCACCGATCGAGTGGAGTTTAGATAATATTGAGGCCACACTTGGTCCCGGTTATGAGAATCCTCTTGAAGATGATGCTATACCACGACGTCCTACTCAAGAAAGCCAAAACCACCCAACCGAGTCCAATGCCGAGCCAACTCCAAGTCGAGTTCAACTTAAGTCGGATATTTTTGCACGTCACTTTAATAAAGTGATCAACGAGGATGGTACTATTAAAGTTCATTGCAACTATTGTGACAAAATATATTCTTTTGTCAAAGGAGGAGGATATGGAACATTCGAGAAGCATTTGAAAAAAATTCATCCGGATAGAGTTGGAATTAGTTCAAACCAAGCACAACTTCATGGATTTACGTCAACCGGTGGCGGTGGTGGAGTTCAAGGTGAGGTAAGTAACCCCACTTCTCTATTTACATTTGATCAAATGAAATATAGAAAATTGTTAGCTAAATTTGTGTGCACACAACACCTTCCTTTTCAATTTGCCGATAATTCGTATTGGAATGATTTTGTTAACCTTGGTCTTCAACCCGCGGCAAAAAAAGTTTCACGTCATACTACTACTCGTGATGTTGCTAAAGTTGTTTATGAGTATAAATATGCTTTGATTAATCTATTTGCCGATTTAAATGTTAAAGTTTGTATATGTGCGGATAGTTGGAGTGATAATTTTCAAAAGCATAGTTATATAGGAGTTACATGCACTTGGATTGATGATTCGTGGACTCTTAACAAAAGATTGATTGCTTATAGAGATTTTGATACGAAACACAATGCCGTTAATATTAGAGATAAATTGCATGATATTTTAAATGAGTATGCTCTTACTAAAAAATATTTTCTATTGGTTTTGATAATGCTAGTGCAAATACGGCTACTATTGAAGATCTTACAAATATTTGTCAACCATATCTTGGTGGAAAAAATTTTCATGTTAGATGTATGTGTCATATTTTAAATTTATGCGTTCAAGATGGTTTAGATGCTTTGAAAGAACAAGTTGGTCCTATTAGATTCACTATTTATTATATGTCGAGACATTCAAAATTGTTGAAAAAATGGAAAGTTTTTTGTAGAACATACAATATGCATCCCAAAAAAATTTCTCTTGATGTGTCAACTCGTTGGAATTCCACGTATAAATTGTTAAAGGAGTCTATGGATTATAAAGAAGCTTTATGTACATTTTTTACTCAAGAAAATTGTGGTATTCGTTTATATCCTCAATATTGGGATTCATGCACTTCTTTGTGTAAAATTTTGGGAATTTTTAATGATTCCACAAAAGTGTTATCCGGTGTTTATTATCCTACGTGTAATTTAGCGCTTGATTATTGTATTAAAGTTGCTCATGTGTTATATGAAAATATTACAAATCCTTTATTAAGTGGTGCTACTTTCTCTATGATGCAAAAATGGAAAAAATATTTTACAAATATTCCCGATCTATTCTTGGTTGCTAAAGTGTTTGATCCTAGAGTAAGATTGGATAGATTAATAATGATGTTAAATATGTATTATAATTATTTATTTCCTAATAGACATATGGTCATGGCGGGTGAAGATGATGTATATCCTAATCCGGAAGAGATTGGTAATCGGATTAAAGTTACTTTAATGTCTTTATTTAGAGAATATAGTGGTCCCGGTTTTGAAGAAAATTTTGGTGGTGGTGGGGGTGGCTCTTCTATGAGTCAAGAAGAAGATATATTAACAGGTTTTTATGATGAACGTTCTCAAAAACGTCCAAGGTCTACTTCTAACCCTTATTACGAACTTGATCATTATTTATCCTCTTCATTTGCTCGGCTTGATGAAGAAGAAGACAACGCTACTTTTAATATACTAAAGTGGTGGTCGAGGATGAAAAATATCTATCCAATATTGTCAATGCTAGCAAGAGAAATTTTTGCATCTCCGCCTCAACCGCTTGGTTGAACAAGCTTTTAGTTTGGGAGGCTACACTTTGGATGCAACGAGATCGAATATGACCGTTGAAAACGTGGAAAACCAATGCTTGCTTGATGATTGGGTAAGAGCCGAAAAGAGAAGTCAAGAATTTGTTGATAATGATGATCAAGATAGCTCCGAAGAAACTACGACCGGAAGTGATGCATGAAGAATCGAATCGATCCAAATCAACGAGGTAAGTTTGAGGTAAGAGAACTATGTGGACTTTGATTCCTATTTGGATACGTAGGCAACTTAATTTTAAGTTTCAAACTTAGAATTTCTAAGTTTATTTCTTAAATTTAAGCTCAAGTCCAGTTTCTTTAAATCCCCCCCTCCCCCAAATTTATTTTGTAAAGTTTAAAATTTTAAGTTGTAATTGTAATTACTAATTCGATATAGTTCATTTTGTAATTTGAAAATTTGTAATAGTTCAATTAATTTGTAATAGTAGATTACTAGCTTATTTTAAGTTAAAATTACTATTTTGTAATAGTTCAATTACTTTGTAATAAATTAGGCTACTAATTTATAATAGTTCAATTATTAATGTAATCTTCAATTTAAATCCTCATATTAACAATAACAATGTCCAATTTCATGATCTATCTATACATTCCTTCAAATTTTAGATCCAAAAAACTAAGAAACACAAGAAAAAATATATGAAAAAAAAAAAGAAAAAAAAAACCGGTGGAACCGGCGGTTCGGAATCGGAACCGCCGGTTCGAGAACCGAACCGAAACCGCCTTGGCCACGGTTCGGTTCCGGTTCCCCCTCCCAGACTTTTGGAACCGGCGGTTCCGAAACCGTGAGCATGCCTAGTTGTTTGCTTCTTTCAATTTATCTATATCTATACTATATTAAAAAAATAGCTTGTGGTTGAGAAATATTTTTAAACCCTTTTACCCCTGTTACTTCTTACTTTGTTCAATTTGATCATTTCTTTCATTTTTTAATTTTATTTTAATTTACCATATTAAAAAGTGGCTTGTGGTTAAAAAATATTTTCAATTATGATATCTTACAGTAATTTACCATAACAAGAAATCTTACAGTAATTCGAAAGCAGATTTCTCAACTATGATATCTACGTGATCCCCAATCACGGACTTGCACGAACTTGCCAGCGTTGAATCCCTAGATGAATTTGCTAGGAAAATTATAACTCTAGATTTTATGGAAAGAATAATGAATTAACGTTGTTTGTGAATTTCCAAGAGCTTGCATATATAGGGAGGCCCAACTTAAAACCTAAGCTGGCCTGATTGGAAAATAAAATCTCTACAGATTTAATTCATATATATGTCAAATCTCTACAATTTGATTCCATATATATTAAATCCTAGAATAATATTCCATATATTATTATTGGGAATTCCTATTTAATTAAATCCAATTTAATAAACAGTAATAATAATTAATTTCAAATTAATCTATTATTAATTAATTCTCCATAAATTAAATATTAAATTCAATTTAACATTTAATCAACCAACTATAATCCGTAACAAGGAACTACTTATTGTGTGACCCATAGGCCCTCATATATCGAGCGAAAAGTCAAACTAATGGTCTTAATTGAACCCTAGACAATAAATCAGGCATTCTCAATATTATGAGGTACGTTGCGAGAAATGTGCAACTACCTGTAACTTTAACATGGGCTATTACGATTTCCTCCTTTCATTCACGAATACTCGATTAGTCTTGAACATGATGAAGTGTCTATTCAAATAACTTAATCAATTTATCTCTAATCACTAATTGATCACTCATGTCACACTTGGCCACAAAGTCCAAGTTGACGTGCATTGACCAATGACTTTGATCCAATTATGATGAGAAGATGAGTATTCTCTCTATATCCACTTTGAGAAATGAATCTTTTTCTTGACTCAACTACCACGCACATGCACTTCGTGATGAACCCAATCCAAGCCATATCTACCCATGGATGGGTGCAAGCATCGGTCATGGTCAAAGTTCATCACTCCACACATGTCGTGCGTATTGACCTCAAGTCAAAGGAGTATCACATCGCTCCCACTAACCGAGACATCCGTAGACACATATAGTGGAACTACATCAAACGGTTTCTCGGATGGGTATACCAATACCCTCCAAGGTATTTGTGCATCCATCACGAGATACCTAGTATCTCGTAGTAAGTGAGATCTTACTACACTCTCTAAGAGTTTGATGCAGATCGCACATCAATCTCCATTGCATCATCAATATCCATTCTTGATGATCCTCGATTGGGGCTATTTGAGAATCATGCTTAAGTCATCTGAGTTCTCACACACTCAATGACAGCATGACTCAAGGGAACACAGATAAGAACAAATGCAATCAAACATAATATTCTAATAAGTGTAACGCCATACATTTAATATTAAATAAACAATAATAGTAAACCAACACTGAATATTATCTCAGCATTATGTCCTTACAATGGATCTCCCACTTGAACTAAAGTCAATCACCTACATGTCTAACCCTTAGACCATCAAAATGTCTAGTGTGTACATGAACACTCAAATCCTTGGTAAAAGGATCAACCAGATTATCCTCCGTGGGGACACGTTCTAACTCTATCTCTCCTCTAGCGATTATCTCTCTTATCAAGTGATAACGCCTCGGTACATGCTTATTTCTCTTATTGGATCTCGGTTTCTTAGCTTGCATAACAGCACCAGTGTTGTCACAATACAATTTTATTGGATTGCTGGCACTTGGAACTACCCCTGTTATAGCCGTAATTATCCGAGCGTATGAATAATCACTCATAAGACAATGGAAGAGATGCGTAAATAGAGAAGAACACGTAATTTGGTGACCCAGTTCGCCGATTTTGGCTACTTCTGGGGGAAATACCAAGCCAGAAATTTTACTATAATATCTGCCTAAGAACTAGGATTTCGACCCTTTACAATGAATATTACAATGCATATTTATAGATGAGGAATTAGGTTTCCTCCGTCCCCATGGGCCGAGGCCTTCGGTCCTCTAGGGTTTCCTACCGGATTGGGACGAATCCCGCGTTTAGCAGCAGTAATCCTGCCTTTTGTTTAAGCATTCCATAATCGTGCCTCGGAGGTCCGTCTTTATCGGCATCCTAGATTTTATCCCTTGCTTGCTCAACTAGCTCCAAGGAAGGTCACCAGATTGTGGCGACCAGGCTTAGGCGACTTCCCTCCGGGTGCTCGTCGTAACCTGGTGCTCCATCTCTTGTCGCCCTGTGATGAGTGAATTATTACAGTGGGACCATAACAATTGCCCCTCAGGTTGTTAGCGAGATGGTAGCTGGTCGAACTGGTCCATGGTCCGCAATACCTAGGGCGACACCCGATCGTGGGTCCCGATGAGCCCAACCGTCGTTTTGAAAAGGGAGAAGGTAACGCCACCTTGCAAAGTCATGATGGCGCGTGGCCGCCACGCGCCCGGATCTTTCGGGATATGGCAAATCTGCCCCCGATTTTTGAAAAACTTTTTGCATCCGGGTCCCTGCCTTTTCTTATAAATTGACCCTTCCACCTTCTGCCCTAGAACGTTTATCTTTCCGAGCGTTCTTCTGCAAGTGTTTTGGTTTTTGCATCCTCTGGTAAGTATTCCTTCACCCTTATTCTCCTCCAAATTCCCCATTTCTTTGTTGGCAATGTCGAGACTGGCAGGTGGTCATGCCGGGCCTTCGTCTCTGGTGAGGGTCGTTTCCTCTGCCGGAGCCTCCAGCGGTGGTGACGAGCCGGAGGAGGCTCCGCTCGCCGAAACGGAGGGAATACCCCCGTGGATCCCAACGTGTTTGGGTCCCTTGCGGATTTGGGCACATTGACTCCGGAGCAGGGCCCAACGGAGCCCGGGACTCGTGCCCCAGATAATGAAGCTCCAGAACCCTCGGTTCGCCGAGATCGGGACCATCCGGATTTCTTCGATTACCAGGCCTACCGAGCCAGCCTCGTGTATTGCCGACCCCTTCGATTTGAAATCTGCCAAGCAGTTCCATCCAAGTTCTACATAAACGACGAGAAGTATCACTCGGTTATGACGGAGGCTGAGCTGGACGTCGCCCATCACGAGTACGAGACTCCAAACTACGTGTTTTTCTATCGGCTGGATCGTTCGGAAAGGGTCGATCAGCCTCCAGCGGGAATGATCGCTATTCATGAGGCGGTGAGGGAGGCGGGTCTCCGCTTTCCCCTTCACCCTGCGATCTCCCACTTGCTGGCCGCCTGGCATCTTGCCCCGACTCAGATTACTCCAAATAGGTGGAGTTATCTCTTGGCGATGCTCACCGTGATCGGCCAAGCCGGCCTTTACCGACTACCTACTCCCATGGAGGTGAACTATTATTGGTCGCTGGTCGCCCAACATGGTCAGGAGGGCCATTATGCGCTGAGAAACCGTCCTGGTCGACGGATCGTATGGGGGATTATCAATAAGATTAAAAATTGGCATCCCCGATGGTGGTTTGTGGGAGGGGCGTGGCAGAGCACCCCTCCGGGGTCTGTTTTGGAAATTTCTATCCCTACTGACTTCTAGGAGCGGGCTCCTTGTAAGATTCCATTCTGAAGGTACATCGATCACCTCTGTACTAATCTAATTTCCTCTTTTTTTTGTAGGTCTGCTCGTAGCCGACGAGAACCAACTAAACTGGGACTTTGAGACCGCCCACCGAATTGCTTTTGATTACCCTTGGGAGCTCCTCCACATCGAACTCTACAATTCTTCTTCTGAGAGATTGTGGGGGGTCTGCAAACGTATCCCCGTGAGACCGGTAGTCTTCGTGAGTTTTCCTCCTACGAGAAATCTTATTTTTGTGATTTGTCACTTTGTCTTTCAATCGCATTAGTCTTTTCCTTGTAGCTCCTTACGTACCCATCCAAACGACTGCTCCCACTGCTGAACAAATGGCTTCTCGCTGAAATCCCGCTCTCAATTTTTCTCGAACCGAATCTGGGGCGCATCCCACCTCGTCGTCTCGCGGGGGCGGGTTGGTAGACACCGGGGGGTCTTCTCGGCCCGATCGGTCAAGGGATAAGAGGAAGAGCAAGGAGGGGCGGGAGGGTGCTCGCCCAACCCATTCGGAGGGCTCCCCTACACGGAAATGTGCCCGTTCGAGCGACCGCTCTCCTCATACTTCAGTTGCGGATGGGAGCGCTCCCACATGGGAGCTCGTGCTCGCCGCTCGTCCTCTGCTATCGACTTTGCCGCCTCCGCCTGGTCGCCTATTCTCCGATGATCGCACATTCATGGGGTTTGATTTCGATCGCTCTGGGGCGTAAGTTTCTCTGCCTCAGTATCTTTCATGAAAGTGTGTTTTACGGGGTTGTGTTTAGTAAAATCAGAGTAATGTTACACTGAATGTTGTAACACTCAAAGTAACATTCAAAAGACAGAAACAGTGGAAGACTCAGAAACACAACACACGAATTTTAATAAGACTTTACACAATAGATTGTGAAGCCCTATGACCAAAATCACTATTTATCAAAATAATGAATATATTTGTAATATGGGTTACACCGACTTCGGCTTACGGCTTATATCAATTTCATGGGCCGGATTTAGCCTACAAAGGACATGCGTAAGTCGCGGGCAACTAGAAGAGTCCAGGGAGGTCGCAAGGCGGCTAGAGTTTTGCCATTCCAGGTCGGAGTCCGATGAGGTCAATGAAGAGATAAATAGGGAAAAGATATAGGTAGTTATGGGCCCAGATATCGTGGGGCATAAGCAGGGCAAGTAAATCCAGACGCGAAAATCTCGGGTTAGTTGAGGAAACCCTAGTATTGGCAGCAGAAATCTCAGCAAGCCCACGAGGATCTGTGACCTAGTTCCTTGTCTATAAATACAACATGTAATGCTCATTGTAAAGAGAGCAATTTTAGAGATTTAGACACTAAATATTAATAACATAATCCTGGCTTGGCGCCCCCAGACGTAGTCTTATTCAAAGGCGAACTGGATAATCAAACTTACGTGTTGTTCCTCGCTGTTCGTTAGTATATCATTTGATAGTCTAAACCGTTAATTCAGACCTCAAACATTGGCGCCGTCTGTGGGAACACTTCTATTAAAAATTACTCAGATTGTTAGAAAACCCAACCTTGAAACAATGGCGATCAACTGGGGCAACACCACCGGAAACAAAACGATACCCATGATGGTGTCGAGGCATCACTAAGCTCACACCGATCCCAACCTGCTGCGCCGGAGACCACTCCTGACTGGTGGAATCTTGTCCAAACGCCGGAGAACGCTAAGGCCGTGAAGGCCATCCTCAACAAAAAGCGCCTCACGTTCGAGGACGAAGGAGAACAACCACCGACTAAGAAGGCGACACACGAAGTCGGAACCTCCAAAGAAAAGGCTGTCATTAAGAAGGGGCGATCCACGGGCCAACTAGAGTACGATCCAAAGAAGCATGCCATCATTCAGAATCGCCGACTCATGGAAAAACCAGCAGGGACGGATAATGTGTTCAATCGTCTCGGGAGTCAAGGCGCCAGAAAAGCTCTGATGGCCATCGAGGATGAGGCCAGTCTCAACCTCATCCTCGGCTTAACAACCAGGTCGAACAGGAACTGGCCTTAGCCCTGAATATGCATCATGATGAGCTCCCAAGAGGCTCGACAATCCACCAGGGCGAACCGCGAGCGACCTTCCCAACCCGGGACCAGCGGGATGTGAAGATAGATGCACTGACCTAAACCGTTCAATGACTTTTAGAACGAGCAGAAACTCAAGGCGGACCGATGGGATTAGATCATGATCTCACGGTTCCAGAATCACCACTCAGCACCAAGGTCACCCTGGCCCCTACCCAGAGAAAGATCAACGTAGCGACCTTGGATCGTTACAATGGCAACTCCGATCCTAGAGTCCATATAGAGAAGTACGCTTCCTACACGGCCTCCATGGGCGCATCCGATGCTACCAGGTGCCGACTCTTTTCGTTGACTTTGAGCGACCAGGCTCATCAATGGTTTGCCTCGCTGCCACCCTTCTTAGTGGATACCTTCGAACAGCTCGCCAAACTCTTCTTGACTCACTTCACAGCCTGGCCCCTCGACCGACAACTAAACAACGATTAATGAATATCTGACAAGGAGAATCCGAATCAGACCGATCTTACCTCGAAATGGTCGACAAACTCATCCTCGAAGGAGACCCTATCGGAGATGAAGCCAAGGTGCTCGAGGCCATTTCTGGTCTCAAAAAGGGTACCAAGTTGTGGCGCCGCATGACCGCCGAATACCCGGACAGTTATACCGACTTCCGAAGGCAAGCGAGCGATCTGATCCATATGTCGAAACTATTAGAGTCGAGGCTCTCAGATGACAAAGAGGTCGCAGACTCCAAGAGGAGTTCCAAAAAAGCCGGGGGACATTACAAGGCCCCCGGTAGCTTTAAGCCGTTTGAAGAGAGCGTCTCGGTGAAATTGATGGAGGTACTAGGCATGACACAAGGAAATGTGTATGCACAGATCAGGGATCAGGAACTACTCCTACTGCCACGACCCATCAAAGGAAAAGACAAGTCGAACCCCAACAAGTTTTGTCACTTCCATGAACAGGCGGGCCACTACACCAGCGAGTGCAAGGACCTGCTCCCCCAGCTCTGGAGGCTATATGAGGATGGTCTGCTGGACGAGTTTATCAAACGACCTCAAAAGAACCAGGAACGCATTCAGAGAGGTCGCCAACAGACTGAATCCACCCCAGGAAATGGGAATCAGCGAGCTGGACAGGAGGAAAGACCTATCCCACCCATGCCCGAGGATGTTGGAGGTCGTGTGATACACACCCTCTCCCCATTTGGGACCGTCGGGGGACTCTCCGTTGCTGGCCCATCTAAACGTCGAATGAAGGCCGAAGCAAGGGAAATGGAAAATGCTAGAAAGATGATGATACCAGTTTTCACAGTTGAGGAGGAGGCCCGCACGATCGAGTTCGGTGAAAAGGACAAAGCTGGGATTGTCTACCCAAACGTCGACCCCCTAGTGATCAAAGCAAACATCATGGGAACCACCGTGTGCCAACTTCTCATAGACGAGGGTGCTTTCTGCAATATCCTTTTCAAAAAGACCCTCGATCAGCTCGGAGACTACGACGCATACGTCACTCCATGTGACCACTCTGTGAAAGGCTTCGGAGATGAGACCGTGAAACCATCAGGCACAATCCGACTGGCCGTCGAACTGGTTCCACTCTAAATAGTGAGGTTAGGGCTACTAGATTGCTAGATTTCTTAGTTGTTGACCTCCCAAGCTCCTATAACGGGTTCCTTGGGAGGCCGTTACAGCATGAATTCGAGGCTGCGTCCTCAATCTTTTATTTCTGTGTAAAGTTCCCCACCAAGAGTGGGTTGGTCGGCACCGTTAAAGGTGACCAGGTCGATGCAAGGGGTTATTTGATTTACTCTTCGTCTTTTTTAAATACCGCATTAATATCTAGCCAACAAATACTTGTAATAGATCGGCAGTGCAAAATATTAACCAATGAGAAGACAAGTAAAAAGAGGAACCACTACGACCTCGATTCAAGATTGGGACCCGAGCCAGAGGAATTCCTACTTGAGGCAGATATCGACGACCCCCAACATGACACCCCCCGAGTCACTACGGGGGAAGATCTCAAGAAAGTCAAGGTAGATCCAGCCCGCCCGGACCTAGAGGTCATCATAGGCTCCAAAATACCGAACGATCTGAAGGGGGAAGTCATTAACTTTATCAAGAAAAACTTGGACATCTTCGCCTGGTCACACAAAGATATGGCAGGCATCGACCATAAGGTCGCATGCCATCGGTTGCTCAACGACCAGACCAAAAAACCAGTAGCTCAAAAAAGAAGGAAGTTCGGCCCAGAGAAGTATGCGGCGCTCACCGAAGAAGTTAAAAAATTGCTAGACAACGACATAATAATACAGGCCGATCAACCACAGTGGGTGGCCAACGCCGTCCTAGTAAAAAAATCAAATGGAACATGGCGACTCTGTTGGGATTATACTGAAAAGTATGCTTTTTACTTTGTATAATCGAAACTGAATTTTCAGACTTATTTACTGAAATAAATTGTTTATCACTGATGCTTTAAATATGATTGAATGTTACATATATTTACTGCATAACTGTTCAATAATTCGTACGTGTTACATTGTAGTTAATTTAGTGATACCAGATCACAGAAGATTAAATTAACAGTCCCTTGTAACTAAAAGTACGCCATTCACGACCTAGATGGAAATGAACAACCCATCACGAAAGGTTAAGGTGTAAGCCTCAGATTGGTTTGTCTTGACCAAGAGATTACACTAGTGCATGACTGATGCACTGAATAGGACCTACAGGAGGATATATTCTTCAGAACTGAACAAGGAAGAATTAGACCTCAGTGGTTCGTTATTTCTTAATCTTCATTCCTTAAATAGGATCACGTGGGATTGGTAACTATTGCTTTGACTTATCATGGGTAGCGAATCAATGAGATTCAATACTTTTTATCCTGGGCAATATTATTGGTCACATGTGATTGCTAAGATTTAATACGAAGAATCGTGTGCAAGTACGCTTGTTCGATTTGCCCCCTTGGGAGGTTCATAAGCTTTATCATACCAAATCTTGCAAGTGGAATTAGTTTCCGGTATGGATAATAATGTTGAACCGTTCCTTGACCAAGGATAAAAGATATTAATTAATGGAAAGCTATTTCAGTGGCTTGAATTAATTAATGGGCTAGATAATCTTAAACACGCGAAATAATGACCAGGAGCCATTTTGACTGTAATATGGGTTAAGATGGATAGTGCAATATTAATTATGTAGTGGGATTAATTAATATTTATGGGCTTGAATAATATTGTGGCTCAATATTAGATATTCAAGGTCCATTAGAAGGTCCAATCTTAATTCTCCTAAAGGCCCCCTGAGTAGCCCAACATATAGTCCAATAACTGAAAAAGGTGATTAAAATAAAATAAATATTGTTGCTTAATTTTTCCTAATATTTCAAAAATTATGGATAAAGTTGGGAGAAAGATTTTCTTTGAATTTTGTTATGGAATGAAGATATGTATTTTTGGAATACAAGATTATCTCATTAATTCAAGAAATCTCCCACTTGGTTATTCATAATGATATTTTCGAAAATTTTGAAATATAGTGGGCAAGAAAGATTTTCTTGATTTTCTTGAAAAGATATTATGGAAGATATGTATTTCTTGAAATACAAGAATATCTCATAAATTCAAGAAGATCCAAATCTTGGAATCTTGCACATAAATTTCGAAAATTCCATAATAATAGAGAAGGTGGGATTTTTGTGGAATATTATAATTATGGAAAAAAGAATATAGGAGATATATTCAAGATTTCTTGAAGATCAAGAAAGGTTTTCCCACATTATTTTATCACTAAATTTTCGTCCCCCTCTCCTCTATAAATAGGGGATGAATGGTTCATTCCCAGTGACACACGAAAATTGGTTTTTCGGAAAAATATCAGCGTCGATAAAATATCAAATATTTTGTAACGTCAACAGATTGTATTTTTTTGAAAAACGACAATTGTGAGTAGTGTACAATTCCATGTGCTGGAAAAATTAGTAAATCCACAAAGGTGGTGCAACATATTTTATTTTCCTTTTGTTAAATCGTTCACAAGAATCCTTCCACCGGATAGTCGAACGAGGACTAAGGGAATACTTGGGAAGTCCTTTCGGTTAGTCTAATCAGCCATACCGTTGCCATCCCAAGAGGTACGTTCACGTAAACTCGTAGAATTCCGCATGCGTAGGTTTTACGTGAATTATTATATGCATGATATGTTGTTGGATTATTATTTGAATTAATATAGGATTAATTCATGCTAGTAATAATTAAAGAATTAAATTTGTATTTAAATATTCACCCCGAATAGATCTGTGCAACTTATTCCCCAACAACTGGTATCAGAGCCACGGTTTCGGGCTCTGAATTTTTAAATTGTAATTTAATTCGTTGGCATTAAATTTGAAATTGGATAGTAGAACTGTGAGATCTGTTTTGCAGGTATCCAATTGTCATGGTTTGTAATGTGTTTATTTATGCATGCATATAAATTGTGGTTTTAATTCGATTCGTTCGGATTTGTTTTGCCTCGTGAAAAAATCCACGAGTAGACTAGGATTTGTTTGATTTGATCAATGTAATAGACTAGTCTTGATCAAGGTTTATTTACTTTTTGTAAATAAATTGTAACCGGATCGGGAACGAAGAGACGAAGAATTAAAGGACAAAATCCAGAACCGGACGTAAAATAGCTGGGCTCGCGTTAGCATGCACGGCCTTGAGCAAAGGCCGGCCGCCGAGAAGAATAAGACGCCTTGCCGACGGGCGCGCTAAGCGCCTGTGATACCGTCTTGGCGTGTATCGAGTGAAGAAGGAGGCGCTGTCGGGCGTCAGACGCAAGGCGCAGGTAGGGGGATCTTGGGTACCACAGCGCCGCTGCCGGCAGTGCGAGGCATGTCGAGGCACCGCGCGCACGCCTCGCCGGGCAGTGCCGAGGCTACCGAAAACTCGTTCTAGGCCCAGTGGCGGCGGATCTTGCGTGCATCCCTGCGAAGGAAATGGCGTGGCGTTTCGAGACGGAGTATTTTTTCGAGATGAACGAGTGGGAGAAATTCGAGACGTGTTTCTTCAAGATCAAGCAAAGAAAAATCAAACCATGACAATTGGATAATTTGTGTTCAATATGTTTATTTTTCTGTTTTGCTTGATTTATTTGTGCTATCTTGTGCTTTATTTAATTTGTTTAAATGTGTTTGCATGAGAGTTGCCAAATGGAAAAATCTCACCTTCAAAATTACTAAGTATGTTTAAATAATTAATTGACAATTTTATTCCGGATAATAAAATTGAATTAATTTTGACCTCCATGATTTATTTATTTGTGAATTATTTTGGAGAAATTCCCCCAACGGGACGGTCAAAAGATAGCTTTCACATGAATGAATTCCAAATGGATGATTGTGGTTTATTACTAGTGGCGACGATGACCCCTCCCAACGAGGCTCGTTTAAAGCGAAATAATAATCCTGTATTTAATCATGGTTATTACTTAGGTATAAAATTGATATGCATATACTTCTCCGAAGTCCCTGTCAATTTTATATTGGTCAAGAGGGAGCCAACTATTAATCTGGATATTAAAGGTTTGTAACTGTTCTTGTTTGTAACCTGTTTGAATGTGTTTAAATAATGACCCACCCAACGTGGCTTATTTAAACTGTTTTGAGATGTTGGCTGATGCATGTTCATATTTTTTTGAGATTTTAATATGAAGCATGTGATCGAACCTTGTGATATATTTGTGCTTATGCATGTTATTATTTATTTCAGTTCAGCATGTCGTTACCTTTTAATCCACTGTTATTATACTTAAAGTCAATACAATATGTATGGAAACGAAAATTATAATTGTCCTAACTGCACAAAAGCACAAGTGGATTTTTGACACACCAAAAATCAGATGAGCCAACTGACGAGTCAAAACATGTGGGACTCATCAGATCACCTTGCGAGAAATGTCGTCGCTGAAAATGGTGGAGGGCAAACCCGTAAGGGATTACGTCCTCAAAATAGATGGCCCATCTGAATAAACTTGAAATTCTGAGTGCAGATTATGATCTGGAGACTCAGATGAATTTGGTACTTCAATCTCTGCCCAAAAAGTTTTTGAGCATTTTTGCCTCGCTAGCTAATTTGTTGCAAGCTTTTGGTCTCGGCAGAGATGTTGATAAGGCACCAAACTCAAGTTTTGACGGCAAGTGGTCCGTCTTCATCTTCTAGGCTAAGGGAGGCAAGAAAAGGAAGAGGACCAAAGGCCATAAGCAATAAAACTCAACTGTTGCCAAGGGCAATGGTAAGATGAGGAATGCTTGTTGTGTCAAGGAAAATCCAAAGAGGAAGTGCTTAAGCTGCGGTGAGAAAGGACAATGGAGGTTTTGCCTGTTCCAACCCCAAAAGGGACGGAAAGAAAGGTAATTCTCACGCACTAGTTGTTGAAACTTGTTTAGCGGCGTATACTTCTCATTCGTGGGTGGTTGATACGAGATCCACTAATCATGTTGGCTTCACGGGTTCTAAATGATCCGTGAACTTAGTGGGAGTGAGATCCTCATCACACCGGGCAACGCGTTAAAGTAGAAGACATTGCAATGCTACGTAAGTGGCAGATATTGCAATGCTACGATAGTAATGATTATTGCAATACTATGCAAGTAGCAGACATTGCAATGCTACATGAGTAGCAGTTAAAGCAGTGGGAGAAGTGCACCTATCTTTTGAAGATAAAGTTTTTTTGAGATTATCTTTATGTTCCCAGTTTTAGAAAGAATTCACTTTCAGTTTCTAAAATTCGATTAAAGGACACTAAGTTTCTTCTAATAAGAATGACATCATTTTTGAAATGATGAGTGTATCTGTTACGGGACATTGATGGAAATTCTCTATACAATTAACTGTGCACACCACTCATGAAATGCATCCTATAACACATCAACTATTTTCGACAAAAGAAAGAGTGAACGAAATACTTCTTTGGCATCTAAGATTAGGTCATATAAATCCAAAGAGGATCCAAAGGTTGGTGAAAGATGGTTCACTGGAGCGTCTCCAAGTTGAACAAATCCCAACCTGCGAATCATGTTTGGAGGGTAATATGACCAAGAGGGCATTTGGAGCCAAGGGGAATAGGGCCAAAGAAGTGTTAGAGATCGTTCACACAGATGTATGTGGTCCAATGTCAACCAAAGCAAGAGGAGGTTATGAGTAATTTTATTGATGATTACTCAAGGTACATTATCCTTATGAAGCATGAATATGAGACCTTTGAAAAATTCTAAGAATTTAAGGCTCAAACAGAGAATCATAGGGAAAAAACGTATCAAGTCTCTACGATCTGATCGTGGAGGCGAATACCTCAGCGATGAGTTTATGAGCTGCTTATCTGATGAAGGGATTGTATCCCAACTCATTGCACCCGGAACCCCTCAATAAAACGGAGTAACAGAGCGAAGAAACATAATTCTTTTGGAAATGGTTAGATCAATGATGAGTTATGAGGATCTTACCGAGTCGTTCTGGGGTCATGCTTTGGAAACAGTTACTTACATTCTGAACTTGGTGCTATCCAAATCGGTTCCCAAAACTCCTAAAGAATTGTGGACCGGGCGCAAGCCTAGTATGAGACACATAAGAATTTGGGGGTGTCCGGCCTACGTGTTGGACAAGGAAGCTGGAAAATTGAATCCTCGATCAGAATTAAGGCTGTTTGTAGGATACCCCGAGGGAACAAAAGGGTGTATGTTCTATAGTCCCGAAGATCAAAAGGTGGTCATCAGCACCCACTTTAGATTTTTGGAAGAAGACTATATGAACTAAAGAAAGTGAGATTACCTTAAATGAGCTTAGAGGGCAAACCTCAGTGCCAACTGTACTAGATGATATACCAAACGATACGCTTTCACAACTGGAGCCTCGTCGTAGTGGGAGGGTTGTTAGACAACCCGAGAGATTCATGGGAATAGGAGAGTCCTCGGACTTGATTCTCGAACAAGACAAATCAGACCCATGGACATATGACGAGGCGCTCCGAGATAAGGATGCAGATTCTTGGCAAACAACAATGAAAGCCGAAATGGGTTCTATGTTTCATAATAGAGTGTGGGAGCTAGTCGAACCACTTAATGGGGTAAAACCCATTGGATGCAAGTGGGTATATAAGAGGAAAAGAGGACCGGATGGGAAGGTTGAAACCTTTAAAGTAAGACTAGTGGCGAAAGGTTATATTCAGAAAGAAGGGATCGATTATGAGGAAAAAATTTTGCCCGTAGCCATGCTTAAGTCCATCCGTATTCTCTTATCGATTGCTGTGCATTTCGACTTTGAAATGTGGCAAATGGATGTCAAGACAGTTTTTCTTAACGAAAGTCTTGATGAAGAGATCTATTTGCAACAACCCCGAGGTTTCATTGAAACAGGCCAAGAATATCTTGTTTGTAAGCTCAAGAAGTCCATTTACGGACTCAAACAGGCATCCAGAGCTTGGAACTAATGTTTTGATCATGTTATAAAGTCTTATGGGTTTGATCAAAACAAGTTATGAAAGTTGTGTGTATAAAAAGCGTGTCGGAACTGCATTGGTATTCTTAGTACTATACGTAGATGACATTCTGATCATCGGGGATGATGTGAAGGTATTATCAGATGTAAGGGCATGGCTTTCAAAATAGTTTGATATGAAAGACTTAGGGAAAATCGGACACATCCTTGGGATCAAGATCACTCGAGATCGCAAGAAAAGGATGATCGGGTTATCGCAAGTTTCATACATAGACACTGTCTTGAAATGATTCAGCATGCAAGATTCCAAGAAAGGCTTAGTACCTTTGAGACTTGGAATCCATCTATCCAAGAAAATGTTCCCAAAGACACAAAAGGAGATAGATGACATGAAAGGCATTCCTTGTGCTTCGGCTGTCGGAAACCTTATGTATGCAGTGCTGTGTACGAGACCGGATATCTGCTTTGCCGTAGGCATGGTAGCAAGATATCAAAGTAACCCAGGGAAAGAGCATTGGATGACAGTTAAAAACATTCTGAAGTATCTGAAAAGAACTCGGGATAGAATGTTGATTTATCAGTCAGATACTCCAATCCCCATCGGCTACACGGACTCGGATTTCCAATCAGATTTAAATTCTAGTAATTATCTGCCTCAGTTAGTGTGTTTCCATTTGGGAAGTGTAGCCATGAAATGGACGAGTGTGAAGCAGAAATGCATCACTGACTCAACCATGGAAGTCGGGTAAGTATCTGCTTGTGAAGCAGTGAAAGAACCGATTGGGCTCTAGATCTTCTTAGTGGACTTGGATGGTGTTCTGAATTTGTCTAACAATATATGCTAAGGGCAGTTGCAAATTCAAGAGAACCAAGAGTCCACGAGTCAAACAAGCACACTAAAGGAAAGACATCTTATACGAGAAATCGTTAAGAGAGGAGATATAGATGTGGCAAAGATAGCATCTGAGGACAACCTAGCAGATCCATTCACAAAGAGTCTGCCTCTGAATACATTCGAGAGACATGTGGAAGAAATGGGTGTCAAGACTGTTGCCAATCTGCTTTGAGTATAAGTGGGAGAAATTATTAGGTTCGTGTAGGTGACATTAGATGTCACGGACTAAGCGAGACATGTTGTAGTATACTTAAAAGCAGACTTTGAGTATAAGTGGGAAATTGTTGGGATTATACTGAAAAGTATGCTTTTACTTTGTATAATCGAAACTGAATTTTCAGACTTATTTACTGAAATAAATTGTTTATCACTGATGCTTTAAATATGATTGAATGTTACATATATTTACTGCATAACTATTCAATAATTCGTACGTGTTACATTGTAGTTAATTTAGTGATACCAGATCACAGAAGATTAAATTAACAGTCCCTTGTAACTAAAAGTACGCCATTCACGACCTAGATGGAAATGAACAACCCATCACGAAAGGTTGAGGTGTAAGGCTCAGATTGGTTTGTCTTGACCAAGAGATTACACTAGTGCATGACTGATGCACTGAATAGGACCTACAGGAGGATATATTCTTCAGAACTGAACAAGGAAGAATTAGACCTCAGTGGTTCGTTATTTCTTAATCTTCGTTTCTTAAATAGGATCATGTGGGATTGGTAACTATTGCTTTGACTTATCATGGGTAGCGAATCAATGAGATTCAATACTTTTTATCCTGGGCAATATTATTGGTCACATGTGATTGCTAAGATTTAATACGAAGAATCGTGTGCAAGTACGCTTGTTCGATTTGCCCCCTTGGGAGGTTCCTAACCTTTATCATACCAAATCTTGCAAGTGAAATTAGTTTCCGGTATGGATAATAATGTTGAACCGTTCCTTGACCAAGGATAAAAGATATTAATTAATGGAAAGCTATTTCAGTGGCTTGAATTAATTAATGGGCTAGATAATCTTAAACACGGGAAATAATGACTGGGAGCCATATTGACTGTAATATGGGTTAAGATGGATAGTGCAATATTAATTATGTAGTGGGATTAATTAATATTTATGGGCTTGAATAATATTGTGGCTCAATATTAGATATTCAAGGTCCATTAAAAGGTTCAATCTTAATTCTCCTAAAGGCCCCCTGAGTAGCCCAACATATAGTCCAATAACTTAATAAGGTGATTAAAATAAAATAAATATTGTTGCTTAATTTTTCCTAATATTTCGAAAATTATGGATAAAGTTGGGAGAAAGATTTTCTTTGAATTTTGTTATGGAATGAAGATATGTATTTTTGGAATACAAGATTATCTCATTAAATTCAAGAAATCTCCCACTTGGTTATTCATAGTGATATTTTCGAAAATTTTGAAATATAGTGGGCAAAAAAGATTTTCTTGATTTTCTTGAAAAGATATTATGGAAGATATGTATTTCTTGAAATACAAGAATATCTCATAAATTCAAGAAGATCTAAATCTTGGAATCTTGCACATAAATTTCAAAAATTCAATAATAATAGAGAAGGTGGGATTTTTGTGGAATATTATAATTATGGAAAAAAGAATATAGGAGATATATTCAAGATTTCTTGGAGATCAAGAAAAGGTTTTCCCACATTATTTTATCACTAAATTTTCGTCCCCCTCTCCTCTATAAATAGGGGATGAATGGTTCATTCCCCGTGACACACGAAAATTGGTTTTTCGGAAAAATATCAGCGTCGATAAAATATCAAATATTTTGTAACTTCGACAAATTGTATTTTTTTGAAAAACGACAATTGTGGGTAGTGTACAATTCCATGTGCTGGAAAAATTAGTAAATCCACAAAGGTGGTGCAACATATTTTATTTTCCTTTTGTTAAATCGTTCACAAGAATCCTTCCACCGGATAGTCGAACGAGGACTAAGGGAATACTTGGGAAGTCCTTTCGGTTAGTCTAATCAGCCATACCGTTGCCATCCCAAGAGGTACGTTCACGTAAACTCATAGAATTCCGCATGCGTAGGTTTTACGTGAATTATTATATGCATGATATGTTGTTGGATTATTATTTGAATTAATATAGGATTAATTCATGCTAGTAATAATTAAAGAATTAAATTTGTATTTAAATATTCACCCCGAATAGATCTGTGCAACTTATTCCCCAACAGACTCTGCATCGACTTCACCGATCTCAATGGTGCCTGCCCAAAAGATTTCTTTCCGATGCCACACATCGACCACCTGATAGACAACACGGTGGGCCACGAGATGCTGTCATTCATGGATGCCTTCGCAGGTTATCACCAGATAACCATGAATGAATCAGATCGACAACACACCTTCTTCTTAACAGAGAAAAGCCTATATTGCTGGAAGAGAATACCCTTCGGCCTAAAAATTGCCGGGGCCACGTACCAAAGACTAGTCAACCACATGTTCGCCGACCTCATTAGGAAGTCGGTGGAAGTCTACGTGGACGATATAGTCGTCAAGAGCCTGAAGTCGAAAGATCATCTCACACACCTGGCCCAAACCTTCGACATCTTAAGGAAGTTCAACATGCGACTCAATCCCAAGAAATGCAACTTCGGGGTCAGGTCGGGAAAGTTCTTAGGACACCTGGTCAGCAAGAGCGGGATAGAGGCAAATCCAGCCAAAGTGAAGGCCATCTTGGACATGGGGGCACCTCGAAACATAAAGGAAGTACAAAAGGTCACAGGATGCCTGGCCGCACTGAACAGATTCATCTCCCGAATGGGGGACAACTGCAAGCCAATGTTCGACACAATTCGGAAGAAATCAAGGTTCGAGTGGAAGCCTGAGAGTCAGGAAGCCCTAGACAAAATCAAGGCTTATCTAGCAAACATAAGCATCCTGTCAAAATCGGTACCAGGGGAGAAGCTCTTCCTATACCTAGCGGCCTCGGAAACTGCTTTAAGTGCAGTACTTGTTCGGGAAGAAGAAAGGAACAAATTCCCCATCTACTTCGTTAGCCAAACGCTGAACGAAATGGAGCAACGGTACCCGGCGCTAGAAAGATTGGCATACGCGCTAGTGATGAGCGTAAGGAAGCTGAGGCCTTATTTCTTCGACCACCAAGTCGAAGTTCGCACGTCCATACCCCTAAGAAATGTGCTTCACCGACCTGACACAACAGGGCGGTGCCTGAAATGGGAAATCGAGGTCTGACAATACGGGGTAACATGTGCACCCCGACCAGCCATCAAAGCCCAGGCACTAGCCGATTTCATCGTCGAGCTCACATTTTCCTCCGAGGTCGGATCCTCGAGCTGCCCACCATGGGAACTGTACGTGGAAGGATCGGCAACCCCCCATAAATCAGGAGCCGGGATCATTTTAATAAGTCCAGAAGGTTTCTCATTCCAGAATGCCATTACCTTCAATTTCCCAGCAACAAACAATGAGGTGAATACGAGGCACTTATCAGCGGCCTGGAAATGTCCACGGCCATGGGCATCAGAAGGCTACAAGTGCACACCGACTCTCAACTTGTAGCTTGTCAGGTGGCAGGGGTATACGAGGCGCGGGACGATAGAATGGCAGCCTACCAAGAGGTAGTCAAGTAATTATGTCAAAAATTTGACCAGATCCACGTGAAACTGATTCCAAGGGACCAAAATTCTCGAGCCGATGCCTTGGCTCGACTAGCGATGTTGGAGGGACCCGCGGAGATGAAGGATGTCACCATCACGACACTCCCCCAACCATCCACCGGCCGCACGAAGATCGCGGCCTTAGAAACCACCGCACCGAGCTGGATGACACCAATCATGGAATACCTAACAAACGACATCTTACCGACGGACAGGGTCCAAGCCCGACAACTACAGCTACAAGTGGAACGATACACAATAATCAGCAATGAACTGTACAAGCGGGGTTTCAGCGTGCCCCTACTCAGATGTATCACACCCGAACAAGGACAGGTCATCCTACGAGAAATACACAAGGGAACATGCAGAAACCACCAGGGGGGACAGTCTTTAGCTCACAAAGCTATAAGGCAAGGATATTTTTGGCCGACACTATGGGCCGATGCAATCGTCTTCACCAAAAAATGCCACAAATGTCAAATTTACACACCTTCCATTAAGGTCGCCCCGGAAGAACTCACAAGCATTCTCAGCCCTTGGCCCTTTGGAAAGTGGGGGATAGACATCATCGGACCACTCCCAACAGCCCCAGGCTCAGTCAAATACGCCTTATTAGCGGTGGATTACTTCACAAAATGGGCTGAGGCTGAAGCTCTGGCAACCATAGACCAAGATCATGTCATCAGATTCATATGGCGAAACATCATCTGCAGGTTCGGACTACCTCAAGCCATAATTTCTGACAACGGGAAGCAATTCGATGGCCTCAAGATCGACACTTTCTTCAAGAAATGGAATATCACGAAGCTCTCCTCAACCCCATACCACCCCCAGTCAAACGGTCAAGTCAAGATCGTGAACAAAATTATTAACCACACGCTCAACGCCAAGATTGAGGGAGGGAAAGGGAAATGGGCCAGTGAGCTTCCAGATGTTTTGTGGTCGTATAGGACGACCTGCCGAAGCTCAACGGGAGAAACGCCATACTCAATGGCCTTCGGAACCGAGGCAGTCATACCCTCCGAAATTGACTTCCCCAGCCTCCGCACAAGCCAGGTCGCGTTTGAACACAATAACGAGGCCTCAACCAGGAACTTGGATCTGCTTGAGGAGAAACGCCTAGATGCCAACATGAGAAGTGAGAGGCTTAAGCAGCAATCGGAAAAATATTATAACTCCAAAGTACGACTTCGGCAATTTAAAGAGGGCGACTTGGTGCTAAAGAAAATTCTAAGCGAATCGAAGGGAGTTTTTGGCCCAAATTGGGAGGGCCCTTTTAAAGTCACAAGGATCCTATCCAACGGGGCATACTAGCTCGAACGACCTGAAGGCATCAGAGCCCAATACCTATGGAACGAGACCCACTTGAAGAAGTATTATCAGTAGGTCCACACCCTTGTAATCAATTTTCACCAATAAATATCAATGACATTTTTATTCCATCCATGATTCTTGTGTAAAAAACCAAAGGGACCGTGTATAAAAAACACGAGCTACCCGAGTTATGACTTTCGACATACTGAAGGGAAGATCGCCACCTCATGAGGAGCGACCTTCCCCGACTTTGTAAGACGACTAAAGCGTTGTCCGAAATAAAGTCGCATCAAAGTAAGATGACAAGGACTAATAAGCAAATAAAGTCGCATAAGGAAATCGAGTCAACACATTAGAAGGAAAAGGAAAGGAGTTTCATTAATATAAAAGAACCCGGAGGCCGGGGTACAGAAATGACCCGGAGGTCGTTACAAAGGAAGCGCAAAAAGAGAATTAAAAGAGATACATCAAAACACCACCCTCAGTTCCCCGCCGCGATGTCATCAAGCCGCCCTTCACCCTCACCGCCTGCGACCGCCAGTGAAACAGAGTCAAGGGCCGGCGCACCCTCCGGGTCAGGGGCAGGACGCACAATCCGCTCTGGGTTGGGGAAGATGGACAGGTCAACACCCATGTCCTCCAAGTCCTTAATCTCCAGAAGGACGGTGGGGGCAGGAGGGTTGTCACGAACGTACTCGGCCAGCTGAGCAACCAAAGGACTGAGGTCGCCAGTCGGGTTGGCCTTTTGGAAGACTCGGATGGCACCAACGTAGGCCATCACATACGCAAAGTTTGCGTTCAGCTCCTCAGTTCTTTTGAACTGATCTTCCTTGGCAGCCAATACCCTGCTGGCCTCAGCCAGCTCCCTCTCTAGCCGCGTCATGCTGGCCTTCTCTGTCGCCAAGTGGCCCTCGACCTTGGCTAAGCGACCTTCTCTGATCCAAAAGTCGCGGCCAACTTCATTTTTGAATTCTCTAGCCTTACGGGTTTGATTGGCGGTGAAAGCGACTTGCGATCCCTAACAACTGGGCCTTCCTCAGCTCTTGTAGCTCCGCCTACAGTTGCCCACAAGTCTTCTCGAGATAAAGAACAACTTTTTGGGATTGGGCGAGGGCCGAGTATAAATTACCCGACACGTCTTGGCGGCGGGCACTGTCATGGTCCGACCTCGTCCAACCCCTGAAAAGATTCTCCAGGCCCCGTCGGAGGTAGGCGGGCCAGCCCTCGGGAAGCCTGTCGGGGACAACGTTGCCCGACCTTAGGAAGATCAATGCCTCAGGTGCATATCTGTGTGGAGTAAGCTCCGGGCTGCGGGAAACACAGAAAGTTAGCAATGTATCATACGGAGGAAATGAGAACGATGAAAGTCGCGACTCACTCTTTCAGGCGGTCGGCGTCCCAGCCTATCCAAGAGTCATCCTCGGGTAGGCGGACTTCCGAGACGGCGGGGGCCGATTGTGAAGCCGGGCGAGAATGCGATCTCCGGGGGTTGTCTTGAGAGCCGTGGGGCCCCTCCTCCTCGCCCTTCCGGAATGGGCTCCCGAAACTGGGCCGGAGCCATCCCCTTTGATTTTCTTTTGCCTTTGTCTTCGGCAGAAAGGTCGGAGTGGGCCAAGCTTGGAGGAGGGGCACTTGCGACCTCAACGTGCTTTAGTTGCCCTAAGATCGACTTCTTACGAGTGGCCATTACCAAAGCAGATGGTTGGCGCTGATAGATCGGGATGTCGGGGACTGCACAAATAAAAGTGAATGGACTCAGATCAAGAGATCGCACGGTACGGAAGTATTAACAGCAAAGACTTACAAGGGATATTGAGATGACGTGGATATGTGTAAAGCCCGGCTTTGAGTCAGTCGAGCTCGGTGTTCAGAGCATTAACATCTCACCAACTCGGGGGGTATCGCAAACGGTATTGAAGGCCTCCAGAAAGTCCCAATACAGGTCGACAGTCTGAGGAGCGAACACTGCAAAAAGAAATGAGAATTAGATTAGTACTGCAGTGGAAGGCAAAGAAGATAAAGTTTACCATGTTCCACTCGGCGAGTATAGTCCGTGGGAACACGGATAGGTAGGGTACTCGACGGGTTCGTGAATTCCCAGGCACCCCCAACAACCACCACTTCTGGTGCCATCCGTTGACTTTGTTCGGGATCCCACTGACGAGCTCCCGACCCTTGCGAAGTCGCACGACGTTATACCCACCGGCCTGCGCGATGGGGGTCATCACATAGGCGATCTGGCCAGGATTCAGAAGCCGATCCATCCCTGCCTGACCCAGTATGGTCATGGTGGAGATGATGTAGCTCCAACCATTTGGGGTAATCTGGGTGAGACTTTGGTTCCAAGCCGCTAATAGATGAGAGATGGCCGGGTGGAGAGGAAAGCGGATCCCCACCTCCATGGTGTGCTCGTTGACCGCAATCATCCCGGGAGGCGGCTGGTCGGCACTTTCATCAGAAGACGCCCCATAGAAATGCACATCTCGGGGCACTTTGTATAACCTGCGAAGGCCCCGCACATACCCGTCGGAGAGGTTTGACCTATACTTTGTGAGATCGGACGCCATGAAGTCCGACTTGACTGACTTCCAATATCGAAGCTTAGGTCGCTTATAGGGAGCCTCAGCTGTGTAAGAGGAGTAGTCGAAGACCCGCCTGTAATCTCCATAATCCCGAGCCAAGGCAGAAGGACCCGCGGGGCGTCCTCGCTCCAACGCAGCGGAACGGAGAGGGCTAGTCAGCAAAGGAGGGAGATGGGGGATCTCCTCTAACTCCTGGAGAAATTGTTCATCCACGATGTCGCCCTTCCGAAGATCCTGTTGTGTGGGCGTTGAAGAGGGGCCCCCGGCTGAACCACCGACGGGATCGGAGCCGCGGTATCATTGAAGATTGTCGATGGCCACATTGTACTCATCATAAGATGATGTGGCCATGGGCTGAGGAGGCGCGGTGGTGGAGTGATCGGAAGCCATATGACAGAATCAAGAAAGGAAGGAGAAATGGGGTATTACCTGCACTGAGTTTCGTCGGTGCACCAAAGATCGCCGGGGGGTTTCTTTTTTGCAGAAGACACGGGGGTAAGAACAGTGAAAGAGGCGGACCCCTAAAACCTTTCTCCCTTTTATAGGAAAAGGGGGAGGGGCCGAATTGATATAAAAATGAGTTCGAGGCCACCCGGTGCAAAAATAGATATCGCGAAGTCGCGCGTGGTCAACATCGTTTCCATCCGATTGGCCCGACGTGCGGTGGATGGTGTCACCAGTCCATCCCTTCATTATGACGTGTCTATCACAGTTTGAGGCAATTCAGAGTACCGAGGTGATGGTTCGACTCCCCAAGAATGACGTCCCGCCTAGAGCACATTTCCCAAGTCCGACTTACCATAGGTTGAATGAGTGGTTGATTCAAGTCGAGCCCGGGGCAAGCACGCGACCTCAACTTGAGGGGCAATGTTTGTAATATGGGTTACACCGACTTCGGCTTACGGCTTATATCAATTTCATGGGCCGGATTTGGCCTACAAAGGATATGCGTAAGTTACGGGCGACTAGAAGAGTCCAGGGAGGTCGCAAGGCGGCTAGAGTTTTGCCATTCCAGGTCGGAGTCCGATGAGGTCGATGAAGAGATAAATAGGGAAAAGATATAGGCAGTTATGGGCACATATATCGCGGGGCATAAGCAGGGCAACTAAATCCAGATGCGGAAATCTCGGGTGTTGGTCCCGGTGCAAACGAGTCTTACACATGTATTGGGGGGGAATGCACGTGTTCAGTGTTTTTAAAACTTTTTGTTACTGAGTTCAGCTTGGGTCAGGTTGTCCTGATGATTTGGTCCTGAGAAGCACAAATCGCTCTGAGTCAAAGTCTACTGAGACAGTGATCCTGAGCTGCTTTCAGAAACCTCAGATAATCCCAACCGAGTCCTGAGTTTCAGAGATCCTGAGTTGCTTGGATCAGATAACTAACTTACTGAACCCTCAGAAGAGTAAGTTCAGTTTGGTAACTATCTGTTCTAGCTACTCAGATGTGCGGAATGGTTGGCCCTTAGTTTATACTCGTTTTAAGTTTTTGCTGAAAACCTTCCTTTAATGGAATAGTGATTAGGGTGTGATTCAATTATATGCAACTTCAGTGGATTGATTCCAACTGAAATGTCAGTGAAAATATACTTTCAGAATATATGCAACAGTTAAGCAAGGCAAAACAGAAAGCAAAGAACACAGCAATTTATAGTGGTTCAGAGACTCAAGCTCCTACGTCCACTCTCTCTGATCTCTTCAGAGAAATTCAATAATCACTTTCTTGAGCTTTCTGACTACCTCTGTAGTTTACTTACTCAACTCGGCCCTGAGTTTTCTGACTACCTCTGTAGTTTACTTACTCAACCCGACCTTGAGCTTTCTGACTACCTCTGTAGTTTACTTACTCAACTCACACAAGCTTTCAGACTACCACAAGTAGCTTACTAACTTCTTCTCTAGAGCTTTCTGACTACCTCAGTGTAGTTTACTCACTCTTTACAACTCCAATCTCACCAACAATCACACTCAAACTACCTTCTAAAGGGTTTGGGGTTTCTTGGTTGGTTTCCAACTAAAATGAGATATCCTTTACAATAAAGAACAATGCAAAGGCTAGGATATCTCGACTAAGCTTTAGATATATCTTATCAAGCTAGGCTTAGTTTAATGAGCTCTCTTCAATATAAAGCACTTGGGAAATTCTGGGTTTTACGAGTGCTTCAACTTTGCGATAATAAGTTTGAGCTCTTGAGTTGCTTACAAATTTCCCGTAACCTTTCAATGTAGAAGGTCACAAGTATTTATAGGCATACACCAAGGTCAATCTTGAAAAACTATCCGTTGGAGAGATAGCTCCGAGAGTTTCCTCTTATGGTGTGTGAGAAACTGATATATTTAGGGTTTGACACTCCCTAACACGTTTTAGGCAATAGCCTTTCATGTAGTCTGTCTTCACTTTTTGCAGTCTGGAACTTAGTACTTCTGACATCTTTTTCAGCGACCTGTCACTGTCAGTGTCAGTATGGTACAGTGTTGTCTTCCTCTTTTTGACTTTTGTCTCCAGTTAAAGGTAGACAACTTCAACGGCTCTTTTGGTTACAATCTCTGAGTGATATAACCTTAACAACACTTTGTCTTAGTTCCTTTTGTCTGCATTTGAATGTCTTGGCAAATATCTATTTTTCTAAGGAATCGCGATCTTCTCAGTATTGCATCCTTCAGATAGATATGTTCAGTGCCTCTGAACATTCGAGTTTATCTTGAGCATTCATACATTCTTGACTCTTGATGAATTCTTGTGCCTTGATATTCTTGATCTTGATTCTTGATCTTATGTCTTCGTGTCTTGAGTCTTACGGGTCTTCGAGTCTTGGCGTCTTGAGTCTTCTGGAGATGTCTTGGACCGATATCTTGAATCTTCATCTCGAGTCTTTAGTTCCTCGATTTCATCTTGAGTCTTGATATCTCGGCCATCATCTTGAGTCTTGATATCTCGATTTCTCATCGAGACTTCAGTTTCTTCGTTTCATCTTCAAACTTGAAACTTCCGGTTTCATCTTGAAACTTCGGTTTCTTCAGAAACTTACTGAGTTCTTCAGAATCTTCAAATCCTAACCTGATCTATATCTGCTGATTATACATTTTGCAGATAACATCCTGAATACTCTGAAACTGAATCCTGACTCAACTATCAAGATTATTCTGAACATGTCATACTCAGGGGTTTTGGGATCTAATCAAAATCATATCTTTATTAAATTCATCTCCCAACAATTTTCCCCTTTTTGATGATGCCAAAATCTATCTTGTTACAAACATACTTAACCTATACTCAGGTTTCAGTTTATCTTATTACAAGATTGGTTTTATTTTCAACAATTTCCCCATAAATAATGAGTCTCTTAACAATTATTCTCCCAACAATTTCCATACAGAGAATCTCACAACAATTTCTTCAGTAATGAATCTCTCAAAGGATTCATCACCAAATACTTAATTTCTCAATCTATTAATCTCAGAGACAATCATTCAGGCATATCAAATTTAAAAGACATGTAAATAAGATAATGAGATATTATCTTTTGAGCATAAATGATAAGTTTTCATTGATGATAGGTAGACTGTTACAAGTTACAATGAATCTTATCAAACAAAATCAAAAAGACAAAAAATATAAAAGATTACATGAATCTTCTGAGTCTTCATCTTCTGAGTCTTCATTCTGTTCTTCAGTTCAACTCTTCAGTTCGGTTCTTCAGCTCTGCTCTTCCACCTCATCAGCAGGGACTTCTAGGTCGAACATTTCGTAATATCTCTTCTTTAGTGCATCTCTTTCTTTGATAATATCCGGATTGTTTCCTGTCAGACCTATCTGAGTGGCGTACTGAGATATTTCCTGAGAAATGGCTTTCTCATTAACACATCCATTCTCCAGCCTGGGAGGAGGGTACACATATGGACCAGGGGCGGTTATCTGCACCTTTCCTTCATCCGCTAGATTTATCCATCCTTGGAGATATTTTGGATAGAAGGTCAGGAGATAATCGATGAAAGCCTCATTCGGATCTGAGCTCTCCCCTCTCCATTCTCTCGAAAGCACATCATAGTAGAACCGTAAGGTTCTCTTGATTTTTTCCCCGCATCGTTGAGATGGATGGCATCCATTTGTCAACGTGCGGCCATTTCTGTGCTTTTGTGTTCCCTCTCCTCTTGCTTGCGAACTTTTTGAACCCACTCCTTCTTTTCTACTCTTCTTCAGCCTTCTTTCTGATCACTGGTACACCAGAAACAGAAGCAGCAGCTTTCTTCTCTTGTTCAATCTGGAGTGTTTTCAGAGTTCTTCTAGTGTTGAAGACTTTCTTTGGCTCGACTTCAGAATCTTCAGTACCTAATATCAATTTCCTCAGAACTGGCTTAGAAGCCTTCGCTCTTTTCCCTCAGGCTCCTCTATCACCACGGCCTTTCTCTTGATGGGCATTTCAGCACCAGCCTGGCTTGTCCCAATCCTTCCTCTACTACTCAGTTTCTCAATAACAACTTCCTGCATTGTTTCCTCTGAAACCTGAGTGTAGACTGGCTTCTCCACCTCTTTGAACTTAAGCTTCTCAGTGGCTTCAATCTCCTTCATGGCTTCGGCAAGTATCTTCTTTTCAGCATTTTTAACAACCTTGCCCTTCAGAGTATGTTCCAATAATTCCCTGAGATCAGCTCCAGGTCTTTCCCCCTTCTTGGAACCATACTCTGGCAGAAGCCTGGAGAGTGTTGTGTCCATGTGATATTGCTCTTTGCTGACACTCCGCACCTCCCCTGCCATCTGATCTTGCTCCTCCTCGAGCCGCCTAAGGTGGTTCTTCGCCACAGAGAATTCTTCAGACAAATGTGAAAATTGGTTTGAGAGAGCTTCCTTGAACATATCTGTCATCTTGGCCATGAGCATTGAGCTCATTTCCTCAACAGCGTTCTTCACCAGCATCTCATTTTTCTCAACCAACTTTGCTTCCAGAATCTGTGTCTGCTCCTGATGCTTTTGCTTCAGCTCTTCATTAAGCTCAGCCTTGACCCCCTCCATCTTGTCTTCTAGCTTTGCTTCCATGGAGATCAGCTTTTCTGTCATAGAGCTCTGAAGCAGCATCAGTTCTGAAGAAGTACTCAATCCTTCAAACTTCTGAGATTGGTTGGCCAAAACTTCCTCCATCTGAGCAATTTTGTTCAGTATTGGCTCAACCTTCTCCAATTTCTCCATCACCGGGGTGAGATCAATCTCAGGAGCATTACTGATCTGCTGTGCCTCTCCCCTTAGGTTTGTTCATCTTGAGTCTCGGTCAACTCGAAGCTTGAGCTTGAACTGAGGCTTCACCCTGAGCTTGGGTGTCCACCTGAGCCTCAGTCTGCATATCAGACATTACAGATTTAAAGGTAGGAACTTCAGTAAACCTGGCATAATTATTAATTGTGCCAAAAGTTACCTGAAGGCTAACTTCAGTCTGAGGATGTTCGACAACAGCCTGATCAGCATCAGTTGAGTCTTTCTCCTTCTGAGATTGACTCTCATCATCCCCTTGTTGGTCCCCATCCTGAGATTTGTCAATGGAGCTCGGGGCACCAACTTCAGTAGCTTCTCTCAGCCACCTTCCTCTTCACAAGCTCATCAAAATCTGAGATTTTCATCCTAGAGATTGGTTTTTTTCGAACCCCGAGAATTCAAAGGAGAAAAGTTGTCTCCTCGTTCCACCCCTTCCCCTCCGAATGAAGCAATATTAAGCATTTACGAAGAGTCTGGTTGAGGATGTAGACCGCTGACCTCAATCTAAAGAAGATGTCTTGAGGTCGGGGAATGAGCTCATTTCGGGGTAGCGGTCAAGAATGAACCGTTCCCCCGCTTCTTCGCCATTCGGTCTCTTCAAATTTCTCCTTTCTTGAGCATCGGGCTCTCAGGTTCAGTGGAAGGGTCAATCAACAACTCACTCAGGAGCTCTTCAAAGTTCATCGGCTCCTGAGGCTCAAAGCAGCCTTCTCGAGGTTTGGACAGCAGCCTCCTCGGTCTGATATGACTTGGTTAAAGGTCCGAGTGGCGCCTCGGTGGGAATATCTGCTTGCTCTGAACCGAGTGGGCATATCCTCGGCCGGAATCGAGCATCTTCGCGTGCTGAGCCGCATATCCTCGGAGGAATCTGAACTTTCTCTCGAGGTCCGAGGTCCTTGAAAAATTTCGAGAAAAATTTGTCCGAGCTCGATGAAGTCTCAAGAACCTCGAGAAGACTTGCTCCTCGGTTTGATCCTATGCCTTTGAGATAGCCTTGAGCCAAAACATGTAATGGCGATTTTCGACGAAAGCGCTTTGGCTCTCAGTCGAATCTCCCCGATCTCACTTTCCTCATCTTCATCAAGCTGAGAACCACCATCCTTTTCATGTTTTTGGAGCAAGGGTTTTTTACCTTCTTCAATTTCACCCTGCTCCTTCTTGGCTTCCAACAACACCTTCCCCCTGGCTTGTTGGGTTTCCTTTTCAGCAGCCGAAATCGGTGATTCCACTTTCTTCTCTTTCTTTCCCTTGAAAGTCCTATTCGCAGCAATGGGCTTGAACATCACTTTGGACTTAGGGAATGGGGTAGAGTTGGCAAAAATATCCTCCTCCTCACGGCACATCTTCAGAATGAATGCAATTTTGGTGGCGTGGAGGATTCTACCTTTGATAGATATTACCCCATCATCCTCCCTTTTTATGACTTTGGCTTGCTCAGTCACCACCTTGATCAGATATTTCAGCCAGTTGAAATCCTTGGTGGGTGAGTCCTCAATCGCCGCCATCAGTCGGAGTTTGGGAGTGCTGATCTGCTCGAAGCTTCCAGATCGACTCATTATGAACTTTCCCACAATATCCATCAATACTCTGTATTTCGGCTGAAGATGTCGTTTGTGCAGAGTTACCTCAAACTTAACAGGTTTCTCGGCAACCTTGTCAAGATACTCCTATGTCCGTCCCAACATATACAATGAGGGATCATCTCCCCTATCACACAACTCAAATACGTCGTTCAAATGCTTAGGGACAATATAGAGCTCTCGAACAAAATCCACATATTTCATCGATTGTTCGAGATGCAAAATGAAAATTTTAGATTCTATACAATCTTCCTCATCGATTTCCATATTTGCAACAAACTCTATTACCTCACGGGTATACTCCGCCTCTGGTCGATTTGCAACGAGGTTCGTCAGTTTCACCAATCTGATTAAGTGGAGCGCTTCTTCTCCGTGCTTGGCATTTGACTTGCTCTCCAGAGACACCACGTATTCGTACCATGGCTTACTCGTCTCGGCTAATTTCTCGAAAATGGTAGGAGCCATTTTAGATTTGAAAATTTAAAGATTTAGGGTTTGGGTTTTCTGGGCAAAGGGATTTATTTGCAGAGGATTTTGGGAACGAAGGGTTTGATAAAGTTTGGCTTGAATGGCTTCTTGAGGAATAAATAGCTTCGAGATCGTGGGAATTCACGTTGGTTAGGTGAAAAGCAACGGTTAAGATTAATCCACGATTAATCGGGTATGCGAAAGGTCGATCCCCGAAAAGTAAGCCGCCATTTTAACTTCATTGGTGATTAAATGTAACAGAGCATTTAATGACTGTTGACCTTCTTTAGGAATTTCAAAGATCCCGCCCAAAAACATTCCTCAGGTGTTTTGTATTTATTGCGAATGATTACTGAGTTTCACTTAAGCAATAAATGAGTCGCATGAGTCATTACTTCTTCAGACTAATTTCCCTCTATCAGTCTTACTTAGTATGGACCTTGATAAAATGTCAGTATGATACTCAGTACTAAATGGGTTCAGTATAATACTGAGTACTGACCTTCAGTAAATCTGAGTTTCCTGAGACTCAGTTCAGTATTTCCATTTTATTCTGAGTTTCTCAGTAGAATTCTGAGAAAACTTCATGCATCTGAAAATCTTCAATTTTTCAGATTTTACTCTATACACCTGGATCCAACATCCCTAATTCAACTGATAGTTCCTGAAATCTTGATTCAGCCAAAGGATTAGTCAAGATATCAGCTCTCTGCTTATCAGTATGAATTTTTTCCATCCTGATGTCCTTTTTCAATATGATCTCTGATGAAGTTCCTTCTTCAGTCTGATTTCTCCTGAAGTCCATGAAGGAAATTCATCTTCCAACAATGACATCTCAGATCTTCTTTCAACAGGGCTAATGATGTCTTCATTCAGTTCAGTGCCCTTTTCTGTTTACCTGAAAAACAGATTAGATCTGTGGTACCCATTTGGTATTGGGTCCTACCAGGTTAGCTATACCTTTCGGAATCCAAATCTGCCTGACAACTCTAATCACTTTAGAGTGGTTGGTTTATCTTCCATAAACATCTACATACACATTTACTACTCTGGGTGCCTTAGCAGTTTCACAGATGAGTGCTAGCAAATTTTGCATGAACATGAGCCTTTTAATTTTTCTTTGGTTCAGGCCTTTTGTTCATTTGCTTTGGCTTCTGTGTAGCTGGTCTGAATCTTTGTTGACTCGGGTTCAGGTAACCTTTACCCTTAGGCAAGTGGGGTTCAGTTGCTCAGATTGAATTTTTGGTCTTTCAAGATATCGAGGACTTGGTCTCTTCAATGAGAATGTCTCTGCCGAGTGTTTCTCTTCCAAGATTCCTCCGATAGTTCGGGTAGATCCTTTCAGTTTGCATTCTTAGCCCGAGGCTTCGAAGTACTTGCTCGAATTTTTCCAATGAGTGCTCAGTTTTCTAGCCTTCACCGAGGTTTAGGCTTTCCTACCGATCATTCAGTTTTTTTTGGAACCATAGGTCCTTTTCCTTGTCTACAAACTTGGGCATTTCTTCATTTGAAGTGTAGGTGCCAATTTGGTTTTACAAAGATTGTCTTCTTCTTACTTGATGCAACATTCAGATGACCTTGTGAGGTTCCCCTGGAATGTATCCCAATCCGCATTTTATAGTGGCAGATCTTTGGTAACTCAATTTCATCTATTACTTTAGATGCGATTATTCAATAGAGTTAGCTTCTTCTGCACTATCCTCACGGCCTGTAGAGTTTCATGCTTCTCGAGAGGTCATTGAACTTAGTCCCGATCAAATTTGAATCTCTTCAAAGGATTTCTCTAGCTTTTCGCTTAGGGTCACTATCAACTTCTCTTTCTCTCGAGTTGTACTTTCGTAACATCCAGTTCATCAAGAGTCTGATTAATTGAGAAGTGATTTCAATGATTGCTAGAGTCTTTCCATTTTAGATTTTTGACTTTTCGGTTCTTTATTCGCTCTTGAGTTTTATTTAGCCTTCTTGTAAAAACAAAGATAGTCCTTCATTAGACTCTCAAAAGAATCCATCAGTCAAAATATGACTTTTATAGTTGAACTTGACAACTCTTGTGCTAGTGTAGGAGCAACAACAGAGAAAGAAGAGTTTACCTCCTCAATGGCCATCAGACAGATGTCATCACTTTCACTGTCTGAGAATATTTCATCTGAAGAGCTAGATCCCTCCTCGTAATGTTCTTCTTCTCGCAACCATGGCCTTTTTGCTAGAGAACTTCTTGTCTCTTTTAGCTTGCCTTTCTCTTCTCTCCTTAGCACTCAGATCTGGACAATCATACTGGAAGTGATCTTTCTTTTGGCAATTATAGCATTTGTTGGCATCATCATCCTGATCACTTTCTTCTTTGGACTTGGAATCCTTCCTTTTGGATGAAGATCCCTCGCCAGTCCTTCTTCTTCTCGGTTGATCCGTCCTCGTGTTTCTTCCGGTACTGTGATTCCTGTAATAGTTTTTGTATTTTCCATATCGACTATTAAGTCTTTCAAACCTCCTTGCCATCAGTGCTAGCTTATCCTCAAGCTCATCCTGATTTTTAGCAAGGGAGTTCTCAGACTCTCTAGTTTTACAGGTTTTATCCTTGGCTTTAAAAACCATATTCTTACTAGATGATGAATCATCTTTGCTGTCAGCCTTTTTAGATTTCTTATCAATTACGAACTCATAGGCCTTCAGCTCAGAGAAGACTTGTTGATATGGCATTGAATTAATATTTTTGGTGTTTTCAATCACCACTGCATGTATATCCCATTTCTTAGAAAGACCTCTAAGAAATTTCAATGCAACTTCTCTCTGTGGATATTTCTTACCAAGTGCATTTAGATCATTCATAATACTAGTGAATCTGACTTCTAATTTGTCAATAGATTCACCTTCTTCCATTTCAAGACTATCAAACTTTCCAATTGCAACTGAAAGTTTGTTTTCTTTGATATGATCTGTGCCTTGGCACATTACAGCTAGTGTATCCCAAATTTCTTTTGCAGTATTGCAGTGAGAGATCATTCCCATCACACCATCATCAATAGTCTTTGTATAGTGTGTCTTTTAGCAATATAGTCTAGATTGACTAACTTCCTCTCCTCAGAGTCGGGCTTGGTCATCGGACTTAGGAAATTTCGCTTCTAGGATCGCTTTCTCTCATTTTCGCTTCCTCCGATTCACCACAAGAAATTGAAATGGCCCTTCAGAGACCACTCTCCACATTCGCTCATGTTTAGAATACGGTGAGCCTCGCATTCTCGCCTCCATAAATCATAGTTCTCCACCGAGAACATGGGAAGTTTCTTAGAAGACATTTTATCTCGAGTCTTTTAAGAATTCAAAGAAATAAGATCGCCTCGAGATAGACCACAAATATTTTAGCAAATAAAACTTAGGTCAACAAAGCAGGTGGTCAAGTTGAACCACTGCTCTGATACCACTTGTTGATCCCGGTGCAAACGAGTCTTACACGTGTATGGGGGGGAATACACATGTTCGGTTTTTTAAACTTTTTTCTTCGAAGTTCACTTTTGGGTCGTTGTCTGATGATTTGGTCCCGAGAAACACAAATCGCTCTGAGTCAAAGTCTCTTGAGACAAAGATCCCGAGTCGCTTTCGTAAAACCTCGATAATCCCAACTGAGTCATGAGTTTCAGAGATCCTGAGTTGCTTGGATCAGATAACTAACATACTGAACCCTCAGAAGAGTAAGTTCAGTTTGGTAACTATCTGTTCTAGCTACTTTCGGATGTCTTGAATGGTTGGCCCTTAGTTTATACTGTTTTAAGCTTTTGTCAAAAACCTTCCTTTAATGGAATAGTGATTAGGCCGTGATTCAATTATATGCAACTTTAGTGGATTGATTCCAACCGAAATGTCGGTGAAAATATGCTTTAATATATGCAACAAGCTTAAGCAAGGCAAAAACAAAAAGCAAAGAACACAAAGAATTTATAGTGGTTCGTAGACTCAAGCTCCTACGTCCACTCTCTCTCGATCTCTTCGAGAGAAATTCACTAATCACTTTCTTGAGCGCTCGACTACCTCTCAGTGGTTTACTTACTCAACTCGCCCTCGAAGTTTTACGACTACCTCAGAGTTTACTTACTCAACCCGACCTTGAGCTTTTCGACTACCTCTGTAGTTTACTTACTCAACTCACCCAAGCTTTCAGACTATCACAAGTAGCTTACTAACTTCTTCTCTAGAGCTTTCTGACTACCTCAATGTAGTTTACTCACTCTTTACAACTCCAATCTCACCAACAATCACACTCAAACTACCTTCTAAAGGGTTTGGGGTTTCTTGGTTGGTTTCCAACTAAAATGAGATATCCTTTACAATAAAGAACAATGCAAAGGCTAGGATATCTCGACTAAGCTTTGGATATATCTTATCAAGCTAGGCTTAGTTTAATGAGCTCTCTTCAATATAAAGCACTTGGGAAATTTCGGGTTTTTCGAAAGCTTCAACTTTATGATAATAAGTTTGAGCTCTTGAGTTGCTTACAAATTTCCCGTAACCTTTCAATGTAGAAGGTCACAAGTATTTATAGGCATACACCAAGGTCACTCTTGAAAAACTATCCGTTAAAGAGATAGCTCCGAGAGTTTCCTCTTATGGTGTGTGAGAAATGGCTATATTTAGGGTTTGACACTCCCTAACACGTTTTAGGCAATAGCCTTTCATGTAGCCGGTCTTCACTTTTTGCGATGGAGAACGTAGTACTTATGACATCTTTTTTCAACGACATCATCATTTATCGATTATCAAGATGGGGTACGTGTTGTCTTCCTTTTTTGACTTTTGTCTCCAGTTAAAGGTAGACAACTTCAACGGCTCTTTTGGTTACAATCTCTGAGTGATATAACCTTAACAACACTTTGTCTTAGTTCCTTTTGTCTGCATTTGAATGTCTTGGCAAATATATATTTTTCTAAGGAATTGCGATCTTCTCAGTATTGCATCCTTCGATAGATATGATATGTTCTCTCAACATTGTGTTTATAATGAGCATTCAAGACATTATCGACTCTTCATGAGTTACTTGCGCCTTCATATTCTTGATCTTGATTCTTGGTCTTCTGTGTCTTGAGTCTTGAGTCTTCGGGTCTTCCGAGTCTTGGCGTCTTCGAGTCTTCTGGATGTCTTGACCGATATATTGAATCTTCATCTTTGAGTCTTGATTTCCTCGGTTTCATCTTGAGTCTTGATATCTCGATTTCATCTGCGAGTCTTGATATCTCGATTTCTCACTTTGAGACTTGATTTCTTCGTTTCATACTGAAACTTCAGAAACTTCAGTTTCATACTTTTGAAACTTTGGTTTCTTGAAACTTCTTGAGTTCTTGAAATCTTCAGATCTAACTTTGATCTATATCTGGCGATTATACATTTTGCAGATAACATCCTGAATACTCTGAAACTGAATCCTGACTCAACTATCAAGATTATTCTGAACATGTCATACTCAGGGGTTTTGGGATCTAATCAAAATCATATCTTTATTAAATTCATCTCCCAACATCGGGTTAGTTGAGGAAACCCTAGCATTGGCGGCAAAAATCTCAGCAAGTCCGTGAAAGAAGCCTACGAGGATCTGTGACCTAGTTCCTTGTCTATAAATACAACATGTAATGCTCATTGTAAAGAGAGCAATTTTAGAGATTTAGACACTAAATATTAATAACATAATCCTGGCTTGGTGCCCTCAGACGTAGTCTTATTCAAAGGCGAACTGGGTAATTAAATTTACGTGTTGTTCCTCGTTGTTCGTTAGTATATCATTTGATAGTCTAAACCGTTAATTCAGACCTCAAAACAGAATACAAAGAGGTTCACAAATCGATCCTCTTGAAACAAGATCAAGCATATGATCTAAAGGCTTAAGTGTATCTATACACCGCCAAAGGTGACCTATTCTAAGAACAAATCTAGCACCAACTCGAGGTATTGTAAACCCTACAATTACACTCTAATGGTAAAACAAAACCCACAACAATGACCCTATCACTCTGGATGCACTCACGCACTCTACAGTTGATGCTAGATTGTTGCTTCGACTAAATGGCACACAATATATAACAATATTCGGCAATTGATGTGAACACCAATATCTTCTATTTATAGACTTCGTGTATGCCTTACTAGAGCCTCCTTAAAGGATATAGAAACTCTTTAATCCACTCTTCCATGATCTTTGTAACTGCCACTTAGTGGGTCTTCTTGATCTCTGAAAAGCAGTCGCATGATCTAGTCCATTATACTCGATTCTTGAAGTTTGTGGAACCTTCTGGAATCTTGCAGAACAACCTAGATCGTTAACCTGCAGTCAACAATATCAAAGACAAGATTGAACATAGAAGTGTTAGTGTTGGGAAATGAATTTAAAGATTATATGATTTTGATTAAGATCCCAAAACCCCTGAGTATGACATGTTCAGGAATGATCTTGATAGATGAGTCAGGATTCAGTTTTAGAGTATTCAGGATGATATCTGCAAAATGTATAGTCAGCAGATATAGAAACAGGTTAGTTTCTGAAGACTCAGTAAGAAACTAAAGATACTGAAGACTCAGTAGGATACTGAGAAACCCAAGGCTCGAGAAAAACCGGCGGCTCAGAGAAATCAAGACTCAGAGAACTCAAGACTCGAGAACTCAAGACTCAAGACTCGAGAAATATCAAGACTCAAGAATATATCAATGCTCAAGATATCCCGAATGTTCCGAGGCACCAAGCCGAGGAATATAGCCGCTGGAATCCAAATGACGTGGACCAACGAGAGGAAGACAACCACCTGAAAAAAGTCGCAGAACTTACAAAGAATAGTATGGATTTGAATGTGATTCTCCAACGGTAAATATTCAAATCCACACTATAAATACAAAGTTCTTCCTTCATTATCGATTGTGGGAGAGAGTGGAAGTCACGAAGAAGATAGCAACGATGCTACAGAATCAAAGAGAGTTAAGCTTTCCCACCCTAGAACACAAGTCTGTAGATATACAAATATATTCATAGAGTGTTCTAGAACCCAACCTAAGCAACCCACGATGTATCATAAGCTTAGAGAGATTTTCCCAACCTTAGCATTGAGGCTAAAATCATTGTAAGGGAAAATCTCACCATAGTTGGAGACAACACCAAACCCAAACCCAGTGGTGAAGTGAGGTAGTTGTTAGGCAAACCCGAGTGAGGGTGATAAGTCCCGTTGGAGTGTGAACTCGTTAAACATCTGTAGGCGATCCCGAGTGAGGGTGATAAGTCCCGAAGGAGTGTGAACTCGTTAAACATCTAAGAGTTTGAGTTAGTAAACTACGGAGGTAGTCAGAAAGCTCAGGGTCGGGTTGAGTAAGTAAACTACGTGGAGTAGTCAGAAAGCTCAGGGCCGAGTTGAGTAAGTAAACTACACGAGGTAGTCAGAAAGCTCGAAGTTGATAAGAATTTCCCTAGAGAGGGAGAGTGGATGTAGGACTGGTTGTCCGAACCACTATATATTGCTGTGTTGTTTACTGCTTTATGTTTATACTTGTCATATGCATCTAGCTATAAGCAAAACACAACACATGAGCTCAAAAGTTTAATAAAAATTGGAAACACTCCTCCTCGCTTTTTTTATATGCACCCAAATCAAACGTTTTTGCTTCCGCAGACGCCAAAAAATAGGTTTTTCCCACCGACCAACAAGTGGTATCAGAGCGAGTGCTCAAAAGATTACTTCTTCAATGTAAATCGCCTGAAAGGGATCTATTTTTAAAACCTATCTTCGATCCGATACCAACAAGTGGTATCAAGGAAATGTAAAGTTTTACACAACAATGGAATAATAGAACTTTTCATTGATAAAGACCAAGGTCGTTTACATTACAAGTTACAAATACAAGAGAACCCGGAGGTCAATACATAACTCTATACCCTAAACCCTCAAGCCATAACCCTAAACCTTCATCCAAACCCAAACCCGATCTATGGGGTGGTGATTAAGAGGAGGAGCGAGAGATTTTAAGATCTCATGCTCTCATTTTCCCCACTTAACAGGGTGAGGGAGGCTTGAAAGGTAATCCTATGCCACAAACTGATGGACTCTCCAATGGAGTGAGAGCGGCCTTGATAGGATTTTTTAAGCCAGAGAGCCCTAAGAAAAGGTCAAGGGCTCTCCAACATTAAATGGTGAGTTTGATATAGGAAGATCACCGTTGTCCGATCAAGTTCGCATATCAAACTCACGCTCATTTTCGACCGAGTCTCAAGAATCTTTGATTACGCCATCCGTAAAGACACACAAGTCGATACGATTAGGAGAAGTGTCTTCTCGGGCCATGCATAGAGATCCGCCACCCCGATGGTAGAGAAGCTTAGCAACGATTGTATGAGAAAATCTTTGATGACGACGAGAACCGCAAAAAGGGACACACAGGGTTGATTTGAGAAGATGAAATCATGGAAAAGGGGGTAAAAGTGTTTGCCGGAAATCTCACCGGAAACAAGGGTTCACCAGGATACATGATTCTACAAAGAAGATAAGTATGGTGAATGAGTTATGTTGTGTAAAATATTGGTCCAATTTATAGAGGCCAAGAAGGGTGCAGATGCAAATTTGAGTTCTCAAAGCCTTTTTAGAAAAATTTGATCACAAGGACAAATAGAAATCACGCTGATCGATAATTGAAAAGTTACGGCGGATTGACATATCGAGAGTGTCGACGATATTCACGCATGTCAAATCGCACCAACTTAGGGAATAGAAGCTACTATTCTAGACTAAGTTTTTGGCAAAGAATACTTTCCAAGAATTAGCTTAATCGAGGAGAATCAGACAAGTCAACAAAAAATCGAAAGTACATACAAAGTCGATCAAATGAAGAAAATCACCGAGCTTGAAAGCTTCACCAAATCGATATATATCGGTCTATATCACTTGAAAGGGAACTTCAACTTGAGGGGAAACTCACTAATCAAAAGTAAATGGTCAAGATCGACGCGGGTCGCAGACAAGACCGACGAGATCAAATGAAAGAAGTTGAGTCCAACCGATGAGCCAGGCAAATCGAAGAAGAAAAGCTAAAGCCAAAGAAATCGAAGAGAAGGTTGCAAATCGGAAGATGAGCAAAAGAGATCGATCAAGATCGACGTGATCGAGATCGATATGATAATGAGCGATGAAGATCGACGAGATCGACGTGATCAAGATCGATATGATAAAACCCGATATGCTAACCCCGATATAATGACCTAATGCTATGTTGATCTAAAGATGTGTTGATTTGATTAGTCAAGCTTAATCGATCGCAAAAAGAAGAAATCGATAGCTTGGGTAAAGTGATCCGAGACTCAAAGAAGTAAAGTAAAACTGAGATTCAGTATAGGTCAAAAGACCTGAGGGTCAAGATGTCTGAAGTCAGAAGAAACTGAACTCAGTCAACATGAGTGTCAATATACCTGATCAGACAAAGTCCATTGAAGAAGAATGAGGAGCCGAAATAAGACGTAAGATCAAGACCAAAACCAAGACTTGTAATTCTTTATGTTTTTTTTGTCTTTATTTATTTGATAAGTTCATTGTAATCTGTAAACTGATAACATACGTTCAATGAAACCTTTATCTTTATGCTCAAAGATAATACCTCATTATCTTTTTTTTTCATGTCTTTTATGTTGATATTCCTGATTGAATGTCTCTGATCTGATTGTATGCTCATATAAAGGGGAAACTATATGATGCTATGAGAGAAATTGCTTAAGTATTTAGTAATGATCTATTTAGGAAAGATTCATTACTGAAGAAATCTGTTGAATGATTTAAATTGATTAGAGTTACCATTCTTGTAATAGGAAAAACTGAAACCTGAGTATAGGTTATATGTTTGTAACAAGATAGGTTTTGGCATCATCAAAAAGGGGGAAATTGTTGGGAAATGAATTTAAAGATTATATGATTTTGATTAAGATCCCAAAACCCCTGAGTATGACATGTTCAGGAATGATCTTGATAGATGAGTCAGGATTCAGTTTTAGAGTATTCAGGATGATATCTGCAAAATGTATAGTCGCAGATATAGAAACAAAAGTTAGTTTCAAGACTCAAGAAGAAACCAAGATATCAAGACTCAAGAGATACCGAGAAACCAAGGCTCGTAGAGAAAAACCTCAAGGCTCAGAGAAATCAAGACTCGAGAACTCAAGACTCGTGAGAGAAATATCAAGACTCAAGAATATACCAATGCTCAAGATATCCTCAATGTTCCGAGGCAATCAAGCCGAGGAATATAGCCGTTGGAATCCAAATGACGTGGACTAACGAGAGGAAGACAACCAAATTTCGAAAAAGTCATAAACTTATAAAGAATAGTATGGATTTGAATGTGATTCTCTCCAATCGGTAATATTCAAATCCACACTATAAATACAAAGTTCTTCCTTCATTATCTGTGTGGGAGAGAGGGAAGTGCGAAGAAGATAGCAACGATGCTACGTAATCAAAGAGAGTTAAGCTTTTCCCACCCTAGAACACAAGTCCTCAGAGATATACAAATATATTCAAAGAGTGTTCTAGAACCCAACCTAAGCAACCCACGATGTATCATAAGCTTAGAGATTTTCCCAACCTTGCATTGAGGCTAAAATCATTGTAAGGGAAAATCTCACCATAGTTGGAGACAACACCAAACCCAAACCCAAAGGGTGAAGTGAGGTAGTTGTTAGGCAAACCCGAGTGAGGGTGATAAGTCCTGTTGAGTGTGAACTCGTTAAGCATCCAGAGGCGATCCCGAAAGAAGGGTGATAAGTCCCGAAGAGTGTGAACTCGTTAAACATCTAAGAGTTTGAGTTAGTAAACCACGGAGGTAGTCGAAAGCTCGTGGTCGGGTTGAGTAAGTAAACTACGTGGAGTAGTCAGAAAGCTCAGGGCCGAGTTGAGTAAGTAAACTACACGAGGTAGTCAGAAAGCTCAGAAGTTGATAAGGAATTTCCCTAGAGAGGGAGAGTGGATGTAGGACTGGTTGTCCGAACCACTATATATTGCTGTGTTGTTTACTGCTTTATGTTTATACTTGTCATATGCATCTAGCTAAAAGCAAAACACAACACATGAGCTCAAAAGTTTAATAAAAATTGGAAACACTCTGCCCTCGCCCCTGTTTTATATGCACCCAAATCAAACGTTTTTGCTTCCAAGACGCTAAGAAAATAGGTTTTCCCAATCGACCAACAGTTAGTGGTTAAGAAGAAAGGATTTAATAATCGATGTTGTAACCAATGTTGTAAAATCGGTGGCAACATCAACAATCTCTCCCATTCGATCTTTCTGCTACAACACACCTGAAATACCAAATACATCAGGTACTGTGCATGATAGAGCTCATAATCATATCAGCTGCACTACTAAGTGTCAAACCATTTTGTAGCTATCAAGAATTGAATCATCATCAAACAATTTTATTTGTTTGAAAAACTTCAGTCTGCAGAAAACTCGTCAAAGTGTAATGTAAAACATATCAGAGCATATGTGTATTACATTGAAACTCATCAGAGCTAGATGTAAGAACATAGCAGACCAAAAAGAAAAATGGCACAAGTACAACATGTACCAATCCTTATACCTGCAGACAAAGTAGAACATATATTACTTGAACATATTTCCACCAATCATCAAGGTTAGACTATCAGAGCAATGAAAACAAGGATATCAGAGCTAGGATATAAGACATCTTAACCTAAAACATCAGAATATCAACATCAGACCATACTAATCATCAATATTCAAAAAGCAGAAAATCAGAGCAAGTCATGATACTCAGAACATAAACAAGTAAACCTATCAACTATTTGTTCAAAAAATACATACCAAATGAACAGAGTTTAGGAAATAAACTTGTAAAAATAAGATCAAATGAATATGAAGGATAAACAAAAGAGAGTGGAGGTGATGAAACTGATACATCAGATGCAGCATCAACAATGCCTGCACATGCTCCCCCCTCACTTTGTTCTCGCCCCCCATTCTTCATGATCTAAAAACAAACTCCCCCATTCAACCATCATGGGAGATCACCATAGACTTCCTCTATGATATCATCAATATCAGCTACTTCATCATCAGCAGCCTGTTCAACATGTACAACCTGAGGATCTGGCTCATTCTCTTCATGCACATCACCTGGAACAACCTCAGGGACATCTTCAGTAGTAGGAATTTCAGAGGAAGGGTTTGAAGGCCTGTTTGGTGAGGTGTTTTTGATTTCCAAATTATTATGCTATATATATATCAAAAGTGTTAGTGACAAAATAGAATTAAAAATCAATTCCAACTAATACTTTATAACAAAACCCAAGAATACCTTTAACACTTGCTCAAACTTTTGTACGCTTTTAAACTCAAAAACAAGTTTTCAAAGATACAAAACAACACTCACTCGAACCCTTAAATAGAATCAAATCTTCATGTTACAAGCCATGATCCCAATAAAGTGAATGTTCTAGAAATGGAGATCATGGGGTGCAATGTGATGAAACCATCACTCCCACTACTTCCATTATCTAAACATACACGATCTCTACGCTATTTTCACTAAAACAAAATGCCCGAAAAAGAATAAAACAATGTACAAACTGAAATTAAATAAAGTGTGGTCAATTTTTGTATTAAAAAGTCAATTTAATCAAAAAGTCACAATTTAAATAATCATCCAAGTAAAATCCAGTCGAATCAAGTCAATGCTGCAATCAAGAACGACACACACACACTTCAACATTCATTTTGCCTATTTTTACACGTACCAATGTTGCTTTTTTTATCTTTTCTTTTTTTTTTATACACTTAACTCATATTGATCCACCTTTTGAAAAGAGAACATCGTAGTAGCGAACTCAGGCCCCATAGTTACTCGGTGGATTATGAGAAAATTGATGTTATATCAACCACCTTTTGAAAAGAAGACATCGTAGTAGCGAACTCCGTGCGGCTCATAGTTACTCAAAGGAGAGATTACATCCAATGTGTGTATAATTTCTTTTCTTCTTGTGCATTTAAGAAGTGTGTGTCCAGATAGAATCACAATGACTTGACTCAATAAGAAATTTTACTTAGAATCTCATTCAAAACATGATAATCGATCAAATCAACCAAGTGCTACAAAAATCAAACCTGGTGTTGCTTCAAATGTTGTAACATTTGTTGCAACATCCACCCTACAGAAACCAAGAAATTTCCTCAGAAAAGAAAACCTCTCATAATCAAGGGCTTTAGTAAAAATATCAGCAAGTTGATTATCAGTGGGAACATACTCTAACTTCACAATTTCCTTTTCTACAAGGTCTCTTATGAAATGATGTCTTATACTTATGTGCTTGGTGAGAGAATGTTGTACTAGGTTTTTAGAAATGTTAATAGTACTAGTATTATCACAAAACACAAATGTAATATCATTCTCAAGTCCATAGTCATCAAACATCTTTTTCAACCATAAAAGTTGTGTACAACAACCCGCCAAAGAAGAATATACTCGCAGATCTGCAAAGAGATTGTGAAACACAATTTTGTTTCTACTATACCGTAAAAATCAAGTTGTTACCCATGTAATAGAAACCACCACTTGTGCTTTTCCTATCATCAATGTCTCCAAATTTCAATCAAAGATCACTATATCCAATCAAGACAATCGCTTGTGTCCTTTGTATACCATATACCAAGATCTCATTGTTCCAAAGAACATATCCGATAATCCTCTTCACAACATGCATGTGAGATTCCTTTGGATTAGCTTGGTACCTAGCACAAACACAAACACTATACATAATGTCAAGCCTACTAGAGGTGAGATATAGAAGACTACCTATCATGGATTCAGACAAAGGTGTGATCAACATCTTGATCAAGATCGCCTTTTGTTCAACTTCCGAAAGTTGATCCCATAGGTGTTTTCATATGCTTCAATTCTCAAGACCAAATCTCTTAACTGTGTTCTTAGCATATTTGCTTTGGCAAATGAAGATTCCATAATCTTTTTGCTTGATCTGCAGACCTAAAAAGTAATTCAAGTCTCCAACCATGCTCATCTCAAATGTAGATGACATTGCCTCAATAAATTCATTCAGCATCTTGTCTGATGTTGCTCCAAATACTATGTCATCAACATATATTTGTGCAATCGTCAACCTGTTTAATAAACAAATTCATGTCTGCTTCTCCTCTAACAAAACCAAACTGCAAAAGAAAGTCAGTCAATCTGTCTTACCAAGCTCTAGGAGCTTGTTTCAAGCCATACAATGTTTTCTTAAGCTTATAAACATGATCAGGATAGTGAGGATCTTCAAATCCTAAGGGTTGTTCAACATAAGTCTCTTCAACAAGTATACCATTAAAAAATGCAGCCTTTACATCCATTTGATGCAATTTGATATTGATAAAACATGCAATAGCTAACAACAATCTAATAGATTCAATCCGAGCTACAGGTGCAAATGTTTCATCAAAATCAATACCCTCAACTTGAGTGTATCCTTGGGCAACCAATCTAGCCTTATTCCTTACTATGTTTCCAGACTCATCAGTTTTGTTCTTAAAAATCCACTTGGTTCCAATGACATTAGTGTTACCAGGTCTTGGAACTAGTGTCCAAACATCATTTCTTTCAAACTGATTAAGTTCTTCATGCATAGCATTTATCCAATTTTCATCATTTAAGGCTTCTTTGACATTTTTAGGCTCAATCACAAAATGACAACATTCAGAATTAACCATCTTGCATATAGAAGACGTCCTAACAGATCTCACCACATCTTTTGAGCTTACCATTCTTCTGGTTTGTACTCTAACAGAAGAATCACCAATGATTTGGTTTGAAGGATGGATTTTCATGATTCTGGAAGCAGGTACCTTGTCATGAGTGTATTGAGTATTGCTTTCTGAACTTTCTATTTTTGGATTTTCAGAGAATGTTGTCCCGTATGTCGTGGGCATTAGGTGTAACATCCTTTGAATTTCCGCACTTTTCGCCCAAAGCAGAAATCTCAATATGCTCAGACACATCTTCTTTAGTACCTTTTCCTGCTATGTTAGTTGTATCATCAAAAACAACATTCACAGATTCTTGAACAGTGTTTAACCTAAGGTTGAAAATTTTATAGGATTTACTATTTCTAGAATAGCCTAAGAAAAAACCTTTGTCACTTTTAGAGTCAAACTTTCGAAGTTGATCTTTATCATTCAGAATATAACACACACAACCAAACACATGAAAGTATTTCAGATTTGGTTTCTTGTTGTTCAGAATCTCATAAGTTGTTTTTGAACTTTTTGGTCTCATAAAAACTCTGTTAATAATATGGCATGCAAAGGTTTAATGCTTCAAATTTCAAAAACCTTTTAGAAAGATGTTTAGCTTTCAACATTACCCTAGCCATTTCTTGAAGAGTTCTATTCTTCCTTTCAGCTATTCCATTTTGTTGTGGAGTTTTAGAAGAAGAAAACTCATGCATTATACCCTTCTTTTCTCAGAAATAAGAAAATAAGTTATTTTAAAATTCCCTACCATGATCTGACCTAATCTTACTCACTTTTAAGTTGTATACAGTTTTAAACTTTTTATACAAAACCTTAAAAGCAGCAAAAGTTTCAGATTTTTTTTCAAAACTCAATCCGTATATATCTAGAGAAATCATCTACCACAACCAATGAATACCTTTTACCTCCAAGACTTTCTGCTTCCATAAGACCCATAAGATCCATATGTAGCAAACCAAAACATCGTGGTTGTCGAACAATGTGACAACATCTTGTGTGACACTTTGACCGCTTTTTTCCTTTTCGACAAGAACCACAAATCATGGTTTCTCCAATATTCAAATTTTTGGTAAACCTCTTACAAAGACCAATCTTCACAAGTTTCGGATATTCCTCGAGTTAACATGTCCAAGTTTTTGATGCCATAAAACTTCTTCAGCATTATTGACAAGATTACAAATATTGTTAGTTCCAAAAAGATAACAATTATCAATTGACTTATTACTAGTCATAAGACACTCATATTCATTATTCAGAACATAACAAGAATTCTTATCAAACTAGACATGCAAATTTTGTCATCACATAGTTGACTTATACTAATCAAATTAGCAAGCAAACCTTCAACATGTAAGACATTAGATGCTTTTAGGAAATCCTTCAACATTGAGAGTACATTTCCCAACAATTTTTCCTTTGAACCACCACCATAAGTGACATTTCTCCATCAAATTTCTCATAATCGACAGAAATTCACTTGACCAATCATGTGCCTAGAACAACCACTATCAAAGTACCATAAACCGTGCACACATGCTTTCGATATGTATACACAACATTACAAGTCACATCTCTGCTTTCTCGACACATTCAGGGCTTTTAGTGCATTGTGACTCGTAAACTTCAAATTTTGTAACACCTTTTATGCCCTCTTTCAATTTATCACAATATGGACGAATATGACCATGACCAAAACAATAGTGACACACAAACTTCTTTTTCTTCTTCTTAATGTGAGCTTTTGTTTCCACTGGAGTTTTGACATTTATCTTTTCTCCAGCTTTAACTAATTTCACAGATTTAAAGCTTTTAGAAGTAGTTTCATAACCAAGACCAATAGTATCAGATTTACCAACCATCAAAGCATCTTTCAACATTTTTGTTCCTTTGGCATATTTCTTAAAACACAAAGTTGAACTTTTTAATTCTTCCTTTAGTTTAGAAATTTCCAATTCCTTTCTTGTGAAGACAACTTCAAGTTTGGTTAGTGAGTCTCTCAAATCATCATTTTCCTTAGTCATAGACTTTAGAATCTGATTTTGAGATTCCCATTTATCAAACAAATCTTTACAACCTGATCCACATGATTCACTATTCACAAAGCAGATGTTCCGCTATCATCAATTAAACCATTAAAACAAATTCATCAATGTTACTCGTATGTGGTAACATCCTGCTTCAACATCGTAATCGTAATAGTCCAGATCATCATCTAAGGAATCATCATAATCTATTCTAGCATAGAATGCACATTCTTCTTTTTTTTTCTTCATGCTCTTCATCGATTCATCAATTAAAGTAGCATTGAAGTTCAATTTCGCTTTTAAGCAAGGTATTAGCACATTCATTCACATAATGACCATACCCATGACATGCATTACATTGAATGCATTTTCTATACTCATGGTCAACTTTGTCATACATGCCTTTTGATTCCATTACCAATTTGCCTTTGGTTGAACGCATTACCTTTTTTTTTTCAAAGGTTTGTGGAGAGTTATTGATCCGAATCTTTGGTTGAATGTTGCCTTTGAACTTGCTATTCCTCTTTTTTTCATAAGAGCTTTGAATTGCCTTTGTCATAAAAGCAATGTACTTTCGGGTTGGAACATATGTCATCAACATCATCCTTTGAATCACCTTTCAAATACAATAGGCACTTGCTCAACATTTGAAGATGTTTCACCTTTTGAACACCACTTTCTTTGCATCACCTTTGTCATCCTTCTCGCTTGTATTCATCTCATATGCACGTAGGATGTTGATCACCATTTTGACTTAGTGTATTCAGATCCCTTGCCTCTTCAATCGCACAAATCTTTCCATCGAAGCGCTTTAGGTACAAAAAAGACGAAAATCTTATGAACTAATCTCAGATTGGAGATGGATCTCCAAGAGATTGAGCTTCATTTGCAATTTTAGTGACTCGCTCATAGTAAGAAGAAATTGTTTCATCCTCCTTCATCTTCAAGTTCTCGAACTTTATCCCAAGCATTCAAGTCCGGACCTTCAACACTATCCGAACCTTCATTGTGCTTCTGCAATCTATCCCAAGCTTTTTTTGAAGAAACACATGTTGATATGATCTTGAACATGGTCATATCAACTCGATGTGAATATTGCATTCAAAGCTTTAGAATTATAGCTAGCAAACAGTACTTTCATCATTAGTCCAATCCAAATAAGGCTTGATCAGAATCTCTCCTTCTTCATCTCAGCAGATTCTTAAGAGGTGTCCATCCCGAAAAGTATACTTCTCCAAGCATGTTCATCAATTGACTTGATGTACATCCTCATCTTTGGTTTCCAATACGCATAGTTTGTACCATCAAGAATTGGTGGTCTAGAACTTTGTGGAGTAAGTGGATATTCCATTGCATAACAAAAACAAACACACTTGACACAGATCTAACTTATTAAAAATAAAGTTTTGGCTCTAGTGCCAACTAAAAGTGTGTTTTACGGGGTTGTGTTTAGTAAAATCAGAGTAATGTTACACTGAATGTTGTAACACTCAAAGTAACATTCAAAAGACAGAAACAACTGAAGTCTCAGAAACACAACACACTAATTTTAATAAGACTTTACACAATCTATATCAATATAGATTGTGAAGCCCTATGGCCAAAATCACTATTTATCAAAATAATGAATACAAAGAGGTTCATAAATCGATCCTCTTGAAACAAGATCAAGCATATGAGCCAAAGGTGATCTATTCTAAGAACAAATCTAAAGACCAACTCGAGGTATTGTAAACCCCGCAATTACTCTCTAATGGTAAAAACAAAACCCACAACAACGAATTCTATCACTGATGCACTCACGCACTCTACAATTTGATGCTCTACAGTTGTTGCTTCGACTAAATGGCACACGATATATAACAATATTCGACAATTGATGTGAACACCAATATCTTATATTTATAGACTTCGTGTATGCCTTACTAGAGCCTCCTTGAAGGATCTAGAAACTCTTCAATCCACTCTTCCATGATCTTTGTAACTGTCACTTAGTGGGTCTTTTGATCTCCTAAAAAATGTACCAGATGATCTAGTCCATTCTACTCAATTCTTGAAGCTTGTGGAACCTTCCGAATCTTGCGTAACAACCTAAATCGTCAACCCGCAAAATAACAACATCAAAGACAAGATTGAACATAGAAGTGTTAATGGTTAAGAAGAAAGGATTTAACATCGATGTTGTAACCAATGTTGTAAACATCGGTGGCAACATCAACATTTCAACTTTACTTTTGTTCTTATTTTTGCGCCCCTCCGAGCCAAAGAGACTTTTGTTGCGTGTTTGTGAACTTTCCGCCTGTCGCTACAAATATCTTCAATAAAAATGCCGCCCATCATCGGGTGTCTCTACCGCCGGGCCTCAAGATATGCAAAGACTCTATTCGGGATGTGCCCCGATGTTGGTCCCTGGACAACCATCATGCCGCCTCTTCGAATAGCAAGGAGAACAATCTCTATACCATCCTGGTCTATTCTCAGAAGGCGGTACGTTCCTCGAGCGGTTCATCGAGCAAAATGACCTGGATCTAGAGATTTCCTGCACGGCCCTTGATAAGGAGAAGAAGAAGTTGGCCGAGGCGCTATGACTCATTTCCTGATGGAGTCCGATCCAAGGTCGCCAGAGCGGGCGTCGAGTCAGGTTTTACAGGCAGGGACGTGACCGCCAAATGTCATGCTGAGATCGACTCGCATCGCTAGGAGTTGGTGACTTTGTGAGGCCGGGTTGATGAAGCTCGGGTCGGCGAACTTGAGCTACAGATGTCCAAGGAGGCCTCTTCCCCATCGATGATGCCACACCTGGGAGTCTTCTCGCATCGTTTACGCGGATGTTCTCGCTTTGATTCCGTCGCGGATCCCTCCACCGATGCTTTGGTGCTTGTCGAGGATTTCAAGGCTTTTGTTGCCGACTGCCTGCCAGAGGTCGACGTGGTGTTACCCGTGGCGGACTTGGCTAATTTTGGCATTGATCTATTCTTCGCCTCCTCGGTTATAGCCGACGAAAGCAAGGGCGAGGTTTTAATCTTTGGGGGCTCTTCCGGGAGGCGCCTGTCGTCTTGTCGCGATGCCAATGCCCCCGACCGAGGTGACAAACTGTGGCAGTACAACGGCGGATGCTCTGAGCGGAGAGGTTCCTGGAGGCGAGGCACGGGTGGATGACCGTGTCGCGGGAGAGAGGGATGGGTTCCGCGACGGCGCTTATCGCTTCCTGCTTATGTGGGTTGTCGGGTGATCCTTCTTTTTGAGTTTTCATTTTTTTTATGTTTTATGGCTACCTTCGGGTGAGAACTTGTAGGTGGCTTTATGGGCCCTTTTTTTTGTACTTGGCCTTCTTTTTTTGATGAATGGAATGTTTACTTTTTTCATGTCTCTCGCTTGTGTATTTGTGTATTAGTTTTTATTTTGCTTATGAATGGTTGATCACAAGAACTCGGACATACACCGTGACTATGGGTCTTGCCTATGTCCTAATCGTTGTTTGAATATGGTGCGATGTGTTAGACAATGTTTTGTTGGTCCCGGTAAAACGAAGTCTTACACGCAGATGGGGAAATACACGGTTCAAGTTCGTTTTTTTAAAACTTTTTCATCGAGGTCGATTGGGTCGTTATCCTCGATGAGTTGGTCCTAAGAAGCACGACGCTTCCGAGTCAAAGTCTACCGAGACAAAGATCCTGAAGTCGCTTTAAAAAAACCTCGATAATCCCAATCGAGTCCTCGAAGTTTCAGAGATCCTCGAGTTGCTTGGATCGATAATCAACTTATCGAACCCTCGTAAGAGTAAGTTCATTGGTAACTATCTGTTCTAGCTACTCGATGCGTAATGGTTGGCCCTTAGTTTATACTCGCTTTTAAGCTTTTGTCAAAAACCTTCCTTTAATGGAATAAAGTGGTTAGGTCGTGATTCAATTATATGCAACTTCCAAATGATTGATTCAAACCGAAATATCGAAAATATGCTTTCGAATATATGCAATAATGCAAAAGCAAAACGTAAAGCAAAGAACACAAAGAATTTATAGTGGTTCGTAGACTCAAGCTCCTACGCCCCTCTCTCCGATCTCTTCGTAGAAATTCACTAATCACTTCCTTGAACTTTCTCGACTACCTCGCAGAAGTTTACTTTACTCAACTCGCCCCGAAGCTTCGACTACTCCACGTGAGTTTACTTTACTCAACCCGACCTTGAGCTTTCTCGACTACCTCCGTAGTTTACTTACTCAAACACAAACAAGCTTTCGACCACCTCTCAGAGCTTACTAACTTCACCTCTAGAGCTTTCTCGACTACTCAGAGGTTTACTTTACTCTTTATAACTCCAATCTCACCAACAATCACACTCAAACTACCTTCTAAAGGGTTTGGGGTTTCTTGGTTGGTTTCAACTAGATGAGATATCCTTTACAATAAAGAACAATGCAAAGGCTAGGATATCTCGACTAAGCTTTTGATATATCTTATCAAGCTAGACTTAGTTTAATGAGCTCTCTTCAATATAAAGCACTTGGGAAATTTCGGTTTTCGAAAGTGCTTCAACTTGCAATAATAAGTTTGAGCTCTTGAGTTGCTTACAAATTTCCCCGTAACCTTTCAATGTAGAATGTCACAAGTATTTATAGGCATACACCAAGGTCACTTTGAAAACTATCCGCTGGAGAGATAGCCGAGAGTTTTCTCTATGGTGTGTGAAATGGCTATATTTAGGGTTTGACACTTCCTAACACGTTTTAGGCAATAACCTTTCATGTAGCCGGTCTTCACTTTTTTTGTACCGAACTTAGTACTTCCGACATCTTTTTTAAATGACCACATTTTTATCGATTGTCGATATGGCATGCGGTCCCATTCTTCTGGACTTTTGTCTCCAAAGTTAAAGGTAGACAACTTCAATGGCTCTTTTGGTTACAATCTCTGTTTATATAACCTTAACAACACTTTGTCTTAGTTCCTTTTGTCCTGCATTTGAATGTCTTGGGGCAATATCTAACTTTCTAAGGAATCGCCATCTTCTCATTATTGCATCCTTCAGATAGAGATATGTTCAAAGTGCCTCTAACATTCAGTTTATAATCGAGCATTCAAGACATTAAATGAAGTCTTTTAGTAATTATTGTGCCTTCATATTCTTGATCTTGATTCTTGACTTACGTCTCTCGAGTCTTCTGAGTCTTCCGAGTCTTCCAGGGTCTCTCGAGTCTTCGTAGTCTTCATATGTATAACGACCGATATATCAATCTTCTTCTTTGAGTCTTGATTTCCTCGATTTACATCGAAGCCTTGATATCTCGGGCCATAATGAAGTCTTTAGTTTTTTTGTTTCATATCGAAACTTCGTAAACTTCAGCTTATATCGAAACTTCGGCTTCTTCAAAACTTATCGAGTTCTTCGTAATCTTCGATCCTATCCTCGATCTATATCGCCGACTATACATTTTGTGGATAACATCCCTAATACTCTAAAAACCTAATCCTCGACTAAACTATCAAGATTATTCTCAACATGTCATACTCACGGGTTTTGGGATCTAATCAAAATCATATCTTTATTAAATTCATCTCCCAACAATTTCCCCTTTTTGATGATGCCAAAACCTATCTTGTTACAAAACATACAACCTAAACTCGTGTTTCAGCTTTATCCTATTACAAGATTGGTTTATTTTCAACAATTTCCCACTTAAACATACAATAATTTCCAATTCAGAGACAATCATTCAGCATATCAAAATTTTTAAAATACATGTAAATAAGATAATGAGATATTATCTTTTGAGCATAAATGATAAATTTTCATTGATGATAGGTAGATCAAGCACAAAAGTTACAATGAAACTTTATCCGAACAAAATCAAAAGACAAAAATATAAAAGATTACATAAATCTTCCGAGTCTTCATCTTCGAAGTCTTCATTCTGCTTTTTCACTGCTCTTCAATTCGGGTTATTCACCGCTTTTCAACCTCATCAAATAGGACTACAAGGTCGAACATTCCGTAATATCTCTTCTTCAACAGCATCTCTTTTCTTTGATGATATCCAGATCGTTCGCCGTCTAACCGAAAGCAAAGATATCGAGATATTTCGAGAAATGGCTTTCATTAACACAACCATTCTCCAAATTGGAGGAGGGTACACATATGGACCAGGGGAGGTTATCCGCACTTTTGCTTCATCCGCAAGATTTATCCAACTCAAGGTACTTCGGATAGAAGGTCGAGATAATCAATGATAGCCTCATTCGACCGAGCTCTGCCTCTCCACCCTCCGAAAGCACATCATAGTAGAACCGTATGTTCTTCTTGATTTCTTCCCACGATCGTTGAACCGATAGGCATCCACTTGTTAACGCGCGCCATTTCGTGGCTTTAGTGCTCCTCTCGCTGTTTTAAACCTTCGAACCCACTCCTTTTTTCGCTTCTTCTTCAAATTCTTCTTCGATCACCGGTACACCGTAAATGTATGCAGAATTTTTGCTTTGTTCAACTGGAGTGTTTTTAGAGTGCTTCTAGTATTGAAGACTTTCTTCTTGGGCTCGGACTCGTAATCTTCAAGATCAATATCAACTTTTTCCGGATCGCTTAGAAGTCTTTTTGCTTTTGCTCTCGTGCTCTTCTATCACCATGGCCTTCCTCTTGATGGGCAATTCAAGACCGGCCCCGCTTGTTCCAATCCTTCCTCTACCACCCGTTTCTCCATAGCAACTTCCCGCATTGTTTCCTCTCAAACCTCGAGTGTAGATTGGCTTCTCCACCTTCTTGAATTTCAGTTTCTCAAAGGCTTTCAATATCCTTCATGGCTTCGCAAGTATCTTCTTCTTAGCATTTTTAACAACCTTGCCCTTCGTGAGTATGCTCCAATAATTGCCTCGAGATCACCTCGTGTCTTTCCCCCTCTTGAACCATACCGCGTAAGTCCGAGAGTGTCAGGTCCATATGATATTGCTCTTTGTCGACACCAAGACCTCCCCGCCATCCGATCTTGCTCCTCCTCGAGCCGCCTAAGGTGGTCCTTTTTTTCCACGAGAATTCTTCGCATAAATGTGCAAATTGACTTGAGAGAGCTTCCTTGAACATGTTCGGTTATCTTGGTCATGAGCATTGAGCTCATTTCCTCAACAAATAGTTTTCACTAAATCTCATTCCTCTCAACCAACTTTGCTTCAAGAATTTTTGTCTCCGCTTCCCCGATGCTTTTTGCTTCAAATCGCATTCAAAGTTCAAATTTGACCCCCTCCACCTTGTCTTCAATCTTTGCTTTCATGGAGGTCAATTTTTCCGGAAAGAGTATCCCGAAGAAAGACCAGCTTCAAGAACTCAACTTCAATCTTTCCGAGATTGGTCAGCAAAACTCCTTCAATCTGAAAGCAATTTTGGTCAAGATTGCTCAACCTTCTCCAATTTTCTCCATCACCGGGTGAGATCAATCTCGGAGCATTACCGACCACAGGCCTCCCGAAGTGGTTGTTCATCCCGAGTCTCACCAACTCCGAGCTTTAGCTTGAACTGGCTTCACCCCGAGCTGGTGTCCACCGAGCCTCAACAGATATCAAACATTACAGATTAAAGGTAGAACTTCAAGAACCCCGCATAATTATTAATTGTGCAAAAGTTACCAAGGCTAACTTCACCGAGGATGTTCGAACAAAGCTGACAAACATCACTTGAGTCTTTCTCCTTCGAGATCGACCTCATCATCCCCTCATTGGTCCCCATCCCGAGATTTGTCAATGGAGCTCTCTAGGCACCAACTTCAAAGATTTCCACCACCTTCCTCTTCACAAGCTCATCAAAATCCGAGATTTTCATCCTGAGCTTGATTTTTTCAACCTTGAGAATTCAAAGAGAAACGCCGTCTTTCGCTCCACCAGCTTCCTCTCTCAATGAAGCAATATTTAGCATCTCGAAGAGTCCGGGTGAGGATGTAGACTGCTGACCTCAATCAAGAAGATGTCTTGGAGGTCGTAATGAGCTCACCAGTAGAAGCGGCCAAGAATGAACCGTCTTCGCTTCGCCATTCGGGCTTCTTTCAAATTTTCTCCTTTCTTGAGCATTGGGCTCAGTTCAAAGTGGAAGGGTCAATCAACAACTCACTCAGAGTTTTTCAAAGTTCATCGGCTCGAGGCTCAAGAAATTCCGAGGTTTGGACAGCAAATTCTCACCGATATGACTTGGTTCTCAGGTCCGAGCGGGCGCTTCTCTCAGCTGAATATTCGCTGAACTCGAAACCGAGCGGGTATATCTCACAGAATTGAAAGCATCTTCGCGTCCGAGCCAAGATATCCTCGAGGGAATCAACTTTCTCGAGGTCCGAGGTCCTGGAAAATTTCCCGAGAAAAATTGTCTTCGAGCTCAAAACAAGTTTCAAGAACCCTCGTAGAAGACTTGCTCCTCGGGCTGATCATGCGCCTTTGAGATAGCCGAGCCAAAACATGTAATGGCGATTTCTCGCGCTTTGGCTCTCAGTGTCAATCTCCTCGCCTCACTTTCTCATCTTCATCAAGGAGAACCACCATCCTTTTAAGCTTTTGGAGCAAGGGTTTTCGCTTCTTCAATTTCTCACCGCCTTCCTTCGCTTCCAACAACACTTTCCCCCTTGTTTGTTGGGTTTCCTTTTTCAAAGAAATTCTAAATCGGTGATTCCACTTTTCTTCTTTTCTTTCCCTTGAAAGTCCTATTCACAAAGAATGGGCTTGAACATCACTTTGGACTTAGGGAATGGGGGTAGAGTTGGCAAAAATATCCTCCTCCTCACTCACAAGACATCTTCGTAATGAATGCAATTTTGGTGGCGTGAGGATTCTCGGGCTTTTGATAGATATTGTCCCATCATCCTCCCTTTTTATGACCTTGGTTTGCTCAATCACCACCTTGATCAGATATTTCAGCCGCTTGAAATCCTTGGTGGGAAGTCCTCAATCGCCGCCATCACGGAGTTTGGGGAGGCCGACCGCCAAGCTTCCAAATCGACTCATTATGCACTTTCCCACAATATCCATCAATACTCAGATTTCTAAGAGATGATGCCTGAGTTGCCCTCAAACTTAACAGTTTTCTAAGAACCTTGTCAAGATACTCCCCGCCCCTTCCCAACATATACAATGAGGATCATCTCCCCCATCGCACAACTCAAAAACATCGCTCAAACGCTTAGTGGACAATATAGAGCTCTCGAACAAAATCTACATATTTCATCGATTGTTCGAGATGCAAAACGTAAATCTTAGATTCTATACAATCTTCCTCATCGATTTATATTTGCAACAAACTCTATTACCTCACGGGTATATTCCGCTCGGTCGATTTGCAACGAGGTTCGCCATGGCTTAAATCTGATTAAATGGAGCGCTTCTTCTTCGCTTGGTGTTTGACGGTTTCCAGAGACACCACTTATTCGCACTACGGCTTATTTATCTCTTGCTTAATTTCTAAAAATGGTTGGCTATTTGAGATTTTGAAGATTTGAAGATTTTTGGGTTTGGGTTTTCGGGCAAAGGGATTTTTCTTTTGCAGAGGATTTTGGGAACAAAGGGTTTGATAAAGTTTGGCTTGAATGGATTCAAAGGATTAAATAGCTTTGAGATCGTGGGAAGTCGCATTCTTAGGTGAAAAGCAACGATTAAGATTAATCCACGATTAATCGGCATGCGAAAGGTCGATTCCCCAAAAAGTAAGCCGCCATTTTAACTTCATTGGGATTAAATGTAACAGAGCATTTAATGATCGCTGACCTTCTTTAGAATTTCAAAGATCCCGCCTAAAAAAACATTCCTCGTGTGTTTTGTATTTATTAAGTAATGATTACCGAAGTTTCACTTTAAGCAATAAATGAAGTCATGAGTCATTACTTCTTCGCACTAATTTGCCTCTATCGCCTTTATCGAGTATCGACCTTTGATAAAATGTCAAGATGATAATCGAAAAATCGAATGGGTTCAAGATATATCGAGCATCGACCTTCAAGAACTGAAGTTTCGAGACTCCGCCAGTATTTCCATTTTATCCTCGAAGCTTCTCAAGAGAATTCGAGAAAACTTCATGCATCTAAAACCTTCAATTTTTTCATATTTTACTCTATACACCGATCCAACATTCCCTAATTCAACCGAAAGTTCCCGAAATCTTGATTCACCCAAAGGTTTAGTCAAGATATTAGCCTTCCGCTTATCAAGATAAATTTTCTCCATCCTTATGTCCTTTTTCTCGACATGATCTCGATGAAGTGATGTCCGATATCCACATGCATGCATCCGTGTGCAATACCGGATTTTGTGAAATAGCAATGGCACTATTATTGTCACAAAAATATTGGTACTTCATCGGCTACAACTTTATAATCCCTTAATTGTTGTCTCGAGCCAAAGAATCAGGCACAATAGCTTCCTACAAACCATGTATTCAAATTTTCAAGAGATCGTTCCTACCGAGGTCCTGCTTTTGAAAACCAAGATATCAACTTACTTCCTAGAAATTAACAAGTTCCCAGAAGGGACTTCCGTCAATCCTCGCAACCTCCATAATCAACATTTGAGTAACCAATTAATTCAAGGTTATCATCACTGATACCATAATCCTCTATTCACTCGGCTCCTTAAGATACTTCAATATCTTTTTTGCGTATCCATGTGACTAAATTTTTAGATTAGCTTGGTATCTTGCACATATCCCAACAAAGAAATGTTATATCGTGCCTACTTGTTGCGAGATAGAGCAATGATCCAATGATTCCTCTATAATCAAGATGACTCACCGATTTGCCTTCGTAATCGATACATCTTGTAGTTAGTATTCATAGGAATTCTAACCGCATTGCAATTTCAGACACCATATTTGCAATCGATCTCCGTGTACTTTTGCTTGGTTGATGAAGATTCCTTCCATTGATTGTTTCACTTGAAGACCTAGAAAGAAATTCATCTCTCCCATCATTGACATCTCAAACTTTCCTTTCATCGTTTGAAAACTTTTTCACACAAATTGATGGTTTGAGATCCAAAAATGATGTCATCAACATATATCCGAATCCAAAGAAGATATCTTCCCCATCTTCTATCCCCGAACAAAGTTCTATCAACAGCCTTTGACAAAACCATGGTCAAGAAGAAACCGAGAAAGAGTATCATACCATGCTCGGGTGCTTGCTTAAGACCATACAAAGTTTTTATGAGCCCAGAACTTGGTCATTCTGCTTTGAAAACCAGGAGGTTGTTCTACATAAACCTCTTCTTTAAGCACACCGCTCAGAAATGCACTTTTCACATCCATTTGATAGATCGTGAACTTCATGTGGGCAAATATATGCAAGAAACAATCTGATGGGTTTAGTCTTGCAACCGGTGCAAAGGTTTCATCATAATCCAAGCCTTTTTTCTTGGGAATAACCTTGTGCAACTAAATTTTGCCTTGTTTTTTACAATGTTGTTGTTTTCATCTCTTTTATTCTTAAATACCCACTTGGTTCCAATGACATTGTGAGTTTCAGTGTCTATCTACTAGCTCCCATACTTCATTCCTTGAGAATTGATTCAGCTTCATCTTGCATAAGCAAGAATCCAATGAGAATCTTGTAGAGCTTCACCAATCTCAAGAGTTCTTTTCACGATAGGAAGCACCGTAATAGTGCACTCTCACCATGAAACCTTCTTGTTTTGACACCTTCAGCTAGATCACCCACAACTGACCAGTAGGATGACTATCTAACCATATTCTTCTAGATGTTCCCCTTCAACAAAGATCCTCAACATTTGAAATGTTAGGTTTCAGCTTAATTCAAGAAACTCAGGAACAACAAGAAGGAGAAAGGGAATCATCTTCCTCGTGGAAATTTATTCGTAACATTGTCGAGACATTTGTTCCCTTTTTGGTGATAGATTCAGACTTTTCCTCACCGGGACCACATCTTCATCGCATCACATACCCGAGTCCGAATCGTGTCTGCTCAGATTGTCACCTTTTGGTGTGTTGGCTTTCCGGTCTCACCATCCCGAAGTTCCATCCTCAACTTTTTATCTAAGTATGAGTCACCCAATCATAGAATGTGACCGACTTCTTCTTTTCGTGTTCAAATGATGATTTGTCATTCTTTTTCGTGCTTAACTGTGATCCTTTGGTCATTTTTCTCAAGATCATGTTCCTATTTTTCCGAACACAAGTAGATTCATCAAAAATAACATGAGGTATTTCCTCCACAATAAGAGTCCTACATACTTGTAAACTCGAAGCTTTTATCGACTTCGTAATATCCTAAGAATATTCCTTCATCGCCTTTTTACTATCAAATGTTTTCAACCGATCTTACCATTATTGTGTATGAAACACTTGCAACCAAACACACGAAAAGAAAGAAACAAGAGGCTTCCTTTCATTCCAAAGCTCATAAGGTGTTTTGCCTTGACTCTTGGTCAAGATGGATCCGTTTCGAGAATAAGATGCAAAGGTTGACAACAAAAATTTCAAAATCTTTTAGAATATCACCTTCACTTATCATTGTCCTTGCAGCCTTTCTTTTCTTTCGAGTCCTGCTCCTTCTTTCAAAGAACACCATTTTGTTGAGGGGTCCTTGCAAATTGATGTTTCATGAGTAATTCCATTTGTCGCATAATAATCGATATGATATGATTTATAAATTCAGCCTTTGTCGATCCGATTTTGACCACACTCGATTTTTCTCAATACCGAGCCTTTTCAAGAATTCGCAAATTTTATCCGAGTCTCTTTATTATCGAGTAAGAATATGACCTAAGTATATCTTGAGTAGTCATCAACTACTACCAATGTGTATTTCCCGCCATTAGTGCTCACCGTATTATAGGACCAAAAGATCCATATGCAAGAATCAAGTATTCTTTCAAGAGAAACATCAATTTTGCTTTTTAAATGATGCTCTTATTTGTTTTCCTTTTCGCATGCATCACAAATATGTTCCTCATCGAACACTTCATTAGGCAACCCTCTCACAAGAGCTAATCTTGCAAGCTTGTTCAGTGGTTTTGAAATTTAGGTGATTCATTCTTTATGCCATAACCAACTCGGTATCTGTGGGAACTTTTAACAACTAAACATGTATCTTTAGGAGTTGAACTCCAATCAAAGAAGATACACATTCCCTTTTCTAGTACCAACAAGAATACTTTATGTGATGTATCATCTTTCACAAAACATAAGTTCTTAGAGAACTCAACATTAAAACCCTTATCACAGAATCGGCTAATTGAAAGCAAGTTATGCTTCAATCCGATACATATGAAACACCATGGATATGAATCGAGCCGATTTCCAAAGTTCCATATCCTTCACCATCTCGAGTTATCTCCAAAAGTGATCTCAGGGCCTTTTTGTTCAACATAGTCAATTGAGTATCTTCTTGAATCTCGCCATATGTCTTGAACATCCACTATCAAGATACCATACATCGTGGGCCTTTTTCATCTCTCATCATCGCTATATGTGAAATTTAATCACCAAAGGCCCTTGTTTTTCCTCCGAAAAAATGATCAATTTTTTAGTACCCAATTTGTGTAGGGTCCTACAAGGTTAGATGTACCTTTCGAAATCCAAATTTGCCCGACAACTCTAATCACTTTAGAGTGGCTAATGTGTCTTCCATAAACATCAACATACACATCTACTACTCGGGTGCCTTAGCAGCTTTTCTGGTATGTGTGCTAGCTTTTAGCATGAACATGGGCTTTTGAATTTTCTTTGGTTCTCGCCTTTTGTTCAGATGTTTTGGCTTTTGTGCACCGGGTCTAAATCTTTGTTGACTCGGGTTCGTAACCTTTACCCTTAGGGCAAGTGGGGTTCAAAGGCTCAGATCAAATTTTGGTCTTTCAAGATATCGAGGACTTGGTCTCTTCAACAGAATGTCTCTGTCGAAAGTGTTTCTCTTCCAAGATTCCTCCGATGGTTCAAGGTAGATCCTTTCAGTTTGCATTCTTAGCCGAGGCTTTGAAGTACTTGCCCGAAATTTTCCAAATCGAAGTGCTCAAAGTTATCTAAAGATTCACCGAGGTTTGGGCTTTCCTATCTGCTCATTCAGCCTTTTATCAAACCATTACTTTTTTTCCTTGTCTACAACCTTGGGCATTTCTTCATTTTGAAGTGTAGGTGCCATCGTTTTACAAAGATTGTCTTCTTCTATACTTGATGCAAAGATTCGGGATGACCTTGTGAGGTTCCCCGAATGTATCCCAATCCGTATTTTATAGTGGGCAGATCTCCGGTAACTCAATTTCATCTATTACTTTAGATGCATGATTCAATAGAGTTAAGTTCTTCTCGCACTATCCTCACAGCTCAGAGAGTTTCACGCTTCTCGAGGTCATTGAACTTAGTCCCGATCAAATAAATCTCTTCAAAGGATTTTCTAGCTTTTCGCTAGTGGTCACTATCAACTTCTTTTTCTCGAGAGTTGTACTTCTGTAACATCCAGTTCATCAAGAGTCCCCATTAATTGAGAAGTTATTTCAAGATTACAGAGTCTTTCCATTTTAGATTTTCAAATTTTCGCCTTTTATTCTCGCTTTTGAGTTTCATTTAAGCGCTTCAGAAAACAAAGATAGTCCTTCATTAGACTCTCAAAAGAATCCATCAGTCAAAATGATCACATAGCTTGAACTTGACAACTTTTGTGCTAGTGTAGGAGCAACAACAGAGAAAGAAGAGTTTACTCTCCTCAATGGCCATCGAACATATGTCATCACTTTCACTATCTCGAGAATATTTCATCCAAAGAGCTAGATCCCTCCTCGTAATGTTCTTCTTCCAACCATGGCCTTTTTTGCTTGAGAAACTTTTTGCCTTTTTAGCTTGCCTTTCTTTCTCTCCTTAAGACTCGATCCGACAATCATACCGAAGTGACCTTTCTTTTCGCAAATATAAAGATCTGCTGGCATCATCATCCCGATCACTTTCTTTTTTGACTTGAGTCCTTCCTTTGGATGAAGATCCTCAAATTTGTCCTTCTTCTTCTCACTTGATTTGTCTCTCGTGTTTCTTCCGCACTGTGATTCCAAAAATAGTTTTTGTATTTTCCATATCGATTATTAAGTCTTTTCAAACCTCCTTGCCATCAGTGCTAGCTTATCCTCAAGCTCATCCCCGATTTTTTTAGCAAGGGAGTTCTCGACTCTCTAGTTTTACAAGTTTTATCCTCGCTTTAAAAGCCACATTTTTACTAGATGATGAATCATCTTTGTCAAAATTTTTTTTAGATTTCTTATCAATTACAAACTCATAGGCCTTCAAATTTCGAGAAGACTTGTTGATATGGCATTGAATTAATGTTTTTGGTGTTTTCAATCACCAATCGCATGTATATCCCATTTCTTAGAAAGACCTCTAAGAATTTTCAATGCAACTTCTCTTTGTGGATATTTCTTTCCAAGTGCATTTAGATCATTCATAATACTAGTGAATCGACTTCCAATTTGTCTATAGATTCACCTTTTTCCATTTCAAAACTATCAAACTTTCCAATTGCAACCGAAAAGTTTGTTTTCTTGATATGATCTCGCGTTTTGCACATTATAGCTAGTGTATCCCAAATTTCTTTTTGCAAGATTGCAAAGAGAGATCATTCCCATCACACCATCATCAATAGTATTGTATAGTGTGTCTTTAGCAATATAGTCTAGAGTTGACTAACTTCCTCTCCTCAGAGTCACTTGGTCATCGACTTAGGAAATTCTCGCCTCTAGGATCGCTTTCTCTCATTTTCGCTCCTCCTAGGATTAACCACAAGAAATTGAATGGCCCTTCAGAGACCACTCTCCACATTCGCTCATGTTTAGAATACAGTGAGCCCGCATTCTCGCCTTCCATAAATCATAGTTCTCCACCGAGAACATGGGAAGTTTCTAGAAGACATTTTATCCGAAGTCTTTTAAGAATTCAAAGAAATAAGATCAGTTTCAGATAGACCACAAGTATTTTTAGAAAATAAAACTTTGGTTAACAAAGCAGTGGTCAAGTTGAACCACCGCTTCCGATACCACTTGTTGGTCCCGGTGAAACGAGTCTTACACGCAGTAATGGGGGAATACACGTGTTCGTTTTTTTAAACTTTTTTCATCGAGGTCACTGGGTCGTCATCCCGATGATTTGGTCCCGAGAAGCACAAATCGCTCGAGTCAAAGTCTACCGAGACAAATGATCCCGAAATCGCTTTAAAACCCCGTATAATCCCAACCGAGTCCTCGAAGTTTCAGAGATCCCGAGTTGCTTGGATAAGATAATCAACTTATCAACCCCTCGTAAGAGTAAGTTCAGTTTGGTAACTATCCGTTTCTAGCTACTCGATGCAAAAGGAATGGTTGGTTCTTTAGTTTATACTGCTTTAAGCTTTTGGTCAAAACCTTCCTTTAATGGAATAGTGATTAGGTTGTGATTCAATTATATGCAACTTCCAAATGATTGATTCCAACCGAAATATCGCGAAAATATGCTTTCATATATGCAAATGCATAAATCAAGCAAAAAATGTAAAGCAAAGAACACAAAGAATTTATAATGTTCGAGACCAAGCTCCACGCCCACTCTCTCGATCTCTTCGTAGAAATTCACTAATCACTTCCTTGAGCTTTTCTCGACTACCTCACAGAGTTTACTTACTCAACTCTACCGAAGCTTTTTGACTACTCCACGAGTTTACTTACTCAACCCGACCTTGAGCTTTTTGACTACCTCCGTAGTTTACTTACTCAAACACAAACAAGCTTTCGTGACACTCCAGAGCTTACTAACTTCACCTCTCTAGAGCTTTCGACTACTCCGCAATGAAGTTTACTTACTTTTTATAACTCCAATCTCACCAACAATCACACTCAAACTACCTTCTAAAGGGGTTGGGGGTTTCGTTGGTTTCAACTAGATGAGATATCCTTTACAATAAAGAACAATGCAAAGGCTAGGATATCTCGACTAAGCTTTGATATATCTTATCAAGCTAGGCTTAGTTTAATGAGCTCTTTCAATATAAAGCACTTGGGAAATTTCGGTTTTCGAAAGTGCTTCAACTTGCAATAATAAGTTTGAGCTCTTGAGTTGCTTATAAATTTCCCCGTAACCTTTCAATGTAGAAGGTCACAAGTATTTATAGGCATACACCAAGGTCACTTTGAAAACTATCCGCTGGAGAGATAGCTCGAGAGTTTCTCTTATGGTGTGTGAGAAACGGCTATATTTAGGGTTTGACACTCCCTAACACGTTTTAGGCAATAAATTTCATGTAGCCGGTCTTCACTTTTTGCAACCGAACTTAGTACTTCGACATCTTTTTCAAATGACCGTCACCGCTGCCGGGTGATGATGGTACACAAGGTCGTTTTCTTCCTTTTTGACTTTTGTCTCCGCCAAGGTAGACAACTCAACGGCGCTTTTTTGGTTACAATCTTCCGGTTTATATAACCTTAACAACACTTTGTCTTAGTTCCTTTTGTCTGCATTTGAATGTTTTGGGCAATATCTAACTTTCTAAGGAATCGCGATCTTCTCGTTATTGCATCCTTCATATGGATATGTTCAAAGGTTTCTAACATTCAGTTTATACCGAGCATTCAAAGACATTATCGAAGTCTTTGAAGAATTATCGTGCCTTCAAGATTCTTGATCTTAGATCTTCAATCTTCTCTCTTCGAGTCTTCGTGGTCTTCCGAGTCTTCGTGAGTCTTCTATATGTATATCGACCGATATAATTGAATCTTCCTCGAGTCTTTTCGCCTCTTTTTACATCGAAGTCTTCGATATCTCCGTTTATATCGAAGTTTTTTAGTTTCTTCGCTTCATACTAAACTTCAGAACTTCAGCCCATAATCGAAACTTCAAAACTTCAATTCGAACTTTTTAGAAACTTCGGGCCATATCGAAACTTCTGCTTTCTTCTTTAATCGAAGTTCTTAATCTTCAGATCCTATCCCGATCTATATCCGCGACTATACATTTTGCAAATAACATCCCCAATACTCTAAAACCTAATCCCGACTAACTATCAAGTTTATTCTAACATGTCATACTCGTGGTTTTTGGGATCTAATCAAAATCATATCTTTATTAAATTCATCTCCCAATAGTTTTGGTCATCTTATCTTATGCGACGATCTAAACTTTGGCTTAGCTGCAGCATGGTGTTGTCTTCAAGAAGGTCGCCGGACTTGGCGGGTTGGTCAATGTGGCGACGAATTTTGTCGACGGAGTTCTCGAGTTTATGCTTCAAGTCGCAGGTAGTCGCTTTTACGCTGCTTTGGCGACTTTCCTTCCGACTCGATCTTGGTCGTCCGGATCGTTAATAGTGATGATCTTTAATCGATTTATTCTAAAGCCGCATAAAGCATTTAAAAATGTAAATTTATAAATCATTTTCTCAGAGAGACGGTGAGTCATTACAACGAGTGATAGATAAATTAATGTATCATGCTAGCATTTATTTCTAATTGGTAGTATTTCTTCAAAGGCCGCTGCCAAGGATATTGTGTTGGGTGCCGTCCGGTCTTCGATCCAGATGCCCCGCTTGCCGTGCACTTGATATTCTCGAACGAGCCTTCCTGTGTTAGGATGAATACTTCCTTGGTACCCCGAGTAAAATCTTTTAGGACAAAGTTGCCTTTTTGAATTGGTTGAGCCCGACCTTCGAGTTGTAATATTTTTTATTTGTCGCTTTGTACCCTGCATTCTTTTTAGTTGGCTTCCACCTTTTTTCTTCCAAAGAGATCCAAACTTGTTGTCATTGCCATGTCATTGTCGCGATGTTGCTTGTCCCTTATCCGTGGTCGGGTACGGTGACTTCTCGCCGATCACCGCCTCGGGTCCCCAAAGCGAGAGAGTAGGTGATTCTCATGAGGTCTTTGCAGTCAGTTCTCAGATGACCATAATACTGGCAATTTTCTTGCCCACCGCCCCTTCCTTCCAACCGTGTTTTTTAGTGTATGCTTGATAATTTTGTTGATTGCCTCAACTTGCCCGTTGATCATGGGTGGTGGTGGTGAGAAGAGCTTTGTTATCCTCCACTTTTTGAAGAACGCTGCGACTTTTGAGGTCAAAATTGCTTTCCATTGTCGGTTACGATTGCTTATGGAGACCGGCTGCAAAATGATGTTTCTCCATATGAATTTTATCACGTTGTCCCGGTCGATCATTGTGAGAGCTTCCGCCTCGCCCATTTTGTGGTAGTCGATCGCCACTTTAGGGCAAATCAGACGCAGCATCTTCTGCGGTGGGTAAGGGCCCAATGATGTCGATTCCCCACTCGTGAAAGGCCATGGGCTCATAATGTCAAGTTAACTCTTCCGGGATACCTTGATTGAGGGAGCGAATATTTGCATCGGGGGCATGTCCTCGCGTGATTCGAGGCATCCTTTTTAGTGTCAGCCCAAGTAACCTTGTTGTATGGTCTTGGGGGCCGGATCGCCTCCCATATGGTTTCCGCAGATCCCCATGGATTTCCCTCCCCGATGGTTTGCCCTCGACCGCTTGTCACACACACCCGAGTAGCGGAGGTCAAACTTTGCTTATATAAGTTGTCGCCGATCATTACATACCTTGCCGCCTTATTTGCAATCGCTGGCATCACCCTCAAGTTGTAAAGGCAGTGTCCGCTCTAGATATTCGGTATTAACGCCCTCCAAATTCGTGGTGGATGTCCATTGGCCTGCAGGGGCACTGTGGCATGTATGATGGATGGGAAGGTTAGCTTTTGTGACGGTGATGTCTTTCATATCCGCTGCCCTTCCGATGCTTTGCCAGCGCGGCTGAAGCGTCTGCTTGGGGAGTTGCGTTTACGGGTATCAATTCTGCATAGACTTGGTGAATTTCTCGGTAGGGGCCAGAAACGACCTCTTGGTATCGGTCGTCACAGTGCGCTCGGACCTCATATTCCCCAAGCGCGTAATGGGCGATTTGCGATTGGTGTGTATTTTTAGTCTCTTCACTCTGACCGTGTTGCCGTCCTCGACCCTCGATTGGGGCCGTTATTACGCCGTTATTGGTGGCTTGAAAATTGACGCGATAGCCGTATGGAAGGAATATCCTTTGGGCTAATTAAGATTATACCGCCCGACAGGTTTGAGTAGCGATCCGTCACGTAGAGCTCCAGCCGGCCACTTTTGTGTCTCTCGATGTGAGGTAAATCGGGTAGGTGAGTTCTGTAAAATTGGCGGGCACAGGCCTTGATGGCTGTCCCTGGCTGCATGTATGTGACACAGTGTGACTTCAATTGCCCGTTTCATGTAGCGCCCAAGCCGTCGGGCGACAGAATAAGCGTTTTAGGGTAATGAGGTCAAGATTTCTACCGTAGTCGAAAAAAAGTATGGACGCAGTTCCTCACGCTCACGAACTCGTAGGAAGCGAGGGGGGTACCTGCGTTACGCCTCGCTGAGTACTTGCTCACATAATAGACCGGTAGGTAGTTCTTGCTCTTCACCGCATCAGATCGAACTCAAGGGCCCGTCTTGGAGTAGGCCAAGCAGAGGAAGAGCTTTTTCCCTCGGTGATGGTTTGCTAGTACCTTCGGTTGGCGAGGGTACTCGATGCCATCCAAAGCCGTCAGCCTCTTCCGTCCAATCGAAATCCTTTTCGCCCTTTTTAACGTGTGTCGGGAAGGGTTTGCACCTATCTTCCATCTTGGGATATGAATCGCGTAAGGGCGTGCTAGATTCTTCAAGGACCTCCTTTGGGTTCCGCTGGCTGCCCATTTCTAAAATCGCCTGATTTTTGTTGGATTGGCCTCTATTCCCCACTTGCAACTAAGGGTCGAGAACTTTCCCGACTCCACGCCGGTCGCACTTCTTCGGTTGAGCTTCATGTTGAACCTTCTCGTGATGTTGAATGCTCCTGGCAAGATCGTGAGATGATCTTATTTTTTAGGCTTTTTGACGACTATGTCGCCCCACGATACTTCCATGGATTTCCGATCTCTTCAAACATTTGTTTACCAATCGCCGCACGTGGGTTCCCTGTTTTTTTAGCCAAACGGCATCCTTTCCAATAGTACATGTTCTTTCTCAAAGGAGAAAAGAGGTATGTTGTTGGTCGCCTTCGCATAAATATTTGATGGTAGCCCACAAAAGAGTCCATGAAGGACATCACCATGTCCGGCCAGGTCACCGATCGATGGTCAATACGAGGTACGGGGAAAAAATCTTTCTGACATGCTTCGCTTAGATCGGGTGAAGTCGATGCATAGTCTCCATGTTCTGTTGGCCTTCTTAACCAAGACGGCGCTGACACCCACCGGGGTTGGTTGGCTTTCATGATTAGATCGTTGTTGAGAAGTTTTTTTACTTCTAAGCTAACGCCGCATATTTTTCAGTCTTTAATTTCTCATTTTTGCTCAACCGGTTTCTTGTCGGGTCAACATTGAGTCGATGATAGGTGACCCTGGTGGTCGATCCTACCATGTCCTTGTGGGACCAAGTGAACACGCCTAGGTTTTCCTTTGGATAAGTCGACCAATTATCCTCTTCGCTCTATCGAGATTTTTGAGCCGACATGACTCTGTGTCCCGCTTTCGTCATTCATTTTGACCTTCTCGAGCTCTTCGTCCGGTGTTGTTCGATATTGGTCCCTCTCGTCGCCGATTGTTCCTTGGATAAGGAATTCATGTGGCTCGGGTCGGAGCCTTGGTCCAAGTCCTCGATTATTTGTTCATTTTGGTCGATTTCATTGAGTTTATTTGATAAATTGTTTTTTGTGTGTCAGAATTTAAATGGAGCCGATATAAATTGAACATCTTCGTTGATCAAGTTGATCGCCTAATCTGCGCTGTAACCAATTCCCATCTCAAGTAGGGAATTTTACACAAAAATAATAAGCCGGAGGACGCAAATTAATTCATATGCTTCTAACGACTCAATGAGAAACCGTTAAAGGTTGATTTCCGAGGTCGATTACAAGGAAATCACATAAGCTTTTGGGGCCCTAACGGCCCTATCTATAGTTAACACTAATTCTATCGCAAGACATACGATCCTTGGGGGCTTCACGGCATGTTGACAAACTCTCTCACCAGTGCTTGCTTGGTTCGGAGATAACTGTGATAGGTCACGAGTTCACGGAAAGTTTTTCAATAAAGATATCGTAGAAAGCCTCTTGTTTCATCAAGAGTCGCTGGGTAAACTCTCATGATTTTTGGTCGATATTGTGGGGCCTGGCATTTGCATACACGGCTGTCCCTGCTCAATCGGCCGATCCGATCTCGGCTGCAGCCTCTGTCATTCACAGTAACCACGCTTGAACTGCTGCTGGCCATTTCCCTTAGCCGGCCTTCTAGAGTCTTTTTTTTTTGATGAGGTTGATGCGAGAGGCCGCCCACCGCCCCCTGGCGATTTATATGTGTATTACTCTTTTGTCAACAGACTTCTCTGGCGGACGCCACGATCGACCTTCTTCCCCCCAATGTTTCTTATGCGACCTCTTTGTCGTTGGAGGCGAAGAACCATCATGAAGGCCTGTCCTGTGTGGAGGTCGCCATGCGTGTTCCAAAGAGCATTCCGCCTTCATAAGTTTCCAGAGTTACTTTTAGGAGGTCGCGACATTCGCCGGGTGTTGTGACCGAATATATTCATGGTAAGTGGCAATACTTTCTGCTCGTCCCACTTTTCTTGATAGGTTGGGGATCACCGAGCAATCATTTGTCTTTTATTTGGGTGAAGATGTATCCGGGATACACCGGCAAGGCATCTATTAACTTGACCGCCATCGATCCTCAAATGGCATGAAGTTCCCCGGTTTTATATCGCCTTCTTGCTTCTTGCTCGCCTTTGGGGTGTGGGAGTTCTTTCCTTCCCCATCATGGCCGCGGGAGTTCCATGGTGTTGATGATTTCTCCCGTAAGTTGTCGGATAGTTAGCGCGACATTCCACCGTAGCTTAGTTCCTTCTTCGCCTCGGACGCTTGCCATAATAGTTTGGCCTCATATTCGTTCCTCATCCAATATGAGCCGATAGAACCTCTCTAGGTAGGTCTGACCGTCTCATCTTTCCTTGCTCGATGTTCGCCAGCTTGTTGTTTCCCAAGGGTGAGTGCCATGGGTGCGAAGTGTCCCATGAAAAGCCAAAATTTTCAATTGCTCAATGATTCAATGGATTGGTGAGATGGACGTGAACCATTTGGCGCGCTTATTTGTTCAACGTGAGGGAGAAGAGTCGACACATGGTCGTGACGGAAGCCCTCACGGATGTCATGTACTGAGATATACTTAACGAGGTGTATCCTCGGCCTGAGTCCCCCCATATCGCCAATCAAGTCATATTGATCTTAGTCTAAAGGGGCGACATCAATGACCGGTTGAGCTACGACAAGGGGAGTGCCAATTGGTCAGTGACCGGGGGCGGGTTGTTTGTCCAATCTTTCCCGCGGCCCTCGAGACTTTATCTTACTTGCCGAAGCTCGCCTATTATCGCTTTGAGCGAGCCCCGACGGTCGAGAGCTAAGCCGACTTTGAATAAATAAATGTGGCTCATTCCCTAAATTTCTTTTGGTGGTTGCCTTTTTGACCACGACTATCCGTGAGAATTAACTTCATCCCCTCACAAGGATTGGTCCCTTTTGTGCTAAGTTACCGCCAGGGCGGTTGAAGACCGAGTTGTTCGCTTATTATCCCCTTGGGCAATGCAAAACCCAGATGTCTTGGGGCTCCCCTCGAGTTCATCCGAGCTATGGGCCTGCTCAACCTTTTTCTCGGGGGAGGGTCATTTTTGCGTTTAGATGGCTCGGTTGAGACCGAAGCTATACCCCCGGCCGGGTCTTTCGGTCGGATTTGATTTTGACTTAGGGTCGGGTCGGTTTTCGCCATCATCAAAGTTCGTTTCTCAAGGCAAGTATACCCAAGAGTTTCATCATCATGAGTTTTGAAGATATGGGTCTGGCGTCTTCAATTTTGCTCCCTCCGGTGAGCTTTTGACCATGAGATAGACGCCCAATCCATCGTGACGGGTCGGCTTTAGGCCGTGATTAAACTGCGGTGCTATTGTCCTTTCATGGAAGTTCTTTATCGATTCGTGGAAATTCCTACGCATTCCGCCACGCTCGGGGCAATACCAAGCCAGAATTTTACTATAATATTGGCCTCAAGAACTAGGATTTGATCTCATAAAATGAATATTGCAAATGTGCATATTTATAGATGAGGAATTAGGTTTCCTCCGTCCCCATGGGCCAAGGCCTTCGGTCCTTCTGTGTTTCTTACGGACAGGGACTCCTCTGCTTAGCGCAGAATCCCCGCCTGCTTACATTCCATAATCGTGCCCGAGGTCCGCTTTTGTCATCATCCTAGATTTTATCCCTTGGTCGCTTCAACTAGGTTATAAGGAAGGTCGCCGATTGTTACATGACCAGTGCTTAGCGACTTCTCCGGGTGCTCGTCAGAATCTCGGTCGCCCCATCTCTTTGTCGCCTCGTGATGAGTGAATTATTATAGTGGGACCATAACAACCCCTAGTTCACTTAAGAACTATTTTATCCGCATACAAATCTTTTTCGCGCCTTTCCGCAAGAACAATGTACTCAACTTTGGTTGTCGAGTCCGAGGTAGTTTCGCTTGGAACTATTCCAACTAATCGCCCCACCATTGAGAACGAACACATAGCCCCGACTGTGATTTGTAATCATCGAGTCGATTGAAATTTAAGGCCAAGATAGCTGCTGTAACTAAATTCTGATCGTCCTCCCAGAGATAAGAAAAATAATCTTTGCACGCTTTTAGGGTACTTAAGAATGTTCTTGACCGCAATCCAAAGGAGGTTCACCCGATTGGGCCGGGTATCTACCAAAGGGTACCGACAAATGGGCCACATCCGATCTAGTCCAAGTCATGGTGTACATGATGGAGCCAATTGCGACGATACGGTATATCCTTCATACGGATATCAGTCATTCGTGGAAGGATAACTTTTCCAGACATGCCTTTATCCCATGAATGTCGTAGAGAACCTCTTAGAGTTCTCCATCGCAAATCGCTTCAACACCTTATCTCACGAAGTCGATCGATAACCCCAACATCTTCTTGGATCTATCCCTATGGATCTTGATCCCTAAGATGTAGCAGCCTCACCAAGATCTTTCATCACGAAGGTTCTTGATAGCCAATCTTTTTACCGACCGCATGAGAGGGATATTGTTTCCATAATTAATATTTCATTGACATACGAACTATGAAAACAATATTTCCCCCATCACAGATACGATAAACGACGGATCTACCAAATTTCGTGAAGTCAAATCGATGTTCCAACTCCTAGAAGTTTGCGTCACCCATAAATGGACCTTTTGTCATTGACAAGATTAGATTTTGGCTTAGATACAAAACCTTACGGTTGAGTCATAAACACCTCCTTATCAATGTTGTCATTGAGGAAGGCTGTTTTGACATCCATCCGCCAAATCTCATAATCTAAATGTGTTGCTACCGCAAGTAAAATTCAATGAACTTGATTTTTGGCAACAGTGAGAAAGTCCCACATACCAAGGCCTTCGCTGACTATAACCTTTGCCACCAACCTAACCTTGTAGGTTTGCACCTTGTCGCTTGCATCGATTCCACGCTTGTAGATCCATTTGCAACCTATGGATTTGACCCTTTTCGTAAGAACTCAACCAAGTCCCGTGACTTGATCAGCGTGCCATCGAGTCCATCTCGATTTCACGGCTTCACGTTATTTCTCCTCGAGTCAACATCTAATGTTGCCTCAAAGGTAAGTTCTCGGGATCATCTTTATCCCGGATCTCCACGCCATTGTGTTCCTCCTACAAGGAAACCATAATATCTAGTGGGTGGATTACTTAATCCAAGTAGACTTTACAGAGTCAGACTTCAGCAGTCAGACATTCCTCGATCGTGAAAATTTTCTCTCGGCGATCAATTTCATCAATGTCCCAGGAGAGTCCTCAAGAGCAACACTTTAGATACCTCTTCATGGAGTTTGAACTATGTTGTTCTCATTCAAATCCACTTGGAGTTTGTTGCTAAGAAATGTAACTCCAATTATGCTCCCACCGGGTCAAAGAGGATCACTAAGTGATAAACTTCCACCATGAGAGCTATCGAATGCTCCTAATCGATTCCTTGTCACGCTTTTTCGACAAGTTATCGCCTCTTTGGTTATCCCGCGGTTCTTGAATTTCTTCAAGTTCTATCATCTTATGATTTTGTTCCTTGAAGACATAGTCTTTCGAGGAACCCGCCTACCTAGAAATAATTATTGTTTGTTTCTCAAGAGATAGAAGTAATATACTCTCGCTTCTTAGTATATCCCACAAGGTAACCTCTTTTTCACCTTTGATTCCAACTTATCTGTAAAACATCTTTTACACAATTGCGGGCAACCCCACGCTTTAATATGCTAAAAAGTCAAGCTTTTTGCCACACTATAGTTCATATGGTGTATGCTCAACCGACGATGGAATCCTGCTCGTAATGTAGATTGAGGTTTGTAACGCCAGATCCCCATAAGAATGTCGAAGAGAACAAAAGCTCATCATGGACCTCACCATGTCCAACAAGGTTCGGTTTCCTCCTGACATACTCCGCTCATTTGCATGTGTTCAGGAGGAGTCCACCGTGGATCGATTCCATGTAACTTTAGGTAATTAATCGCTGAATTCATGGTTAAGGTATTCGCCCTCGATCCAATCAAGAGTCTTAATACTCTTACCAAGTTGCTTCTCTACTTCAAATTTTTAAACTCTTTAAACTTTCTCAAAAGATTCGGATTTGTGTTTCATAAGATACACATATCCGCATTCTCAAGAAATCACAAAAGAAAAGTGATGAAGTAGCCAAGGACCTTTAGCTAGAGGGGGCAATGGCCCACAGACATCATTGTGGATCAACTCTAGAACTTCTTTGCACTAAACCCTTTCCCTGTAATGTTTTGTTGGGTCATTTTTTCTTGAGACAGATTGACAATTTCCATAAGACTAAAAGTCGAATGGGGTTAAGTAGTTTAACTACCTTTTACCTTTGCAATTCTATTCCCATTTGCATGACCAGCCTACAATGCCATAACAAAGTCGGGTTTTTCATGATTACTAAGTTCGAGTCGCTTTGTTTTGTATATTAAGAATATTATATCCACAATGCAACTAGATTAAACCATTCGATCAAGGAGCATTCCCATACACATCACCATTAAGCTAAAAAATTATTATTATTATTTACAAATGGAAGGAAAACCCTTCAACATCTAAATATAGGAATAGAAATAATGTTATGAAGTAATAGAAGGAATGAAATAACAATTATTCGGCCTCAAGTTTAAAACCCGAGGGTAAATCTAAAACGAATGCCAACGCTATTCAACAAAGAACTCTTGCTCCATTCCCAACGTGGGAAAGCGACTTCACCCGCCTTAACTCCCCTTATCCTGAGACCTCGCACATTTGTACAAAATGTGAACCACAATCAGATCTAATACCCAAGAAGTTAAGATTTCATTCGTGGGACATGTTTATCTCAATAACAAAACATAATCGTTTGAAGGGTCGAGACACGCCAGTCTTCTTTTTAGGCGCTAGAACCTTTGCAAATCCTTCTTCCAATGCCCCTTCGCTTGCTATGAGAGGTAACGCATCATTGTCCACCCTCTCCTTCTTTTGAATTCCACATTTGGGCTTAAGGAAGCTTGGCTTGAGCCTTTTTTTTCGCTTTTTCTTCGCTTCTTCTTTCCTTTCGAGTAGAAGAAGTAGAGGCACTCACCATGAGCACGGGTTTTTCCTTAGCAAAGGAAGACCCAAAGTTCTTTAGCATGTTATGCAACTCATGCATAGTCGATTCTGTCTTATTCATATTAAAGTTTAGCACAAAACTCGAATATGAATCGGTAAGTGAATGAAGAATGGCATAAATAAAGAACATTAGTCTTGAGCTCAATGCCCAGACGATCAAATTTCATTAGCCCAATCATCTTCAATACATGAGGAGAAACCTTCCATCCATTAGACAATCGACATCTTAATGTATCTCTCATCACTTCATAAATCTCATAATGAAATTGTAATCAAAGAGATCCTTAAGATACTTGATTATCTCAGAGGAAGATCTTCTCATGTTGCCTTCGCAATTCGGGGAGTCATCCCGAGTAGCATAACACACTCGAACTCCGAAGCATCTGTTGGAATTTAATTGCATGGATCTATTCGATGAATATTTAAATACAAATTTAATTCTAACAATTATTACTAGCATGAATTAATCCTATATTAATTCAAATAATAATTCAAATAACAAATCATGATATAAAAATGTTCACATAAATCCTACGACATGGAATTGCTACGTTTACGTGAACTAACCTCTTTGAGTGGCAATGGTCTCACGATAAAAACACACCAAAAAGCCTTCCCAAGTATTCCTAGTCCTGCTCATTAATCCGTGGAAGGAAGTTCAAACAATTAACAAAGGGAAAATAAAATTTGTTGCACCACCTTTGTGGATTTACTAATTTTTCCAAAGACATGGAATTGTACACTGAGCGATTGAGGTTTTTCAAAATACAAATCATCGAATGCTTTCAAAATATTTGATATTTTATCGACGCCGATATTTTTCCTAAAAACCAATTTTCAGAATTCACCGGGGATGAAACATTCATCCCAGATTTATAATGAGGGGTTGGTCGAAATTTTAGATGGAAATAAAGATGGGGAAAATCTTTTTCGATTCTCCAAGAAATCTTGAATATATCCCATATATTCTTTTTCTCCATAATTAAATATTCCACAAAAAATCCCAACTCCTCTTGTTATGGTATTTTTCAAAAATAAGGATAAAGATTCCAAGATTTGGATCTTCTTGAATTTATGAGATATACATGTATTGCAAGAATACATATCTTCCAAAATATCTTTTCAAGAAAATCAAGAAAATTTTCCTTTCCCTTTATTCTTTTTTTTTTCAAAATTTTCTTTAAAAATAACATATAAATAACCAAATGGGAGATTTCTTGAATTCAATGAGATAATCTTGTAATTCAAGAATACATATCTTCATTCCATAACAAAATTCAAAGAAAATCTTTTCTCCCCTTTATTTATATTTTTCAAATTAATGAGAAAAATAAGAACAAAATTTATTTTATTTTTAAACACATTTTTCAAATTATTTGACTTTATGTTGGGCTACTTGAGGGCCTTTAGGAGAATTAAGATTTGACCTTCAAATGGATCTTGAAATTATCAATATTGAGCCACAATATTATTCAAGCCCATAAATATTAATTAATCCCACTACATAATTAATATTACACTATCCATCTTAACCCATATTATACCAATATGGCCCTTGCTATTATTTCCCGTGTTTAAGATTATCTAGCCCATTAATTAATTCAAGCCACCATCAAATAGCTTTCCATTAATTAATATCTTTTATCCTTAGTAAAGGAAATCGGTTCAACATTATTATCCATAATTTAAAACTAGTTCCACTTGCAAGATTTGGTATGATAAAACTTATGAACCTCCCAAGGGGCAAATCGAACAAGTTGTATTTGCACACTATTCTCCGTAGATAAATCTTAGCAATCGCATGTGACCAATAATATTGCCCAAGATATAAAGTATTGATTCTCGATGATTCTCTACCCGTAATAAGTCAAAGCAATAATTACTAACCGCACGCGATCCTATTTAAGGAACGAAGATTAAGAAATAACGAAATCCCGAGGTCTAATTCTTCCTAGTTCAGCTCAAGAATTTGTCCTCCCCCAGGTCCTATTCAAAGGCACTAAACATGCACTAGTGTAATCACTTGGTCAAGACAAGCCAATCTCGAGCCTTTACACTTCAACCTTTCACGGGATTGTCATTTCATCTTGGTAGTGAATGGTGTACTTTTTGGTTACAAGGGACTGTTAATTTAATCTTCTCATGACGCATCACTAAATTTACTACAATGTAACACGACTATTTATTGAACAGCTTATGCAAGAAATATATGTAACATTTGATGATATTTAAAGCATCAAAATGATAAACATTTTATTTCAAGAAATAAAGACCGAAATTCAATTTGATTATAAAAGTAAAAGCATACTTTCCAAAGATAATCCCAACAATCTCCCACTTATACTCAAAGTCCGCTTAAGTATACTACAAGATGTCTCGTAGTAATTCCTAATACGTGACATATAATGTCACCTACACGAACCTAATAATGTCTCCCACTTATACTAAAGTAGATTGGCACGACGACTTGACAATCATTCCTCCCACATGTCTCTTGAATGTTTCCAGAGGCGTATTACTTTTGTGAAAAAGATACACTATGTTATCCTCCAATGCGATCTTAGCCACTTCTTCATCTCCTCTCTTAATGATTTCGCCTAAGATTTCTTTTTCCTTCAAGAAGTGCTTTGTTTGACTTCAGGACTCTGGTTCCCTTGAATTTGTAACCGCCCTAGCAAATATCACAGACAAATTCGAACTCCATCCAAGTCCACTAAGAAGGTTCTAGAGCCAACCGTTCCTTCATCGCTTCACGTTAAATACTTACCCTATTTTTATGGTTGAGTCACGATGCATTGCTTCACACTCGGCCCATTTCTACGGCTACACTTCCTAAAATGAAAAGACACTAACCGAGGCGTATAGTTTCTGAATCTATATCCGATTGAAATCCGAGCCCATGTAACCGGGAGTGGGGATTAGATCGTTCTCATCGATAAACCAACATTCTATCCCAAGTTCTTTTCAGATACTTTAATGTTCTTAATCATTCCCAATCCTTTTTTTTTCCTGACATTTTGATATCTTGCCACCATGCCAATCCAAGAAGCAGATATTCGGGTCTCGTACACAACATCAGATACATAAGGCTTCCAACAAATTAAGCATAAGAATGCCTTTCATGTCATCTATCTCTCTCTCGTCTTAGGCACATTTCTCGATAGATGGATTCCATGCATGAGAGGTAACGGTTTTCTTGAATCTCGCATGTCAATCGCTTCAAGACAGTTGTCTATATATGAAGCTTGTGATAAGCCTATCATCCTTTTCACGATCTCGAGTGATCTTGATCCCAAGGATGTGCCCGGCTTCCCTAAGTCCTTCATATCAAACTATTTTTTTTAGTCATGCCCTTACGCTTGATAACACCTTTACATCGCTCCCGGAGCAGTAATATCGCTCACGATAGTACTAAGAATACCAATACAATTCCGACACGCTTTTTGTACACATAATAACTTTTAACTCGCTTTTGATCAAACCCATAAGACTTTATTACATGATCAAAACATTGGTTCCAAGCTCGATGCTTTTTGAGTCCGTAAAACGGACTTCATGAGCTTTCAACCCAGGTGTTCTTCGCCTTTTTCAATGAAGCCTTGGGGTTGTTGCATATAGATTTCTTCATCAAGACTTTCAAGAAAGCCGCCTTGACATCCATTTGCCGATTTCAAAGTCGAGATGCTCAAAGAATCGACAAGAGAATTGATGGACTTGAGCATTACATAGCTAAAACGCTTCCTCATAGTCGATCCCTTCTTTCCGAGTATAACCTTTTGCCACAAGCCTTGCCTTAAAGGTTTCCACCTTCCCGTCCCATTCCTTTTTTTCTTGTATACCCACTTGCAACCAATGGGTTTGACTCCCATTAAGTGGGTTCGACTAGCCCCCACACTGCTATGATCCATAGAACCCATTTCCCTATTTCATTGTTGTTTTGCCAAGAAACCGATCCTTGTCTTGATCGGCTTCGTCAGATGTCCATGGGTCCGATTAAATCTTCTCCGAATCAAGTCCGGAGGACTCTCCTATCCCCATGAATCTCTCGGCTACCTTCACAACCCTCCCACTACAACGAGGTTCCTAAGTATGTTGTGTATCATTTGGTATGTCATCTTGACAATTGGTAATGATGTTAGCCCTTTAGCTCATTTAAGGTAATCTCACTACTGGTCTTTTTTCGTCATATAATCTTCTTCCAAAAATCTAAAGTGGGTGCCGACACACCTTTTGATCTTCGACCATAGAACACACACCCTTGTTCTCTTGGTATCCTATAAACAACCTTTAATTCTCGATCGAGATCCAATTTTTTCAAATTCCTTATCCAACACGAGGCCGACACCCCTAAATTCTCATGTGTTCAAACCTGGCTTGCAAGCCGTCCACCCCACTTTTGGGAGTTTTGGGGAACCAATTTGGATGTCACCAAGTTCGTAATGTAAGCCGTTGTTTCAAGGCATGACCCCTGAATCGACTTAGGTAGATCCTCGATAACTCATCATTGATCTAACCATTTTTAAAAGAGTTCTGCTTTCTTTGCTCTGCAACCCCGCTTTTATTGAGGGGTTCCGGTTAAGCTGGGATACAATCCTTCATCTCGACAAGTAGTTCAAAAACTCATCGCTGGAGGTAGGTCGCCTCCACGACGGATCGCAGAGACTTGATACGTTTTTCCCCCATGATTCTCTTGAGCCTTAAATTTTTTTGAATTTCAAAGGCCTCAAATTTATGCTACATAAGGAAAATATAGTCGTATTCTTTGATAGTCATCAATAAAAGTGACGAAAATACTCATAACCTCCTCTTGCTTTGACATTGGACCACATACGCCTCTGGTGAACGATTTCTAACACTTCTTTGGCTCTATTCCTTATTCAATGCCCTCTTGGTCGAGTTTTACCTCCAAACATGATTCGCGCAGTTGGAATTGGTTCAACTTGGAGAGACTCGGTGAACCGCCTTCTACCAACCTTTGATCCTCTTTGATTAATATGTCCCAATCTTAGATGCCATAAGTGTCTTGCTCAAGTCCCGATGAACGCTTTTTATCTAAAACAAAATGATGTGTTATAGATGCATTTCATGAGTGGTGTGCACAAGCAATTGTATAGAGATTGTCCATCAATGTCCCATAACAATACACTCATTATTTTAAGAAATGATGTCATTCTTATTAAAAGAAACTAAGTATCCATTAAATGTAATTTTAGAAACCGAAAGTGAATTCTTTTCTAAACCGGGAACATAAAGAACGCCTTTTAAAATAAAAACTCGGCTTTCAAAAGACAGTGCACTTCTCCCATCGCTTTCACCGCCACTCTCGAAGATCGCCTTCAACAGGATGAGGATCTCACTCCCCACTAAGTTGTTTCCGTCACCAAGGGACCTCAGAACGTGAAAACATACATGGTCACAGATCCCAGATCAACTACCCACTAATGAGAAGTATACGCCGCTAAACAAGTTTCAAATAACTATCAAGGAGAATTACCTTTCTTCACCTTTTTGGGGTTGGAACAGCAAACCTCCATTGTCCTCTTTCACCGCAGCCTTAAGCACTTCCTCTTTGATTTTCCTCACACCACCAAAGATTCATCTTATCATCGTCTCGCAAATAAAATGAGTCTCGATTGCTTTACGGCTTTTGGTCACCTTTTTTTTCTTGCCATCCTTGGCCTAGAAAATGAAGACTACCACTTGTCGTCAAAGCTTGAGTTTGGTGCCCCATCAACATCTCTGCAGAGACCAAAGCTTCGTAACAAATCAAATTTAGAAGAGGCCAAAATGCTCAAAAAACCAAGGCGTAGAGTGAAGTATCTAAATTCATCCGGAGTCTCCAGATTATAATCGCACTCGAACCTCAAGTTTGTTCGGGGACAAGAATCAATTTTGAGGACGAATCCCTTACCAAGTTTGTTCCTCCACCATTTTTAACAGATGACATCTTCGTGTAGGTGATCCGACGAGTCCCGTGATTTTTGACTTCGTCACTTGGCTCATCCGATTTTGGTGTCAAGAATCCACTTGTGCTTTTAGCTTAGGACAATTATAATTTTTCGCTTCCAATCAATATAGTTTCCATACTTATTTTATTGACTTTTAAGTATAATAGCAAAGGATTAAAAAGGTTATGACATCTTTAACTCAAATAAATAATAATATGCATAAGCAAAATATATCACAAGGTTCGATCACATGTTTTTATATTAAAATCTCAAAAAATATGAACATACGATCACTAACATCTCAAAAACAGCTTTTTAAATAAGTCACGCAAGGGTCATTATTTAAACACATTCAAGGTGTTACAAAACAAGAACAATTTATAAATCTTTAATAACTAGATTAATAGTTGGCCCCACTTTCACAATATAAATCGACAGGACTTTGAAGTATATGCATATCAATTTTATACCTAAGTAATAATCATGATTAAATATGAAATTATTATTTCATTGAACGAGCCTCGTGGGGAGGGTCATCGCCGCCACTAGTAATAATCCACAATCATCCATTTGAATTTATTCATGTGAAAGCTATCTTTTTCGATCATTCCTGGAATTTCTCCAAAAGAATCCACAAATAAATAAATCATGGAGGTCAAAATTAATTCAATATATTATCCATAAAATTGTCAATTAATTGTTTAAGCATACTTAGTAATTTTTCGAAAGTGAGATTTTTCAAAAACATTTTCTCATGCATCGCAAATTTAAACACAATTTAAATAAGCATAAAATAATGCATAAACATCAAAATAAAAATTAAACATATTGGGCACATATATCCAATTGTCACGATTCATTTCACGCGTCTTGATCTCGAGAAATCGCTTCTTTGCCTTCATCGCTCGTCTCGAAGGTTCGCCACGCCTAGTGATCGCCATCATCACCACGGTCGGGTCGACGCCTTGCACTCCCCGCCATGTCGTCGACGCAGACCTGGCGTGATCGTTTGTTACCCAACAGACGCCGCCCGGTGGTGCTCTTACGCCTTCTGGTTGGGTTAGCGAGAGCGGGTGCTGCCGCAAGGTTCGCGATCAGCTCGCTCAAGATCCTGCTGTCGCCAAGGCTACCATCCCTAAAAGATCGCCTGCTCAAGGCCACACCGTAGCATCGCCTCCGCCTGAGCGCCTCGCTGGCGCCACCATACCGCGGCGCCTGGTCGATTCACATTTAAAGGCTCCGGCCCACGCCACAGAAGGTCACACAAGGCTAAGGCGGCTCCCTTTGGCATCGCTTTTGCGCGACGACGCAGTTTGCTTGCCTCCATCCCGCTTTTTAATTCTTCGCGCTCGTTTCATTTCGATCCTATAATTTATTTACAAAAATAAATAAAACAGATCTAGACTAGTCTATTACATTGATCAAATCAAACAAATTATAATCTACTGAGATTTTCACGAGGCAAAAAACGAATTCGAATCTAATCGAATTAAAAACCACAATTTATATGTATGCATAAATAAACACACTAAATTTCACTTATAAATGGACACTGCGCAAAAAGATCTAGCAATTTACTATCCAATTTCAAATTTCATGAAAAACTAATTAAATTATAATTTAAAATTCAAAGCCCGAGACCCAGGCTCGATACCAGCTTGTTGGGGAATTTAATTGCACCTGATCTATTCGGATGAATATTTAAATACAAATTTAATTCTAACAATTATTACTAGATGAATTAATCCTATATTAATTCAAATAATAATTCAAATAATAAATCATAATATAAACAGCTCACATAAATCCTACTTATACGCGAATTGCTACTAGTTTACGTGAACTAACCTCTTTGGAGTGGCAATGGTCTCGGCTGATAAAAACACACCAAAAAGCCTTCAAAGATTCCTTTAGTCCTTGCCACACAATCCTATGGAAGGAAGCTCAATAATTAACAAAGGGAATATAAAAATTTGTTGCACCACCTTTTGTGGATTTACTAATTTTTCCAAAGACATGGAATTGCACACTCACAATTGAGGTTTTTCAAAATACACAATTGCCGATGCTTCAAAATATTTGATATTTTATCGACGCCGATATTTTTCCTAAAAACCAATTTTCAGGTTCACTGGGATGAAACATTCATCCCCTATTTATAATGAGGGGGGGCTGGTCGAAATTTTAGATGGAAATAAAGATGGGAAAAATCTTTTTCGATTCCAAGAAATCTTGAATATATCTCATATATTATTTTCTCCATAATTAAATATTCCACAAAAAAAATCTCAACTCCTTTATTATGGTATTTTTTCGAAAAATAAGGATAAAGATTCCAAGATTTTGATCTTCAATTTATGAGATATACTTGTATTGCAAGAATACATATCTTCCATAATATCTTTTTCAAGAAAATCAAGAAAACCTTTTCTTCCTTATTCTTTCAAAATTTTCAAAATAACATATAAAATAACAAGGGGAATTTTCAATTTAATGAGATAATCTTGTATTTTCAAGAATACATATCTTCATTCCATAACAAAATTCAAAGAAAAAATCTTCTCCCATTTTATTTATATTTTTCGAAATTAATGAGGAAAAAAAAAGAACAAAATTTATTTTATTTTTAAACACATTTTTTCAAATTTATCGACTTTATGTTGGGCTACTTGGTGGCCTTTAGAGAATTAAAATCACTGACCTTCCAATGGATCTTTGAATTATCAATATTGAGCCACAATATTATTCAAGCCCATAAATATTAATTAATTCACTACATAATTAATATTGCACTATCCATCTTAACCCATATTACACCAATATGGTTCCTTGCTATTATTTTCTCGTGTTTAAGATTATTCTAGCCCATTAATTAATTCAAGCCACCCAAATAGCTTTCATTAATTAACATCTTTTTTCCTTGGTAAAGGAATCTGCTCAACATTATTATCCATACCCTAAACTAGTTCCACTTAAAAAGATTTTAAGATGATAAAACTTATGAACCTCCTCCTGGGCAAATCGAATAAGCGCATTTCGACACGAGATTCTCAGATAAATCTTAGAATCGCGATGTGACCAATAATATTGCCCAAGATATAAAGTATTGAATTCGTTGATTCTCTACCCGTAATAAGTCAAAGCAATAATTACTAACCACACGCCGATCCTATTTAAGGAACGAAGATTAAGAAATAATCTAATCACCGAGATCTAATTCTTCCTAGTTCGATCAAGAATTTGTCCTCCTCAGAGGTCCTATTCAAAGGCACTAAACATGCACTAGTGTAATCTCTTGGTCAAGACAAGTCAATTTGAGCCTTTACACTTCAACCTTTCAATGATGGATTGTTCATTTCCATCTAGGTCGTGAATGGTGTACTTTTGGTTACAAGGATCGTAATTTAATCTTATGTGATCTTGTATCACTAAATTAACTACAATGTAACACGCACTATTTATTGAAACAAATTATGCAAGAAATATATGTAACATTCGATGATATTTAAAGCATCGATAAACAATTTATTTCAAGAATAAGACCGAATTCATTTGATTATACAAAGTAAAAAGCATATTTTCCAAGATAATCCCAACAAAGATCTTCGATGCTTATTCGAAGTTGCCACAAACGCTTCAAATTTTTAGTTTTAGTACCGGGGCAAAGAGGGATCGGGCGGTCCAACACGCATCAATCTTTTTTTCTTAAGATCAAATGCACGCTTTGGTTGGCCGAGAAAATTTGGCTCACCAATTTGTTCATTTCAAAACGCTTCTCGATAATAAGTTATTCATTTCAACAATCCTAGAGAAATAAAATAGAAATGAATTAAAAACACATAATTCCTATGATCAATATTTAGCAAATCAAAATAAACATGGCATTTTAGGGTTTATTTTGTCTCCATTATTTTCACATATTCAACGAATTTCATCTAAGAATACAAATTTATATCTAATATAAATCATAATAGATTAGATTCACATTCATACTATCATAATATATGTCAGCCAATTATCATAATAAAGGTAATCCCGGTAGGTCTCCAAACCAATTGCAAAAATCAGAACTCCTAGTCTATTGAACCTAGTTCAATCGGATGTCTCGACTTTTTTTTTCCTCGCTGAGTTGGTGAAACAAAGTCAAGTTAATTTACAACTATCAAGCGGCGACACCACGCGTCCCTATAAAAGTCCCTGCTAGATGTAGATCCTAGCAAAAGACTTGGGCCTTAAATACTCATTGGAATGAAATCTCCCACTTACTTTAATTTGATGGAAGACATCGCTCAAAAATCATATTTTTGTGAGGATCATTTTATAAAGGGTATTAATGCTTAATCGAGATCCAACATATTAATTTACATCACATTTGATCACTTATTGAGTGTCGCCACCCAAAACATGACATTGTACGGACTAACACTTATATGTACGCCGCCTACCCAAATAATTAATACGGTCCGACAATTATTGGGCTACCGCCACCCAAAACAATTATAATAATACTATAAATGCATTAACGTAATTAAATAAACAAAGTTAACCAAAGGATTTTAATAATCCTTTTAAAAACCAAACTTTAAAATTCAATTTTAAATTCAATTCATGATTATTAAAATTAATTAATCCAATTAATTATAAAATCAAATCAAATTTTATTTCAAGTCTTAAAATTAGTCCTTTAATTTTAAAGCCAAATTTTAATTATTTTATTTTCAAGGGCCAAGTGTCAATTTCTAAAATTGCTAACGGGGGGCCCGTTGAAATCCAATTTGCAAAATAGTTCCTCCCCTCATCACTGTCCCGAAACCATCCATCAATCGACATCCATTACAACCAATTCATCATTAGTTCATCAGGATAATCCAATTAATCATCTGAACAGTGAATTGGTCAAGATTCATCATTCAATCCAATTGAAAAGGCGAAGACAGTACAGAATGTGACCCAAACGAACGAAACCAATAGCGTGCTAACCTGAAAATGACGAATCCCAGAAACGTCGAATTCCAGAAGTAAACAAAACTGGAAAACGCACGAAACTGGGACGAGCATCGAAACCAGAATACTCAAAAACCGCAAACCCAGAAACCAGAAGCCAAAACCCAGAAACCGAATCGGAAACCAGAAACCAGAAAAGGAAAACGCATCGCATGAAGTGGGTCCGACATGAGTCGCCATCGCTGCTTAACGCGCGCAGGTGACTCGCAGTCGTAAATTAAGGAGATGCGCGGGAGCCGCGACCCCAGCGAACTGGTTCCAAACCCAAAAACACAAAGAAGACGATCGAATCGATGGCTCGCCGCCACTGATTCAAGTCGATTCGGTGGCGCGCCGCCTCGACTCACGTCTAGGGGCGCATTGCCGAGAAAAGAGAGAAGAACAGAGGCGGGGCGAAGAAATCGATGACGGCGAAGTCGTAAGGCTAAACCGCGAGCTTCCGCACGTGTTAGAAGGCCACGGCGTTTGGCGCGGCCTCGAGCGACGTGGCGTAGCATCACGGTGTGAACGAGGGCATGCAGCGGCGGGTTTCTCCCAGAGAAAACCCTAAAATCAATTTGGGGGTTTTGTGCGCGAAGAAGACGACCTGAAAATAAACAAATAATGGGTGCGGTCACTTTTGTCCAAATAAATCGACCGTGCCCAATTTTTGAATAATTTTTTTAATTAAATTCAAAACCAATTTTAATTATGCAATTAAAATAAAGAGTCCGCTCGATACCACTGCTTTGGAATATAGAGACGCAAACACGAATAATATGAGGAAGAAGGAATTAAAACAGCTTCACCAACAACTAACAATAATTGAATAAACGACATAATAACTATAACAAAGAAATCTTATGAATTTGAAAGCAGATTTCAACCATTAATCCACGTAATCCCCAATCTCGACTTCACGGGTTGTCATGAATCCCAAGATGAATTTTTAGAAAAATTCTAACTCTAGATCTTAAGAATAATGAATTAATGTTGTTTAGAATTCCCAAGAAAAATATCTAAAAACCCAACTTAAAACCTAAGCTTTAGCCTTTGTTGGGAAATAAAATGCCTAATCTTTATTTAAATAAATCTCTTAGATTTATTTCCCAAAAATCTTTTACGATTTAAGTCTCATATATGTCAAATCTCCATTTGATTCCATATATATTAAATCCTATAATAATATTCCATATATTATTATTGGGAATTCTATTTAATTAAATTCAATTTAATTAAACAAGAATAATAATTAATTCTAAATTAATGTATTATTAATTATTCTCCATAAATTAAATATTAAATCCAATTTAACATTTAATCGACCAACTATAATTTGTAAAAGGAACTACTTGTTGTGTGACCCATAAAGTTCCTCATATATCGAAATTATTAGTCAAAACTAATGGTCTTAATTGAACCCCAGATAAATCACACATTCTCAATATATAGGAGGTACGCTACAGAAATGTGCAACTATCTCAGAACTTTAACATGGACTATTACGATTTCCTCCTTTCATTCACTTAATACTCATTAGTAGTTCAACATGATGAAGTTGTCTATTCAAATAACTTAATCAATTTATCTCTAATCACTAATTGATCAATCATTTCACACTGCGCTGCCAAAGTCCAAGTCGACGACGCAAGACGGCCAAAGACTTTGATCTAATTATGACGCAGAGAAGATTAGTATTCTCTAAATCCACTTTGAGGAATGAATCATTTTCGCTCAACTACTACGCATTACATGCATCTTCGTGATGAACCCAATCCAAGCCATATCTACCCACGGAAGGCGGTGCAAGGCCGGCATTATGGTCAAAGTTCATCACTCCACACATGTCGCTCAGACGACCTCAAGTCAGCCGAGTATCGCATCGCTTCCCACTAACCGAGACAATTCGCGCAGACACATATAGGAACTACATCAAACGATTTTTTTCTACGGGTATACCAATAATTCCAAGATATTTTATGATCCATCACGAGATACCTAAGATCTCGTAGTAAGTGAGATCTTACTACACTCTCTAAGAATTTGATGCAGATCACAAGACTGGTCTCTATTACATCATCAATATCCCATTCTTGATGACCTCGATTGGGGCTACTTGAAAATCAAAGCTTAAGCCATCCGAGTCCTCACACACTCAATGATAACAATGACTCAAGGGAACACAAATAAGAACAAATGCAAATAATCAAACATAATATTCTAATAAGTGTAACGTCATACATTTAATATTAAATAAACATTAATATTGAACCAACACTAAATATTATCTCAAAGATTATGTCCTTACAATGGATTTTCTAGACTAACACTAACACATCTGGCCATTGAGGAGCGTATACAACAACAAGCGCTTTTGAGTTGGAGATATCGCAACAAACAATAAATTTATTTAGTTCTTTATTTTTAATTTATTTATTTGTTATTTTTTTATGACTTTTCTTTTCTAAACTCATTTGATATTCTAGAACATGAAAGTTGATTATGATTATTTTTACACCTGATTAATTTCAACCGATGAACTTGGTTTTGTTATTCTTATTTATGCATCTTTATCTTGTGAATTTAATCAAGTAAGGCCACGTGAGTGAATTCAAGTAATTTATTTGAGTTAACATTGAGAGAGAAGATTCAAATATTGTAGATTCCATAATTTATCGTGAGTAAACATTCGATGCGGAGATTCATAATAAAAGAAGAATATATTGTGAGTCAACATTCGAGAGAGGAGATTCATAATAGAGAAGAATATAATCTTGATTTTGTTGAGAGGAGTAATTATTAGAACGAAATAGAGATACAAACTCTTAAATATATCTAACAAGATTAATGAAATCGAGAGATGATTTAATCTTCCTTAGTGATTACCTTTATAGAATACTTAATGAAATATATAACCCAATTGATTCGTATGTGAATTTGATCTTAATTGAAATCATAAGTTCTATGATACACTTCATCTTATTTAGTGATTACTAAAACGTTAATTTGTTACGTCTTTATTAAATTATTTAAATACTTAGTTATTTTACTTTTCTTTGTTAAATAAAACCCACCATCCAAATTATTGATTTCTAGATAAAAATAGGTTATTAAAATCGTAATAGTTACTAGAGCTAATGCTAGTGGATATGATACTGCGGCATACTACGTATATAATCTACATCGTATGTTTGCGTAATAAAACTCAGTTAAAAAATAGTGAATATGTGTCATCCACAAGGGTGGATCTACATGACTTTTAAAGGTATGCAAAAGTGTATCCTATTTTTTTTCCCATTAATTATATATATAGTGTTTAGTTTACATTTTGACTTCTTGAATTATACAAAATTATAAATAAAAAAAAATTCACTTTAGATAAAGAACTCAATTGTTTGTAATTTTTAATATTATATATGTGTCTTGTTCTAAATTATCTATATTCTGTATATATTACTTATTTTGAGGACTTATTTTACATTTTCAATTGTATGATTTTGACTTTCTTTTTAGTATTTCTATAGTGGGGAAAAATGTTATTTTTTGGCACGCAACTTAAGACGATTGTATTTTAAAGGGAATAACTTTCAGTTTGACAAAATAAGGACATTACTTTTTTTTTTGTTGCAAATGTAGGCTCATTTTTGCAAATTTAGGGGGTGTATTCAATCGAAATCTATTGATTTTTTTTTTTACTTTAAAAAAGTATGTGGACTAAAAATCTATAGCCTCTATGTAGTTTGACCGACTTTTTTATTGATTTACATGGATTTTCATAAACTTGACAGATTGTAGAATACACTTTTTTATTGATTTAAATGGATTTCATAGACTCTGCAACCGAACTATTGATGCAAATGTATATGGAACACACTTGTATATAAAAAAAAGTTATCCAAATTGTTTAGAAAAATACCGTAAATACATTAGTTCCAAAAAATACATTATTATTTATCATTATTCTCAACTTCATTCCCATCATCTTCATTTCCATCACCAAGTATACCTCTACTTCATTTCCCACGAAGATTAGCAATACTGCTCTCCCAGCGCATTAGCTTCCGTTTTTGTTGTAGTTGGCTTTGAGAAAGCAATGTTGTTCTTTTTGTTGTAGTTAGCTTCCATACTTGTTTAAATGAAAAGTATTACTTGTTTAAATTGAAAATGTTACTTGTTTAAATAGAAAATATTACTTTTATTTAAATAGAAAAGTATTACTTGTTTAAAAGAAAAGTATTACTTGTTTAAAAGAAAAGTATAACATGTGTGGATGAAAAGTATAACTTGTTTAAATAAAAAGTATTAATTATTTAAATGAAAAGTATTACTTGTTTAAATAGAAAATATTACTTGTTTAAATATAAAAAGGATTACTTGTTTAAATAGAAAAGTATTACTTTGTTTAAAAGAAAAGTATAACTTGTTTAGATGAAAAGTATAACTTGTTTAAATAAAGAAGTATTACTTGTTTAAATAAAAAGTGTTACTTGTTTAAATAGAAAATAATACTTGTTTAAATGGAAAAGTATTACTTGTTTAAATAGAAAAATATTACTTGTTTAAAAGAAAAGTATTACTTGTTTAAAAAGAAAAATATAACTTGTTTAGATGAAAAGTATAACTTGTTTAAATAAAGAAGTATTACTTGTTTAAATAAAAAGTATTACTTGTTTAAATAGAAAATAATACTTGTTTAAATAGAAAAGTATTACTTGTTTAAATAGAAAAATATTACTTGTTTAAAAAAGAAAAGTATTACTTGTTTAAAAGAAAATATAACTTGTTTAGATGAAAAGTGTAACTTTTTTAAATAGAAAAGTATTACTTGTTTAAATGATATATATTACTTGTTTAAATATAAAAATATTACTTGTTTTGATAGAAAAATATTACTTGTTTAAATGTAAAAGTATTACTTGTTTAAAAGAAAAGTATAACTTGTTTAGATGAAAGGTTTAAATTGTTTAAATAGAAAAGTATTACTTATTTAAATGAAAAACATTTCTTGTTTAAATAGAAAAGTATTACTTGTTTAAATGAAACATATCACTTAATATTTTTTTTCCGCCTTTCGCTTTCGTAGCCTCTGAGAGAATACGTAAAATCTCCTTGTTGTAAGAGATTTTGAGAAATAAATCTATTTATATTTTTGGAAGAGAATCAAAGAAAATCCATCGAGTATTAAAATCCATAGACTATTGAATACCTAAAGATTTTTTAAGACTTTTAAAATCCGTATTGAATACCCTTTAGATTTATAAAGACTTTTGAAAATGGATCAATAATTTTGACTTTTTGAAAATCTAAAAGAATCCTATGTACTCCACAACCAATACATCCCCTTAGACTCATAAATTATTATTTTTCCAAGTTTAGGCCTGGTATAGGGAAATGATCTACATTTGTCAAAGGAAAAAGTTAATGACCTACATTTTTTCAAAAAATATAAAATAAATTTTTACTTTTTTGCAAGCTAAAAAATTATGTCCTTAAAACACGACCACCATAAATTGCGAGTCTAACAAATAATTTTCTCCCATAGTGCATATATTGTTTAGAGTTTTTGAATCCGGCGGTGATCTCTCCTTTTCATTTTCTTCTATTTTTTTATATTTTTTAACAAACGATCGTATCAATCTAGAGTACAACTTTTCATTTTTTTTTTGTTTTTTTTTTTGGTGACAAACGATCATATCAATCTAGAGTACATGTTCAATAACTAGTATATTACATAGAGTAATCCTAACACGCCATATATCAAATGATCCCAGAAGGAATACCTTCTCCAATCCAATCTTGAAGATACTAGATCAACGCAAAGAGGGTGGAAAATCTCCATTTAAATCCCCTTTAAATCCCATTAAAGGAGTGATCCGATAAGGAATACCTTCTCCAATCCAATCTTTGAAGGTACGGGAGGTCAACGAAGAGAGGAAAATCCCCATTTAAATGCCATATTTTTTTAAAAGCTACTTAACCCAGACCATTAATCTAAATAATATTTAACCACTGAAATGTTTCACTTTCACCATTTTTTTTTCTATTTTTCAAAGACAAAATATCTGATTAGCATTGATGTAACATTTTTCTTGTTTTCTTTTGACTTTTTTTTTATCTACAATTCTACATGGATAATTTTGGAGAAAGATAATAATTACTAGAATTTTAATTTAATCTATATTTTTTAAATATCTAAAAATAAATTGTATAAATAATGAAAAAATTATCGATAAATATATTTAGACATTTAAATATATATTTAATAAATTTAAAATAATATATGTAATGCTAATACTGTAAAAATTGAAAATCATTAAATTTTCTTTGCCAAAGTTAATGTCAAATGAGGAAACATCTGTTTTAATAATTTATTAGAATCTATTCTAATTATCTTATTCTAAATATTGGATCATTATCAATATTGTATAGTTTTTAATGTTAGTATAAATTGTGGAGACATAAACTTTTTAACTTTTTTTCACCTAAAATTATATTGCAACGACTTTTTTCATTTCAAATTCATTTTTCAAAGTTGTTGTGTATGTCGGACGAGGTGGCCCAAACCCCACGATCACCACCTAGCAGAAGAAGAGGCAGGTCTGTAACCTCATTGTTCACGAAGTTGACGACTCCTACCGCAAAAGTCAAAAGCATTAACCGTGATGTGACTCGTGTCGATATCGCATTATAAAAATCTTTCCCAAACCATGCTTTGTCCAGAGAATTTCGCATTAGTGGCAGAGTTGATCGACCCCTCAATGCACTTAAACGACTAATTCCTGTGAAATTCGAGAATTACCAAACCGACAAAGTTCAGCGAGGTCGATCGAGGAATCAAATATCGATTGACCTCCCCATGAGCTCCCTTTAAAGTCGACATGTATCTTAGCATTTAATGCACAAAGAGGCCCTCAAAAAGGTCCCCAGATTAGAATAGTGAGAGTGAGAAATTCCACTTCCCCACAACTATAAATAGAGGGCATTTATGACCCCAAAGGTTAAGTGAATTACATCTTACAAAAAATTTTAGGATGGATACGATCTTCTGTGAGGGATTCGTAGATTTTCAAAATTTTGCGATACGATATGGCATGAGGATACGCTAATTTACTTTTTATTTAATTATATTAAAAAATTACACAATTATATATAACACCTATAAAAATACCAAGAGTACTTAAAACACATATACTAATATTAAAAAATTCATCTCATAAGCAACAAAACAACAATTAAGCCAAATATCATCAACCTACACAAGTCATAAGTCATAATAAAAGATTTAATTTAAAACGTAGTACCACAATGTCAAAAATAAGTTATTAAATAACAAAATTCAATTCTCACAATTTTTATTTTCTATTATGTTATGTGTTTTCTAATAGAAAGCTTGGAGTAGTAGTTTAATATTTAATTTAGTAAATTATTAGTAAATTTTAAAATTTTACAAAAACTCCCAAAATTAATTAATTTTACAAAAACTCCGATACGATCTCGATACGCATATCCTGATGGGGATACGATATCCTAATTAAAAATATATATTTTGATACGCCACGCTGGAGTATCTAAAAGTAATCCCAAAGTAATCCCACCCACGATCTCGGAGCATCGCATATCGCTTATATTTAAAGAATTCTCGATTAGAGATTAACACTCAATCATATGCAATGAATGCAACTCATATCTTATAAATACTTATTTGTGTTACTAGAATCTTAAACCACACTTAAACTCTCTAATCCGATATTTTAGTACACAACAAGCATCATATATCAAACTAAATATTTTTTTTTACGATCTTAATATGACATTTAAATTGCATATATAAAATATATTTCAAATCTAAGATTACAAATTCACATAAAATAAGTATCAATACTATCATGCATCGCACGATGGGAAATTTTTGTATTTTTTAAAGAGAAAAATATTAAAACAAAATATAAAAAAATATCTTTAAAGTTAGATAAAATGGAAAAACCAAATAAATAATATATATTAGGTTTTTAAAAATAAGTAAAATTATTTTAAAATTTTAGGTCCTCCTTTTTTCACCAGCTTTGGTGCACATGATGCAATTGGACATAGGAATGAACTATTTAAAAATGAGTCATGCTTATTTAGTATTCATATAATGGAGTGTATCAAATTTTGCAAGAATCAGATGCTACGCTACCGGGCTAAACACTTCATATTCCAACAAAAGCTACAATGTTTGATTTTTCACTTATTTATTTTCTTTAATTTTTTTATGGGCCTAATTTGGGACTGGACTTTGCTTTTTTATCCTATTTCTCTTCAAATTTTTAATTTATGTGCTGGACATCTTCTTTTTTTTCACCTTTGTAAACATTATTGATGTTGGCACCTGGATGTTGTTCCCCTTAGATATTAGGTCCTGTAGACAATTTTTTGTATGGACATAATGTTAAGATAATATTCAAGTTGGTTTATTATTACCGCTTGTTTAATATTAAATGTATGGCATTACACATATTAGAATATTATGTTTGATTGTTTGCATTCGGTCCATATTTGTGTTCCCTTTGAATCACCGCTGGCATCGAAGACGCGGAGAACCTCGTATGAGTTAAGCATGATTCTCAAATAAATTTCCCATCAAGGATCATCAAGAATGGATATTGATGATGCAATGGAAATTGGTGCGCGATCCGTGATCATACTTAGGAGAGTGTAGTAAGATCTCACTTTACTACGAGATATATTAGGTATCTCATGATGGATGCACAACACCTTAGAGGTATCGGGTATACCCATCGAGCAAACTGGGTTGATGTAGTTTCACTATATGTGTCTTGCTAGTGGGAGCGATGCTACACTTTGACTTGAGGGTCAACACGCCACTCTACATGTGGAGGATGAACTTTGACCATGACCGACGCTACACCTTCCATGGGCAGATATGGCTCGATCGAGTTCATCACGAAACGCATGGCGTGGGTAGTCGAGCCAAGATTGGATTCATTCCTCAAAGGATTTAGAGAGAATACCATCTTCCAAGTGCATCAGATCAAAGTCATTGGTCAACGCACGCCAATCTTGACTTTGTGACCAAGTGTGACATAAGGATCAATTAATGATTGTGAGATAAAACAATTAAGTTATTTGAATGTACTCCATCATGTTCAAGACTAATCTAGTATTCGTGGAATGAAAGGAGGAAATCGTAATAGTCCATGTTACAGTTACGGTGTAGTAGTCAGACGCTTCGCAACGCACTTCATATATTGAGAATGTCCGATTTATTGTTCAGTGGTTCACCAAGACCGCAAGTACTGACTAATCGCCGATATATTTATAGCCTATAGTCACACAACAAGCGACGGTCATCTCCTAATTATAAATTTGGTCGATTAAATGTTAAATCGATTTAATATTTAATTTACGTAGAGAATTAATAATGAATTAATTTGGAATTAATTATTATTAATATTTAATTAAATCGATTTTTAATTAAATTCCCAATAATAGTGTATGAATATTATTGCAGATTTGATATACATGGAATTAAATCCGCAGAGATTTGATATACATGAATTAAATTCGTAGAGATTTATATGTGAGAAAATAAATTAAGAGATTTATTTTATTAGTGATTTTCCTGAATAATGGATCGCTAAGATTTACGTTCTATTTTCCTATATATATGGTAGAGTCGGGAATTAATACGCACGCGCCTTTATATCTTCCATAAAAATCTCTAAGTTAGAATTTTCCTACCAAATTCATCTCAGATTCAACGTCGGGCAGATTCAAGGCAGATTAGTAAACCATTGTTACGTAGATACTATAGTTGAGAAATCGCTGTCCAATTATCGTAAGATTTTCTGTTATGATTAATCACACTCGCTTATGCAATTAAATCGCTCGTTGTTGGTGAACCTGTTTATTTTCAACGCGCATGTATTACGGGTTTACGCGGTTTAATTTTCCAATGGGCCCGTATGTTGACAACATTCGCACAACATCATAAATTTTTTCCTTTCCCAACACCTACCCTGCTTATTGGGGATGTGCTTTTTCTATGTTTCCTACATTGCAAAAGTCAAGACAATTTCAGAGATATCGTTAAGCTGCTGAATCCATGGAGTAAGAATAAAGATCATGGATGGTTACACCAAGAACATGGAGATAGTTGAGATAGATGCAAGGCTATCCAAAGTCGTTGGATATGACAATGGTTGATCTTCAAGTCTATAAATAGATCGTGATCGTCGACATTCAAGTTCGAAAGCAAAGGAAATACCATTCCGCACTTACCCAAATCCTAAGAGAGTAAAGATCCAAGTCACAAATCAAAGTGAAAGGGAGTGAGGGGATCGCTCTATGTCTATTTGTATCGGCTCTATATATTCCAACATTTCCCATCAAAAGATGATTTTGTCTTATTAGATCAAGTTTTAGGTCAATAAGATCACTAGTTACTTAATTGAATAAATCGATTTTCGTACGTGGGTGGTTTTTCACTATACCTTTCAGATTCAGAAGAGGTTCTCAGTATCTCACTACTTGTTATAGTGACGCTTTTAACTGACGAGGTTCGATAGTTTAAATTTGATCATACAATTTTGAAATCATTCGTGACCGCGCTTTTATACTTCCGCTTATCATATGTTATTTTACATGTTGCACAACATTTTAAACAACATTTCGAAAATACACGCACACACACTTTCAACATGCCTGAAGTCATAAACTTGATACACTAAGTTAAAGGTCCCGTTTTTTAAAGTGGTGTTTTTGCAAACGGATTATCCTCCCACTCCTTCTTTAAAACCTCCAATTTGACGGATCAAATTACCCTATATTGAAACCTAAACTCATGTATGTACATTACTAAGTCTATAGATGAGAGAAAGATGGCGAAGCCGCCAGACCGTTGGAATCCACCAAAGACATTTAGATGATAAAGATGGAGAATCTCAAGTCAAAAGTGATACCGAATGGTCCAATGATGAATGCATCGTCCAATCCTTCAATTCTAAAGTCTTTAATACAATTTTTTACTGCCATCGATGTTTCTATGTTTAAACCGTATCTAACCTGCGGTTCTTCTATGAGATGTGAAATATTGCAGAACATTTAGAAAGATCCAAAGTATTCTTGTTGATCTTTGATCGTTGGGAACCAAGTTTGAAAATTGAGAATGAAAAGATGACGAAACATTTCATCATACAACGGTGTTAGATAAAGTTTAGATTGCTAATCAAATACTCATACTTGGTGATCCAATTTCAACACCTAAGAAGTTAATAAAATACTGAGAATGCTCCTAAATGATTTGATGCTAAAATACGCAATACAAGAGGCTAAGAACATCGACGATCGAAATAAAATGAGTTGATCGGGTATTTTGAAAACTATGAGATTAACTCAAATATGTTAGACGATGATAAACATACGAAATATAAAGACAATAAAGATTTCATTTAGAGGTGAAACTCAAAAATGTTGGTAAACATCCTATGTAACTCGTTGATTCTCGATGATGATATTTTTTTATTTATGTAGATGTAAATGATTCTCAAATAATTTGTTCTTATTACTAAGCAATTAAATTCCTTTTCTAAAATAAAGTTCGTAAAACCAAATGGTAATTTTCAAACCAAAGAGATGTAAATAATCTTAATACATCTCCTCTCGATAAAAAGTTTGTTCCAAATCGGGCCTTCTAGCTTCAATCAACCTGCATAATTCAATAAGGATGACAAGTTCAAATATGATCCCGAGTATAAAAAAAAGGTTAAAATGTGATGGCTGTTCTGTATATGGTCATTATGCTAATGAATGTACTAATATATGCTTAGGAAAAAGATGAACTTTAATGCCACTTTATGATGATTCGAGACGACGACCGATGTCAGAATGTGAACTAAGTGTTATGTCCGTTGTAATAGTTTATGATGATACATTTGACGATGATCTAGGATGATTATCGGTTCAAGCAGATTCAGACGTCACACAATGATCCAAACAACGTCAGCAAAATAAGTGATTCTCGAGATAAAACCACATCGAACTATTCTCAACGTCAAACTTAAAATTCGCCGAATGTAACTCAATATCCTAAGTTTAATTGACGAAACTCAAAAATGTGTTGAGTTCCTTATCTTTAAAAATTTAGATTTGAAAGAGAATCTTAAAGTTTGAAGTTCTTGTAATCTAGAAAAGACGTGGGAATTTTGGAAAGACGAACTTAAAAAGACTACCTAAGTTTTAAAAAGTTTTCTCGCTAGCACTACTAAAATTGAATGATGCTTTAATGATCGGGTAGATCTAGTACGCCGACTTGGTTTTGAGAAAACTTCAAGATACCCTATTTCCGTAAACCTATTTCTTTTGTAAAGTCAAACTTTTTTTACCAAAATCTTTTAAAGATAAACAAAGAAATCAAGGTTTGTTTCAAAGAGTATGTATGTTTTTTACTGGTGCCAGAGAGGTCATACATTCGGCCATATTGTTCTAAGTTAAGAAGAGACTTTAAAGTGGAATTGTTTTAATTCGACAAAATCAATAATTCGTTATAAAATGTGATAACAACATTAAAAGTTGAATTATGTTAACATGTCATGTAATGTTGTGTATAAGCATCTTTGAAAAACACGGTTCTCGATTCGTACTTTTGATACATGGTTCTTCTGGTATTTGAACATCAATTTAATCATTCGTCTGATTATATCTTGTAATGGTGGTCATGTTACCTTGCGGTATGTGGTTCAAAAGTAAAAAGCTTGTTGGTAAAGGAATCTCAATGTTCTCGATTTCCAAAGTTGAAAATGTATTACATTTAAAGGTTTACTTGCTTAATCTAATTAAGATTACAAAAAGGATGATGATTTACATGTAAAGTTCGACAAAAAACTCATGCTAAGTGGTTTGATAAAAATGATGATCGCTAATGACCGTGAAAGATCCTACCGATAATCAAGTATTTGATCGTTCAAACCAGATTTTGTAAAAGTGCTAAAGCAAGATGACATTATTCTACGAAACTTCGATGATGAATTTCATGCAAAAATTAAGTTGTTGTGAGATATACGTGTGCCGACATTTTGTGAAACCTGCTTATTCAACTTTATCTATCATACATTTATCTGGCTTAATGCTCGGGGTAAGTTGATTTTATGGGTTAACATGTTATTCAACCGATTTGCGGCTTATTTAATTTTGATACGGTTTCAGGTTTTTTGAAAATATTTTGCGGCTCTTTACACAAACACACACGATCACAAATCGGATTAAATGGGTGGTCAATTTGTCCCACTATCGGCCTGCTTTTGCGGGTTTGTGGTAATAACCTCCGCTTTTGATCTCATTAATGTTCGATTATCAGTGATTGTTTCATACCAAAGTCAAAATATTGTTACGTATTATCGAATCGTGAGTTTGATGATTTTACTTGTGTTATTTCAATTATTTCTACCATATGCTTTTATTTTCCTCCATTATTTTCATAACATTATTTTTAATTGTCGTGTTTAACTGATCGACAAAAAGGTGGTGATATGGCTAAACACAAAAACTCATCGGTCACCCCGGTCATTCACAAACTCACCCAAACCTTCTCACAAACCCTGCCTCCTGAATCTAAACCCGCTTGGGAAATGAATTTAATAAAGAAGTTTTTTTATCCCAAAACCACCGAAAATTTACATGTCTAGATATCTTGATAGATCGAGTCGTTTCAAAGATAGATTGTTCAGAAGCTATCCGCACTATGTATGAAGCGATATAGATCATCAAGACAATCAAGACTCGTAAGTTGTCAAGACATCAAGACATCAAGACCGTATAAATCAAGACAATCAAGACTCCTTTAAGTTGTCAAGACATCAAGACTCAAGAAGTCATTGAAGACATCAAGACTCAAGAGTTATCAAGACTTGTAAGATATTAAATACTAAGATAAATCAATGTTCAGAGGCAATCAATATTATCTATCCAAGACTACAAAACCGAGAAAAACGCACATGTCTTTAAAGTGATATTGCCCAAAAACATTCTAGTAC